>OU795042.1:7306662-7573315 GCA_917208275.1 Patella pellucida
CTAACACTGGGCTAATGAGAGAGAGAGAGAGAGAGAGAGAGAGAGAAATGGGGTTTAACATCCACTCAACCCAATTAGGTCATTTCGGGACTAACATGGTTTAATTTTTTATTTCAATAATTCGCTTGCGCGTAGGGGTCTTTGGCAGTGGGAGGAAACCGGAGTGCCCGGAGGAACCCACGAGGTTGAGAAGACGCCCCTATCTCCATGCCACATACGCTCACACCAGGGCTCACAGCCGCAAGCCAGAGGTGACTGACCAGCTAGAGGTCGAAGCGTGACACTCTAGACCACTAGGCCATCCCAAACCCCCGTGGGCTAATGAATACCCGTCCTGAGAATTTCAAACACTAAACATCATCATTTTTTTTTACTCCCCATTTTCAGGAAATTAAATGGTAGTCAATAGATTGTTGTGTAACACTGGACTTACCTTAAATCTAAAGGCTGCAAGTTTGAGCAGGAACTCGACTGTGAAGACACCAGTAAAGATCATATTGAGGTAGTCAAGAGCCTTGGAGTATGTGCTACTTTGACCATAATACTGTAATTACAACCAAATATTCTTGAAAATATAACTTTATTCAATTTATAGAAAAGTCAATCCATAAAAATCAAAGCGAAACGGGGTCACATTAAATAAACAATATTTTTGTTCAGGATGGCTGAATGGCATTGGGGAGCAGGTTTAGTCTATGTAAAACCCCTCTCCCCTAGACTTATTATTATCTGCAAGTGTATAAGTATATTATCCAGACATCAATAGACGCATATTCATTGTCTTGCAATTAATATACAAATTTGTCAACAAGTTACCTGTGAAAGATCTTAAAAAAATAAAAATTCATGGCAGTTTTCAAACTGATTTCTATTTGTTCAGTTTTCTGAGAAATGCAATTAAAGAAATATGCAAGAAAATTCTAATTCTGAAGGATCAAAAAAGAGAATTTCATAAAATATGGTAGAAACAAACATTTGTCTGCCCAGACAGATTGACTGTTTGTCGACTTACCTTCATCGCCAAGGTTACTGTATTTATCATAATTAATAGAAAAATACCATACTCAAAAGCCTGTGAAGTCACAAACCACCAAATTTTATACTGCAATCTAGCTTTAGGTATGTAACGACGCATAGGTTTGGCTTTCAAGGCAAACTCAATACACTTTCTCTGAAATATAAAATAAAGCATTGATGAAACTGAAAAACAATGTACAAATAAAGGATTTATTTTCTTATAAACAATATTTATTGACAGGAGATGAATTTGAGAACAGGCAGAAGCCTGTAGACCCCCTCTCCATAAAGGATTGACCCTAAGACCCTAATCTAAATTTTTGGAATAATGACATGAGTCAATTTGTGGAATTGTCACCTTCTTTCAAACATGCATCGAAGACATGTACAGTTGGTTTCATTCACAGAAATGAAATGAAATGGAGTCAACGTCCTACTGTTCTGCCATACAGTGTGCTATGAGGGAAATATTTCCATGACAGCGGCATTACGGCCTATTATTACATCGATCTTTTACGTGCACACTAATCAATGAGGAATTTATGTGTACATTTTCCAGAAATTAGCCAAGAGGTGAGTAAGAGGGATTGTGTGTTGTCGGCAACATCATTATTAAGGAAATCAACATTTAAACACAGTGATATGGAATCGCTCACGACTCAATGTTCTGTCCTGTTTTCACACTGTCACACTGTAAATTTTTATTCAAACTGTGTCTTACCTGATTTTTATCCAGTTCACAATTTTTATATTCCTGTTCACCTTCATTCTGGAAGGTGACGATAACAAAACCAACAAAGATATTCACCATAAAGAAAGCAATAACGATAATAAAGACAAAGTAGAATATGGCCACAAAAGGCCGAAAGTTGTGGATAGGTCCCATCCCCTCCTCATTAGAATCTATAGATTTATATAATAATCTGAAATAAAAAGTAAAACAAAATCAGTAAATATACAGTTAAGTCAACACAGCCTAGTAATGACATGGTCTTGGTATTTCATTTTGAATTAAGCATGTATTATTACAGATCTGAGAGAGTGGAGAACAGTGAAGGCTTAAAACTGGACCCCGGATCCTTTAGCTTGATATATATATATATATATCTGGGACTGTGGAGAACAGTAAAGGCTTAAAACTGGACCACGGATCCATTCACATGATATATATATCTACACCCTTTTGTCACTCGTTCAATTGGTCGTCCAGTGCTATACAGACTTTGAAACATCCTTCTTACAAGTCTCGGCATGAATTTGTGGAGTCAAATAATCGTCTGTATCATAGATTATCAGCGAGAACAGACAAAGAGTAGGTCAAGTCCCCAACAGAAAGGAATATGCAAGCGTAGGACGTAGGTAGGTGACAAACTCTTCCACAAGTCACTGGTAGGGTACAGGGGCATTGGTAAGTCCAAATGGAATACAATCCTAATGATTCTACAGTTTGTTTGTTCGTTACTGGTATTTAACGTCCACTTTCACCTAGGGTGATATCGTAGACAATCGTCAAGCCCTAACAGAAAGGAATATGCAGACATAGGTAGGTGACAATCTCTTGCACAAGTCATTGGTAGAGTAGAGGGGCATTGGTAAGTCCAAATGGAATACAATCCTTATCATTCTACAATTCGTTCGTTTGTTCGTTACTGGTATTTAACGTCCACTTCCACCTAGGGAGATATCGTAGACAATCATCCTACAGTAAATGCAGTCTTTTATATACCTTACTCAATATTTACATGTACCAGGTTCTGAAGGGTTAAACAGGTCTAGACTGTGTTAGATTCCAATCATACTGTAGAATAAATTTATGAAAGTTGTTGAAATTCAATGTAGTCAGTTGAGTGTTCGGTGGGACAGACAGATGTGAGCAATGACAATAAAAAAAGAAACTTTTGACAGACATAAAGATGTTGTAGTGTCAAGAAACTTAAAGACAGTAACTTACGAAGGCCAGCCTTCAAATGTTGCTACTGTAAATAAAGTGAGCATGGCTTGTTTGACGTCATCAAAATTAAAGGCACTCTCTTCCCATTTTCTATCTAATACAATGGGTTGATCAAAATCTCCTTCCTTAAAATCTATATATTGGCCCCTGAAAAATATAAAGCCTAAATTACTATTGGCCCTTTGAGAGAGAGATGGGGTTCAATGGCCACTTAACACAAACTGGATCATTGCAGGACTATCATGGTAGAATTTTATTTCAATGATTCGTTTGCATGTAGGGATGTTTAGCACTTGAGAAAGCAGAAGGACCTAGAAAACAGAAAGCAGAAGGAGAGCAGGAAGACCTAGAAAAACCCAGGAGAGTGACAGGCGACTTTACTCCTTTTCATATACAAGTGTGGGATTGAAACCACTGCAATTGACTCAATGACAAATCTTATGGTCTAAAGTGCAGGTGTTAGATCATTTGGCCAGTGACGCCACCCGATCTCTTTAATTGTCCCCTGGAAATTGCAAAATAAAAACATCTAAAATAACTACTGTAATATACTGTTTGAATGGCATTTAGTAATTGGACACATTAAACATGCAAGAGCTAAATCTGCCTATTGCAAGTCTTTCTCTAGGCTTGAAATGTTATCTAAATTATCAATTAGACATTAATTAACTTATCCAGACCACAATCAACTCTCGATGTCAAAGCTAGCCTGTGATATTTACTGGATTAGGATCCGATTTGCTGCTCAACTTTCATTCATTATTAATGACGATCGAGGCTTGGTCTAAAATTTAATCGCTTAATTCTTGGTTAAGAGTGGATCAACTTGACTGAAACTTTCGGCAAATTCCCTTTACATTATCTAGTTTATACCTATTATAATGAGAACTGCCAACTTCTATCTAATCTCCCATAATGTATCTTTCAGAAAAACAAAAGAGTTCTATGGATACACAATTACTGTATTGTGCTTGAAAGAGACAATAGAATCATTATTGAAACAGAGCTAGGATTAAAAATGACCTACTAACCGTTATGAAGTTGGAATACAACAAAGTTCCATAAAATATTACTTACCTACATTCTGCTTCAGACAATTTAGATGTATCTGTACATTTGTAAAATTTTCCCTAAAAAAACAAAATAAAAACATCAACATCATAAATTGACACAATTCCGCATGGATAGAGAGAGAGATAGAAAGAGAAAGAGAGAGAGAGAGATAGGGAGGGAGAGATGGGGCCTAATGTCCACTCCATACAGGTACAAACAAGGTCATTTCGGGTAACAACATATGGTTCAATTTTATTTCAATAATTTGCTTGCCTGCATTGGGGTTTAGCAGTTGGATGAAATTGGAGGACCAAGAGAAAAACCTTGAGGTTGGCCAATTCAACAGAGACTGTTACTTACTATTCCTCAAAACTTTATCGGTAGCTCTTATAATAACAGAAAATTTTAATGAAAATTTATGAAGAACTTAACCCCATGAACGCGAGTAGCACTATCGTAAATATACTATTCAAAAAAAGTAGGGGATATTTGATTTTTTAGTGTTATTAAAGTCACCTAATGAAACTGACGAAGAAACAAATGACAAAATGAAATGAAGTTCACATTCATCGATTTATTCCAAATGATCGTTAGACTAAGTAAGGCACAGACTGACCATTATAAGGGTAAAATGATACCCGGGGTCAAACAGCAAAGTTACCACAGCATCACAACAAAGTCAGTACCTCCTCTGTTTGCCAAACAAGCATTGATCCGACGTGACATACTCCTGATGAGACGTCTAATGTCATTTTGATCCAGATTGTCCCATTCCTGTTGCAACACAGCAGCAAGTTCTTGGAAATTGGCAGGACGTTGACGTAACCTCTGTCCAAGCTAGTCCCAGACATGCTCGATGGGGGAGAGTTCGGGACTCAGTGCTGGCCAAGGTAATGTGGTGATGTTCTGTTGCTGGAGGTAACCTGAAACGATCCTGGCCCTGTGACATCTTGCCCTGTAACACCAACGACGTCTTGCCTGAATGATGATCTCTCAAACAAGGGATCATGCGAGGGCGTCAGGCGCGAAGGTGACCCCTATGCAGTCGTTTAAGAATGGTCTGGCCACTCACTCTCACACCAGTGTCTGTTTGAAGACAAGCGCTGATCTGATTTGCTTTGATGACAAGATTTCTCAAGGCAGAGGTACGGATAAATCGACCCTGGGCTTGAGTTGTCGCCCTTGGTCAACCTGAGGGCGACCTGAGCGTGGTCTGTCCTGTCCAGATTGTGTATCACGGTATCTGGACCCTAGCCTGCTTATGACAGACTGAGAAACATTCATCGTGTTGTGCCGATCTGTAGCATGCCAAGGGCACGTAACCTTTCATTTTGGGTAAGCCGACGCATATCAATAACGTGGTTGTATAAAAACAACAAATTTACCTTAAATAGTTGAACTCCTATTACAGCAAACATAAATTTGAGAAGGAATGTGACCAACATAATATTATAGATAGTTTGTACAGCCACAATAACACACTGTACTACATGCTGTAATAAAAAAAATATATAAATATAAACATTATTTACGATTAGTAATGGAATACTGCATTTTATCAGTGAAATAAAAGTGTTATTCCCCTGGCTAAAGTAGTCCATGTTGTTTTTACCTAAAATGATTGTAAAATCATAAAATAAATAGAACATTTGTCGTTTTGTCGTGAAAATATATGTTTTCTTGCTTCTCGATGAAATAAAGAATGTAATTCACTCTAGACAACAAATATCCTCTATTTATAAACCAGATTAAAATACACAAAAATATCATAAACACTCCACTGTTTACCAGATTAAAATACATAAAAATATCATAAACACTCCACTGTATACCAGATTAAAATACATAAAAATATCCCTGTAACGCGAGTATCATTACTTTCACATTCGACATTCGTTTAATATCAAATCTTTTTTTAAAAATTTGTAAAAATCATTCAAAATCACCTAAAATCAACTAATTTGTACTTGTGTCCAGTTTAAAGCTGTACAAGACTGTTTAATTTGTCGATCACTGTTAAAAAATAAGAGAGAGAGAGAGAGAAATGGGGTTTAACGTCCAATCAACACAACTTGGTCATTTCGGGACTAACATATGGTTTAATTTTATTTCCATAATTCGCTTGCGTGTAGGGGAGGAAAACGGAGCTCCCGGAGGAAACCCACGGGGTTGAGAAGGCGCCCCTATCTCCGTGCCACATACGCTCACACCTGTTAAAAAATAAACAACCCAATTAATTATTGATGTATAATGACCAAGTCTTGAACAGTGGGCAGGAATTCACATACTTGTAAATTGGACACTGATTATGAAAAATTAATCAGTTAGCTTTAAACGGATTTTTAGGAATTTCTAAACGAAGATTTGATATTAAACAAATGTGTAAGAAATTAGTCTTTACGTGGCATTTAGCGATTAGGACACACATTAACAGAACACAGTTTTTATGGGAATCAATCACTGTGCTTGATAACAATAAGAGGATACTTGTCGAAACGTCATGCTTTTTGAATAAACCAGTGATTGATTCCCATAAAAACTGTGTTCTGTTAAAGAAATTAGTGCAAGATACACAAGATTAAATGATACCCGGGTTACAGTGATAACAAGGGGGAACCACGTCGGAAAATCGGGATGAACTTTCTCGACCAATGCAGAGATCGAACACCCAACCTCCAGGCTAGTGAGCCAGCGTGCCCCTATTCGCAATATAACCTGCTAGCTCAGCCTTAGGGTTCTTTTAATTTTGAATAACTACCTGTAAAACCGTTGCTATTTTCAACATTCGGGGAGGAGGTTTAGCTCTTTTAGAACAGTATTTTTTTTTTTTAAATCCTACCTTTAGACCTTTAGCTCTGTTTATTGCACGTAAAGGACGTAGTACTCTCAACACTCGGAGAATCTTTACAACTGATATAGCTTCATGGCTGAAAATATTCGAAAAAAAAGACATATGAACATCTCGATATGAACAAAACACCTAAGAACACGGATTTCCCATCAGTTTAAAGGGACAATACCACTCTTGCTGCCTTGACAGGTCCAGGAAAAAAAAAATAGCCTTATTTTAACTAATAGATGTTTAAGTGTCCTACCTGTTATGTAAATTATCCATTACATCCTATTTTACTTGTCCAGAGGGTTCGAAAATATATTTAAACCCATGTTTAAAGCTTTTTTAAACCATGTAGTTGAATTTTTCCAAATTTTTAAATTCTGTGTGTTAAGATGAAATTTGTATCATCAATGAATTGGAATATTGTAAAATAGTAATATTTGTTGATCAGAATAAAGATTGGGGCATATTATTCATTTACAACAAGAGTGGTATTCAGGCTTTAAAGTACAATATGAAATGCTTTTTTTTTTTACCCTGTGGCATAAACAGAAATTTTTCACGACCCAATTCAACATTAAAATTAAGTAAAATAGTCATGGAAAATTTGAAAATTAAATTGTTTAATGTCGAGACAGACAGAACTGGGCAGTAAAAGCAGGGGAGAAATCAATATAGTTATTCAAAACTGTTGTAAAATATGATTGAAAGTTCTTATTTGTTCAACAATGAAAATTATTTAATATGTGTCCAGTTGCTGTGCAGTACACACATATATTTTTTATATAATAGTGAAATGCACGTAAAAACCCAGTGTATAAAAATAATGATTTAAATTTTCATTTTGTTAGGAGAGAGAAATGTAGTTTAACTCCCCTCAACACAAACAAGGTTATTTTGGGACTAACACATGGATCCATTTTATATCAATAATTCGCTTGCTTGTAGAGGGGTCTTTAGCAGTGGGAGGAAACCGGAGGACCCTGAGAAAACCTACGAGGTTTGACAGGGGACGCTACTACTTGTTACTAGGGATTCAAAAACCGCACCAGTTGACTTATTACAGATCCCTATTATACAGCGCGCACATGCTAACCATTCAGCCATCCCCCCCCCCCCCCCCCATGTGTGATTGTGAATAATACTATTTAGTGTGTGAACATCATGTGTAGTATAAATGTGTATAGATATAACATTCAACTCATTCAGACAGTCTTCCCAGTCAGATTAAAAAAACACAGATCCTATTTTGTTTCGTTTTTTATAGTTCAAAATCTCGTTCTACATGTCTTTACTACACTAGGATCTGGAAGAGTTGTAAAATTATTACCAGCGTTCTGGTTGAAGTGAGGAATTGGCCAATGAAACGGTCTGTTACAGCGAGTTCTTGGCGTATGATGAACGGAACTGTGGGTAAACCGCTAGTAACGTCAATGCTGATTGACTAATCAATGTCAAAGGCCGCTCACGAAACCCTGACGTGACCTTCCACTACAACTGCTCAGATCTTCATGTAATGTAGGCCACCGTAAGTATAAAAAAACGAAACGAAATATAGATCTGTATTTCAATCAGATTGATAATCTTCCCCAAGTATACAAATACTATCACGACAATTCTTAATCTCATGACTTATAAGGACAGAGAAAGAGAGAAATGGGGTTTAACTTCCACTCGACACAAACTTGGTTATTTCAGGACCTACATATGGTTAAATTTTATTTCATTAATTCACTTGTGGGTAGGTTGGACAGGCGACCCTACTCCTTGCCACATGATTCTAAATCATGCCAGTTGACTCAATGACAGGCTTTATGATACAGTGCGCGCACACTAACCATTCAGCCATTAACCCCCTACCCCTGACTTATAAGGACATGTGACATATATATATATACATGTAGAACACATTGGTCATGTCATGACTGATTTTAACATAACATGACCATCATATAGACACATTATAATATCATGACGGTTAAGTTCTCAGGACTAAGAAATATGAAAATCCATGTCATGACCAAAGACACATTATACTGCATGACTGTTAACATCTCAGGACTAAGAAATATGGAAACACATGTCATGACCAAAGACACATTATACTGCATGACTGTTAACATCTCAGGACTAAGAAATATGGAAACACATGTCATGACCAAAGACACATTATACTGTCATGACTGTTAACATCTCAGGACTAAGAAATATAGAAACACCTGTCATGACCAAAGACACATTATTTGGCATGACTGTTAACATCTCAGGACTAAGAAATACGGAAACACCTGTCATGACCAAGGACACATTATTTGGCATGACTGTTAATATCTCAGGACTAAGAAATAAAGAAACACCTGTCATGACCAGACACATTATAAGGCATGACTGTTAACATCTCAGGACTAAGACACATGTAAACACATGTCATGACCATAGACAAATCCTAATGTCCCGACATACATGGACATAGATCTTACCTCCTGTTATCACCTCTAACATCAAATCATAGATATAATAATAATAATAATAATAATAAGGATAATAATGAGTACATTTATAATGCGCTATATCCACAAACCAAGTTTATGCTCAAAGCGCGACACAATTACTATCCCGGTCTCCAGGATTCAGGTAAGCCTGATTACCTCCTTTTACCACTTTTAGAGAAAGCTCCAAAATATGCAGCTTAAACTTGAAGTTTCAAGTTGCGCAACAGTTTTTTGTGTAATACATACACCATCCTACCGGTACATATATAGTAGAACAATAAAAATAGAGTTTACCAAATGAAATTGTATTGCGGTTTAAACTGTACAAGCAAGAAAGAGAGAGAGAAATGTGGTTTAACGTCCACTCAATTCAACTAGGTCATTTTGGGACTAACATAAACTTTAAAATTTTTTCAATAATTTGCTTGCGCGTAGGGTACTTTAGCAGTGGGAGGATACCGGAGGACCCGGAGAAAACCAACCTGGTTGGATAGGTGACCCTACTCCTTGCCACGTACAACGGGGGATTCGAAACCACGCCAGTTTACTCATTGACAGGCTTTATGATACAGCACGCACAAGCTAACCATTCAGCCATCCACAACCCTCTCAGAAATGTTTTAAAGAAATTCAAGAACTTTGTATATTACACAAGTTTTTGAAAGCTTTGGAGGTTCCTTCTTTACCGAAAGATAGGTTGCCAGGCAACGAAACATACGCCCACAGCAGCTAAATCGTCCAGGCAGTCAACAAGAGTTGTCGTATATTTTAACTTTTTTTGGTAATGAAACATTTATAATACACTAAAATTTGATTAAGAGTAACAACTCATTAAGTAATTATCAGAAAATCATTACAATTTGTTTGGCTTTGATAAAGTTCTCCTCCATGCTAACGTACGTACGGACCGGGCGACGGCAATATACGACCACATTTCAATGTGGGCGTATAATAAGGAGCAACTATCAGCTATGAATGTCTACCTACAAATTCATTGGATCTAGGACAATTTCTGGTGAATGATTGATAAAATGTATTAGTTATTTTTAATTTATTACAGTAATAAAAAAAAGAAAACCATGATTATTGTCCTTGTCAGCAACTGTCCTGATGACAGTTATCCCACAGGAAATTGTCCTGCTGACACTTGTCCCACGGGTAACACTGGAAACTTGGTATGGTTTATCTTGGTATATATAGCCCAAGTTAAACCATACCAAGGTTCCAGTGTAATTGTCCTGCTGACGCTTGTCCCACAGGTAATTATCCTGCTGACAGTTGTCCCTCAGGTAATTGTTCTGCTGACAGTTATCCCACAGGTTATTGTTCAGCTGACAGTTGTCCCACGGGTAACACTGGAAACTTGGTATGGTTTATCTTGGTGTATATTGCCCAAGTTAAACCATACAAGGTTCCAGTGTAATTGTCCTGCTGACAGATGTCCAACAGGTAACTGTTAAATCATTTATTCCCGCCCCCACAAGACTGTAAAGGAAAAGATACTTACTCGAGTGGGAAAGATATCAAGGAAACAGCTACAACAATTAAATCCAGAATATTGAATGAACTGCGACAGAATGATTCTTTATGTAGAACCAAACCATATGTTATAATCTGTAACCAGAAAAACATCAACCCAGTATCAGAACAAGACGAAAAACAAGCAAGATAAGCTCACTATTTTTAAGAGAGGGATTGAGAACATGGAAAATTGATAGGGTTTACCCTCTCATTGTTCCATTGCTTCACATCAAATTATTGTTGGTTCAGGAAAAGAAGAGAAAAAGTTTATCGTATCGACCACAGTGTTCCTTTTTTGTGGATAATAAAGTATGTACTGCCAAGCGAGAGAATGGGCATCCTCGCTGAAGGAATTCCCACCAGGTGTCGCTAGTAAAAACTTGGTTCCACGTGACCTTGCCAATGGTAAGAGAACTGTATCGGTATTAAATTCCATATTAACGACAAAAACTAACTTGTGTCAATACTGAGTTTATAATGAATTTACAGGAAAACTGTGCTATGGGATAAACAATGAGGTCACGTTGGACCGCCTAACCTATAAATTATGTCCCTTTATCTCTAGCTCAGACACCAGTGTTTATGCCAACTCTTCTACTCATTCCAAAAGCATTGTCATCTCAAAATACCAACAATTTTTTTACAAGAAATCTCCTTCATTTTTGCCCCAATGGCACACTCTTTCATTGTCAGCAATTATTTTTTGGGCTACACAAATTAAAAATTTTGCTTATTATAAACTAAACAGTACTTTGGTGTTCTTCTAAAAAGCTTTTAGTTTCATTTTAACAGCTAGACAGATTATTTTCAGTCCAGTTGATTTTTACACAGAAGTTCTATTACCGCTCTCCCGGCCCCGCCCCCCCTACCTCGATTCATTTATAATTTACTTACTTTAATAATAATTTCAATAGTAAACACGCTAGTGAAAAAATAGTCAAAATGGTTTAAAATCTGAAAAATAAACAAAGAACCATAATTAAATAGAAGTTGAAAGATATTTACTGATCATACATATTACACTGTGACGCGGGTATCATATCCATCTGGTTTAAAAATTCGCAAAAATCGTTTAAAATCACCAAAAAAACATCTAATTTGTACTTGTGCCAGTTCAATTTCGATAATAGTGTCCAATCTACAAGCATTAAATACAAAAATTTTACCTCAATAGTCAATTGAATTGGATTGTTTATTTTTTTACACTGATAGAGTAATTAAACGCTTGTTAATTGGCCATTCATCATGAAAATTGAATGGTAGGCTGTGTAAAGCTTGATATTCCCCCTCCCCCACAGGCAAAACATGCACCACATAACTTTATGTCATTCCAGCCATTTAATAAAATGGCAATGAAATGGGGTTTAACATCCTACTGTTCGGCTACTAAACTGGGCTAATGAGGAAAATTTTGTTTGGGCAGTGGCACTATGGCCTACTTTTATATTAAATTCCAACTGCCAGGGGATCTTTTATGTGCACCCAAATGTACATACGGGAGCTTTGTTTTTTGTCCCATCTGAACAACTAGACAGCCCACCACTGACAAGGGGAAACCATGTTGGAAAATCCTGATGAACTTTTTCAGTCAATGCAGGGATCGAACATGTGACTTCCAGGCTCGTGAGCCAGCGTGTTACCAACTTAGGCAACAAACTGTCGGCCTACATATATAGGTGAAGTTGGCCAAGCAATACATAAACATTTTTTGAGATTCCTTCGGTTATGCAGCCACGCAGCTTCCCAACCACCAAGTATTATGGAGAGAATTAAAATCTAATATCTTACATTATTTCTGGGTGATTCCGACCGTAATGGATCTTCTGCAGCTAACATAGCACTACTGATTAAAATACACACCAGAACCACATTACGGAAGTAAGAATGATTGCATATCTTGTGACATAGGACTCGGAATCTAAAATTAAACATCATTTTTGAAGGCATCAAAACTAAACGACATACCAGTAATCAACATATTAAAAAGGTAAAACTTCAAAATTTCAAGCTTTGCTTTAATACTAATAATAATACTAATAATGACTTTATTTAAGAAGGGTTGAAAATTAGGCTATAACAGCCTTTCTAACATCCTACCCTTCGTAGAAAATATAATACAAAATATATAGCTAATAAATTAAATTAAAACAAAAACACAATAATTTTCACAAAACCTGCATTACCCCACAATTTTAAAGCTAAAAAAATATCTCATTTTATCAACACAATAATTTGCTTCTTACAAAAAGCATTTAGCTAGTATCGTTGAATTCTGACAAGGCAGCAACCAAATTTCTAGTTTTCAATAATTACTCTTTTCTCTTTATAATTTCTTGAAAAATTGTGTATAACATTTCTGATAAATTTTGATTTTTGAAATATTTCTGATAAATTTTGATTTTTGAAATATTTCTGATAAATTTTGAAATATTTCTGATAAATTTTGAAATTTTTCTGATAAATTTTGAAATTTTTCTGATAAATTTTGAAATTTTTCTGATAAATTTTGAAATTTTTCTGATAAATTTTGAAATTTTTCTGATAAATTTTGAAATTTTTCTGATAAATTTTGAAATTTTTCTGATAAATTTTTAAATATTTCTGTTAAATTTTGAAATATTTCTGACAAATTTTGAAATTTTTCTGACAAATTTTGAAATATTTCTGACAAATTTTAAAAAATTTCTGATAAATTTTGAAATATTTCTTATAAATTTTGAAATATTTCTTATAAATTTTGAAATATTTCTTATAAATTTTGAAATATTTCTTATAAATTTTGAAACATTTCTGATAATTAAAAATGATTTCCGCCTGATTCTGTGGTAGATATCTGTTTATAAATCCATCCTGCTTCACAACTTAATCAACTTACTTGTTTGTGTGAGAAAATAGGAACAAAGAGCTAGCCTTTGGTATTGGTCTGGCTTTATCCGAAGTATGAATTTCAGACATCCGTCTTGGTCTCATCTGTGTTGAAGTGGTTTGTGCATCTTCTTCCTCCTCATCCATTTCATCATCCGTTGTTCCTTCTTCATCTTCTGTTTCTTCACCCTTCTCCTCATCATCAGTATCTTCTAAAATTAAATGAATGAATGAAATGGGGTTTAACGTCCTACTATTATGCACCTAACCTGGGCTAATGGAAGACGGGCATACGCCATACAGTGTGCTATGAGGGAAATTTTTGCCCGGGCAGCGGCGCTACTGCCTACTCTTACATCGAATTCCAACTGCCAAGGGATCTTTTAGGCGCACTCCAATGTGTACACAGGACCTTGGTTTTTTGTCCCATCCGAATGACTAGGCAGCTGTCCCTGTCAGGCCCTCTTTCTGCATCACTGACAAGGGGGAATCACACCGGAAAATCGAGATGAACTTTCTTGGCCAATGCAAGGATCGAACACCCGACCTCCAGGCTAGCGAACCAGCGCCTTACCCACTTAGCCACCGTGATCCCATCTAAAAATTAAAGGCATAGAATCTCAATTATAGAATCTCAATCATAGAATCCCAATTTATTATGGAATTTTTCTATACTTTTGAAATTAAATGAAATAAAATGGGGTTTAACGTCCTACCGTTATGCACCTAACCTGGGCTAATGTAAGAAGAGCTATACTGAGTTCAGAACGATAAAATGACATCAAGGGTTGATTATGGTTTAGGTAAGTTCATTAATGTCTAATTAATAGTGTGTATAACATTTCAGGCCCAAAGACCTGCGAAAGGCAGATTTAGCTCTTGCGTAACGTATGTTTAATATTTCGACCATCTGATTGACCTGTCATGTGAAAAACTGTCTAAATAATAATCTATATATGAGAGAGAAAGAAATGGGGTTTAACGTCCACTCAAATTCACTAGGTCATTTCAGGACTAACATATGGTTTAATTTTATTACAATAAATCGCTTGCGTCTAGGGGTCTTTAGTAGTTGGAGGAAACCCGAGGACCCGGAGAAAACCTACAAGGTTGGACAGACGCCCTTAATCCTTGCCACATACAACCAGGGATTCGAAACCACGCCAGTTGACTCAATGAGAGACTTTATGATACAGCAAGCATATGCTACACTGCTAACCATTCGGCCATCCACCCCCCCACCCCCAATTTATAGAAAAAACGTAAAATACAGCAAACAGAGGATGAATGTTATCATACCTTGAATGGGAACTTGTTGATTGTGACGATATTCACCAGTATCAGCTTCCTCCGCACAGAGATTAATACGAACATGATGATCAACAGTCATACTTTCTCTACGACTTCTGTAACAAGAGTGAGAGAAAAATGGGGTTTAACGTCCACTCAACACAACTAGGCAACTAGGTCATTTCGGGACTAACATATGGTTTAATTTTGTTTCAATAATTCGCTTGCGCGTAGGGGTCTTTAGCAGTGGGAGGAAACCGGAGTGCCCCGAGCAAACCCACGAGGTTGAGAAGGCGCCCCTATCTCCATGCCACATACGCTCACATCACAACAGGGGTCTTTAGCAGTGGGAGGAAACCGGAGGGCCCGGAGGAAACCCACGAGGATGAGAAGGCGCCCCTATCTCCATGCCACATATGCTAACACAAGGGCTGGAAACCACAGCCGCAAGCTAAAGGTGGTCGGCCTGCTAGAGGTCGAAGCACGGCACTTAAGACCACTTCTGTAACACAAATTTCAATATTAATTATTACATCGCTTTATCAACCGACTGCATTTTTTAATAAAAAGAAGAAAAATATGCATTTTAATCATTGAGAATTTTGTTTTTAAGACGGTTCTATTTGTTTGATATAACACTGTAATCTAGATATCATTTAATCTTGTGTATCAAAAACATTTGTTTAAAAACTCAGAAAAATCATTTAAATTCTAAAGAAATCATCTAATTTGTACTTGTGTCCAGTTTAAATATTAATAATGAGTGTCCAATTTACAAGTGTTTAATTTCCTGACTACTGTTCAAAAAATGAATCATTATACATTAATAATCAATTGGGTTGTTTATTTTTTAACAGTGATCAAGAAATTGTCGTCTTTTTTGAAGCGGCACTATGGAATATAAATAAAGACCTGATAGTTTTTTTGTTTTTATTTCACTCTGACTCAAGAAATACTGATTTTAATACTGAATGAATGAAATGAAAAGGGGTTTAACGTCCTACACTTAAGCACCTAACCTGGGCTAATTCAAGACAGGATCTCATTGTAATAACACTGTCAAAGTTATGATTATAAACAAAGTCTCAATTATCTATTTTTACGATTAATTATTGTGAAAATTGGACCACCATCTGATGATCTAGAGAGGTGATTATGGTCATGTTACTAAATGTCTAATTAATGGTCTATATAAAAGAGAGAGAGAAATAGAGTGCAACGTCCACTCGACACAAACTATAGGTCATTTCTGGACTTACATATGGTTTTTAATTTTTTATTTCAATTATTCGCTTGTGAGTAGGTCTCTTGGCAGTGGGCGGAAACCGGAGAAAACCCATACGTTTGGGCAGGCGACCCTAATCCTTGCCACATACAACCGGGGATTCGAAACCACGCCAGCTGACTCAATGACAGGCTGTATGATACAACACGTACATACGCCATACAACTTCCTAGTTATGTAACATTTCAGGCCTATTATCACTACAGATCTGGTATCATTTAACTTGGTTGTTTTGCTCTTTTATTAATATAATAGCCTTTAATTTCAAAACATCCTTTGATAATTGATAATAACCCTTTAAATTTCAAAAGTGGTTTAATTAGTACTATGGCTTAATTTAATGGTACACCATATAATTTCTCATAGAGGGGTTTAGAAATGGATTACCCATTCAATTATCTAAAGCCTTTAATTACAAGCTGAGCAGAAATTAAATGGTGTACCATTAAATTAAGCCATAGTACTAATTAAACCATTTTTGAAATTTAAAGGGTTATTATCAATTATCAAAGGACGTTTTGAAATTAAAGGCTATTATATTAATTAAAGAGCAAAACAACCAAGTTAAAGGATACCAGATCCCTAGTGTATGCTCTTGTTTAATGTATGTTTAATTTTCTCACCTTCTACTTCTGTTACTAGGATGTCGACTCAGTGTTTCTACCTTTTCTTCTCCACTTTCAGCTTCGTTATTCTCATTACCATTTACATCTACCCCTTCATCGACTTCAGCATCCTAGTAAAATATACAGACAATATGTAAATAGTTTGTTTAGTTTATTGGTTTGAAGTTGCCATCAAATAAATTTATTACATAAAGCACAAGATAAATTTGATATGCAAGACAGAACTCAGTAAATCATTAAACATCCACGGGGGAGGGGAGAGTAAGGGAGAGGGAGACAGAGACCGGGTTCATACACTAAAATATGAATGAAATTCCATGATTTTTCCAAAAAGGGCCTTTTCCAGTAGCAAAATAGGAGCATTGCACTGAAGTTTGTCTCTGCATGTTTACTTAGATCCATTTTTCTTTACCATGCATTTCTTTCGATAAGTTTTACATTACAAATTGAAAAAATGGGATCAAATTTCGGAGATAGGGCGATTACTGGACAGATGTGAAAATTTCATGACTGTCCATGATAAAATACTCATATTCCAGGTTTTCCAGGCCTGGAATATTCATAGGTGGAATTCTATGACTTTCCAGGTTTTCCAGGAAGCGTAGGAACCCTGGAGAGAGAGAGATGGTATAAACTCCACTCGACACAAACTAGGTCATTTCGAGCAACACTAGTTATGAATAATTCAACACAGAAAAGAAATAAGGGCTATATACCCCAATTTAAACCATACCAAGTTTCCAGTGTATGGATCAATTTCATTTCAATAAAACTCACCCTCCAATACACTCACTAGTTATCACACTTCTGTAACATGCACACTGACTGTTACTCTCGCCCACTCACTAGTTATCACACTTCTGTAACATGCACACTGACTGTTACTCTCGCCCACTCACTAGTTATCACACTTCTGTAACATGCACACTGACTGTTACTCTCGCCCACTCACTAGTTTTCACACTTCTGTAACATGCACACTGACTGTTACTCTCGCCCACTCACTAGTTATCACACTTCTGTAACATGCACACTGACCGTTACTCTCGCCCACTCACTAGTTATCACACTTCTGTAACATGCACACTGACTGTTACTCTCGCCCACTCACTAGTTATCACACTTCTGTAACATGCACACTGACTGTTACTCTCGCCCACTCACTAGTTATCACACTTCTGTAACATGCACACTGACCGTTACTCTCGCCCACTCATTAGCAGACCACATAGGTAACAGAGATGGGGTTGAGAGAGAGAGAGAGAGAAATAGGGTTTAACGTCCACTTGACACAAACTAGGTGATTTTTGGACTAACACATGGTTTAATTTTATTTCAATAACTCGCTTGTGCGTAGGGGTCTTTAGCAGTGGGAGGAAACCAGGGGACCCGGAGAAAACCCATGAGGCTGGACAGTGAGAGATGGGGTTGCCTTTATCATTTAAACTTTCACTATTTTTGCTTACCTGCGAATCTTTAACAGGACTCTTACTCTTGGATCTTCTGATGGACCGCGTGCGTTCCTTCTCCTCGTTCTTTTGTTCTTCTATTTCTGTTAAACTCTGGGCATCGGCTAAATTATCAACAGCAATAGCCAAGAAGACGTTCAACAGAATATCTGATTGTATGGTCAACGAAAACTATGTCAACTACTGCAAGCAATGAGAAGAGATGAAATGAAATGGGTTTAACGTCCTACTGTTCTGCTCCGAACTGGTTAATGAAGACGGGCATACGCCATAGAGTATGCTATAAGGGAAATTTTGCCAGGGCAGCGGCGCTTCGGCCTACTCTTATATCAATTCCAACTATGGTCTACTCTTATATCAAATTCCAACAGCCAAGGGATCATTTACGTGCATGCCAATGTATACACGGGACCTTGCTTTTTCAGCACATCCGAAAGACCAGTCAGTTGTTCATGTCAGGCCCTTCGTCCTGCACCACTGACAAGAGGAATCATGTCAGAAAATCCAAATGAACTTTCTCGGCCAATGCAGGGATCGAACATCCAACCTCCAAGCTAGCGAGCCATCGTCTTACTTACTGTGATGGCTTGATGTGTTTACAAAGTTTCAGAAATGTCAGAAACTTGTCCTGCATTTCTAATAATAGATCTGTGGTTTCGAAAAAGGATACAGTTACCACAAATAAAAAGAACAACAAAATAAAGACAAACAACACATCCAATTCCTTCAACGCCACCATATGCTCGTATACCATCATACATAACAACATTCCAATCTTCACCAGTCAATATCTACAAAGAAATAATGTATAGCGAGTTCACTAGTAGTACCACTTGGCAAACCTTATTCAACTCCAGTACCCTATATCACTAGTAGTACCACTAGGCAAACCTTATCCAACTCCGGTACCCTATATCACTGGAAACTTGATATGGTTTATCTTGGTGTAAATAGCCCTAGTTTCTCTTCTGTGTTGAATTATTCATAACTATAGTTTAATTTAGGCTAATAGTGTTCAACTTCTCCTTGTGTACAACTTAAATCATTGTGTTTAATTTTGATTACCAAGTGTCTAATTAACAAATTAAACACTAGTTATAATTAGACGCTTGGAAATCAAAATTAAACACTATGATTTAAGTTGTACACAAGTACAACTTGAACACTATTAGCCGAAATTAAACTATAGTTATGAATAATTCAGTCCAGTTGACACAGAGTATGTACACGAGGGAAATCTTGCCCGAACAGCGACGCTGCTGCGGCCTACTCTTATATTTAATTCAAACTGCCAAGGGATCTTTTACGTGCACGCCAATGGGTACACGGGACCTTGGTTTCCCATCCCATCTGAACGACTAGACAGCTGTCCTTGTCAGGTCCTCCCGCTCTGCATCACTGACAGGGGGGAAACCACGCCTGAAAATCTAGATAAACTTTCTCGGTCAATGCAGGGATCGAACACTCAACCTCCAGCCTAGCGAGCCAGAGTCTTACCCACTTAGCCACGTGATCCCCGGTTCACAGATGAAGACATGAGGCCTGTACTTCAACCACACTCCATTCAGTTCTTACCTGAAAGACGGTGAGTAGAGACTGGAAGAAAGTATCAAAATTACTGCGAGGTTTCATCTTCGAATGGTCAAAGTTAAATCGTCCACCAAACAGCTGCATCCCCAATAAGGCAAATATCACAATAAAGAGGAAGAGTAGTAACAATAAACTGGCAATAGAACGCATACTGTTTAACAAAGAGGCTACAAGATTTCTTAGAGAAGACCAGTATCTGAAATAAACATTAAATATTATATAGTGTTCGTATGATCCAAGAGAGAGAGAGGTCTTTTTTCGTTTCGTTTATATAGTTCAAAATTTCGTTTTACTTGTCTTTACTTGGATTTGGAAGAGTTGTTATATATAACAGAAGTTCTTATGGACGTGAGGGATTAGCCAATGAAACGATCTGTTACTGTGAGTTCTTGGCCTTTTGATGCACTGAACTGTGGGTAAACCACTCGAAACGTACACGCTGATTGATTAGTTAATGACTGACGTTATTGGCTCAAAAGTCGCTCGTACGACCCCTGACGTGAGTTGTCAGGTCTTCATGTAGTGTAGGCCATCGAAAGTATAAGAAAACGAAATGAAATTTTAATCAAATTGATTGAGAGTTTAACATCCACTCGAAAAGAACTGGATCATTTAGACTCTATCATACAGTTCAATTTTAATCTTTCGGTTGCACGTAGAAGGTTTTAGCTGTTGTATCAAGTCCAAAGAACCCAGAGAAAATCAACACGTTGGACAGAGGACCTTTACTCATTGTCTAGTATGTGCCCAAAACCACACCACTTGACTCAATAACAGACTTTCAGGTCTAAAGTGCACAAGATAAACCACTTCATCACCCAATAGCCGTTTTAATCAGAACGAACTGGTGGAATCGATATAGCCGTGGCGATAGAGAGGCGGCTTTCACCAATGCAACAAGGGTTCAATCCCAGCTCAGGGCAAGAACTTTATGGTTGTAAGTGAGAGGGATATTCGGTCACCCGTCGGATCAGGCAGGTTTCCTCCCCCCCCCCCCCCCCGAGTTCTTCGGGTTTTTTTCCTGCAGTAATGATCGAAATCATTCGCATGATCTGTGCCAAGGGCCTAATTGAAAACAAGCCTCAGGACTAATTTGTTGCTACCCTTGTAAAATTGCGCGATTATTATTATTTTTAATATTATTATTATTAAACCCTTTAGCAGTGTGAGGAAACTGAATGATGCAAGGAAAACCTACGAGGATGGACAATTCCACGCAAATCATTTGGGTACTAACATATTGTTCACTTTTATTTCAATATTATGCTTGTGCATAAGGATCTTTAGCTGTGAGAGAAAACCGGATGACCTGGACTCACCTATGATGGTTAATGTATCAGAAGAGTTTAGCGAGAGGATTAAAATAATTACCTGGTCGCTTTAAAGACACGTAATAATCTGGCACATCGCAACACACTGACACCTAATGGTGGCATAACTTCTGTATAAATTAGAACCACCTCTAATATACTACATAACACAACAAAACTGTCAAAACGGTTAAACAAAGACACAAAATAACCCTGGAAGCCTAAACTGTACATTTTTAACAGCATTTCAAATGTAAATAACACAACAAAAAACAGATTGGCGATACCTGGAAATAAAAAAAAAGTAAAATTCATTAATTTTATTCGGAAGATAATGAGGAGAATTTTATATGTGTAGATCATATACAATCCCAACTGTTAAGGGATCTTTTATGTGCATACCACACCAGAAAATCATGAGGTATTATCTCGGAAATGAAATGAATGAATGGATGAATGAAATGGGGTTTAATGTCCTACGCTTAAGCACCTAACCTGGGCTAATTGAAGACGGGCATACACCATACAGTGTGCTATGAGGGATATTTTTGCCCGGGAAGCGGCGCTACGGCCTACTCTTATATCGAATTCCAACTGCCAAGGGATCTTTTATGTGCACCCCAATGTGTACACGGTACCTCGGTTTTTCGTCCCATTCGAACGACTAGGCAGCTGTCCTTGTCAGGCCCTCCTTCTGCATCACTGACAAGGGGAAATCACGCCGAAAATCGAGATGAACTTTCTCGGCCAATGCAGGGATCGAACACCTGACCTCCAGGCTAGCGAACCAAAAATGAAATGAAATCTGGTTTAACGTACTACTGTTCTGCTTCGACTGGGCTAAGGGGTTGGGATGGCCTAGTGGTCTAGAGAGCCGCCCCTTGACCTCTAGATGGGCGGCCACCTCTGGCTTGCGCCTTCTCAACCTCGTGGGTTTCCTCCGGACACTCTGGTTTCCACCCACTGCTAGAGACCCCTACACGCAAGTGATTTATTGAAATAAAATTAAACCATGTTAGTCGCGATATGACCTAGTTGTGTTGAGTGGACATTAAACCCCATTTCTCTCTCTCTCTTTCTCCGACTGGGCTAATGAAGACGGACATAAGCGATACATTGCACCACTGACACAGGGGAAAACCACAACAGAAAATCACAATGAACTTTTTCTTGGCCAACACCCGGATCAAACTCGCGACCTCCAGACTAGCAAGTCAGCGTGTTACCCACTGTGACTCTAGTACTTTCTCGGCCAAAACAGGGATAGCGAGTCGAGAAATATGGATTAACGAGCCAACATCTTACTCACTAATCCACCACATCTCCCCTATAGTCACATGACTTCTTTGTTCGTGACATCGTATCAAAGAACGTTTTTGAAAATATCTATGAGAGAGAGAAATGCGGTTTAACATCCACTCGACACAAACTAGATAATTTTGGGGCTAACACATGGTTCAATTTTATTTCAATAATTCGCTTGCGCGTAGGAGTCTTTAGTAGTGGGAGGAAACAGGAGAAAACCCACGAGTTTGGGTCAGGAGACCTTACTCCTTGACACGTACAACCAGGGATTCGAAACCACACCAGCTGACTCAATGACAGACCTAACGATACAGTGCGCACATGCTAACCATTCGGCCATCCAACCCCCATATACTCAATGAAAGGAAAACTCACTTTGAAAACTATCGAGCCATTCCGGCTGTCTATAATGTTCTGATGTTAACACACAAGTATTCAAAAATACTAATACAATAACTATCCAATAAAAAGCTTGTGATTTCACTATTTTACGGCTAAATCGTCTGCATCGTCGGTTCCATTTTTCTAATATAAACCTGAAACATAACAAAAGAATTCTAATATCATTTTGAGAAACTGAAATAAGACTAAATAAATATCAAGACCAAAAATAGAATACTAGTTGTCTTTTGCGTTAATAATGTCCAAAGAAAAGACATTGGATAAATTTAATTAAAAATCTTTAAATCCATTTGAGTTGGTCGATAAAGTCCAAATTAAAGTTACAAACCAACAAAATGACTATTTTTCAGACATCCATAGTAATAGAATAATTACAACATAAACGAGAGCGAGAGAGAGAAATGGGGTTTAAAGTCCACTCAACACAAACTAGATCATTTCTCCTCGTCACGTATACAACTGGAAAATCGAAACCACTCTGGTTGACTCAATGGCAGGCTGTATGATACAGTGTGCACATGCTAACCATTGGGCCATCTACCCCCCCCCCCCATACAATATAAACAAACCACTTTATTATTTATGTATTATACTTAAAGTTACACTATTCAAGATATAGATACAGAACTGGCCATTCTTGCTATAATAGTTCGAAAGTAGATGATGTAATATTAATAATTAGAAAATTTCATTCAAATTACTCTATTGCAAGCGAAGATGTTGGCATTTGAAAGTTTGGCAGATGTGTGCAATAATTTCAACCACGGTCCTGGTTGATTGAAGCTAAGTCTGGGTCCGTCATATTTGATTAAATCAGAGTATTGCTGAAACGTTTTAATCTGTTTAATATTGGAGAAATCTGATGCCATCCAGAGTTGATTAAGGCCTGCATCAGTTAATTAATGTCTAATTAATACTTTAGAAAACATTTCAGGCCCAAAGAAAGACCTGCTATAGGCAGATTTAGCTCTTAACTAATGTATCTTTAATTGGGACGTTTGTTAAACAGTGGTCGGGACATTAAACGCTTGTAAATTAAAAACCCTGCGGTCGGTTTTAAACTGGACGCAAGTACAAATTAGAGGATTGTATATGTTCTTCACAAAATTTGAAAATAGGGTAAATATGCAAGATTGAACGATACCCAGATTACAATGAAAATGTTGATGAAGAAGTTCATATCGTTTACAAGGTTTATTTCAAAGTTCTTACCGCCAACTACCAAATTTTCAAACCAAGATCTGATATTGAATGCAAACAACCAAATTACATGATTTGGGGCGATGTTAAATAATTTTTGCAAATTTTTAAACAAAGATTTCATATTAAACGAATGTGAAAAAAATCAGTTCTTAGTTCTAGATGCAAAAGATTAAATGATTTTCAAGTTACAGCGACAATATAAATCATGCTGATTTTTTTTATTGTGAATCACAGGCGACCTTTTTTTTTTTCTAAACAATATTTTTATTCATTAAATCTGAATTTGGACTAGGGAAGAGTCTATGCCTATGTGTAACCCCTCTGTCTGATTTAGATACATGTACACATTATAAAAATATATACATACAAACATAATTACATAGAAATAGAACATATATGATACATAATGGATAATATAGAGACTCTTTATTTGTTCAACGTTTCAGCCAGTGGGGGGTACAGGGGGTGCACGTACCCCCCTTCCCTTCAGTCAGCTGAGTAATGTTTTCAAAAAGTGTGTTTTGTGTAAGAAAAAGAGTGTTTAAGTGATATGTAACTAACGAAATATCATATTACATATTATAACTTGGTTTATTCAAGTTATTCTTTGCTCCTTTTTGTTATTAATTGTTAAAATAGTAATTCAGAATCATAGATTGAAGTGGGCTATATTTCGGCTGCTGGTTGTCCTATTTCACACTAAGTTACGTGACCTGAAGTGAAACCCCTACTTTAAATCTGATTTTAACAATATAGGAAAAGGTTACGAATCAGCTGACATTCGTATAAAACTAACTTAGCTAGGCCTAACTTCAATAAAATTCAAACCATAAAATATATATGTTATGGAATGGGTTGTTGACGGACATTATATCAGTGTATCACTATCGTCAATTACTCGGCTCTGCTCTATATAAAATAGTGGATTGAGCATGCGCAGTCTGCCATATGTCAGCACATAAACAAAACACATGGCAATGGTAAAATCGGCAATTAACATCTGAACAATCCTGCTTAGCTTAAAGATAAGTGAACTTTATTGGAGAATGACAATGACATATAAATAATATATTAAAACGTTACTTCAACTTGTGGGTCTATCATGCCGAATTTGCGGTGTTTTCCTGCTGAAACGATGGAATTAGGTCGGCGAAATTTCTTGATGGAGATACTTGGTAAACGGATTTACAGCATTCGGGACCCCCAGGCCCCCTTTAATAGCTGTGACTGTATGGCTAATGGGTCGCCTTCGGCGACCACATAAATTGTACCCCCCTTCAAGATTTTACTGGCGGAAACCCTGTTGTTGGTATTTTTTTTATTTTGTTACTAGGTTTGACTTTTTACCAGGTTGGTTTTAAAAGCAACTTTGTTTTTGCAGACCCGATGAAAACTGCCAAAAATCTTTTAATAACACATGAACACCACACATTAAAAGTTTATCTTTTTGTCATCAATTAAAATTTAATGATCTTTTTTCTTAAAATATCTCCAATCTTGCTTACTTTTTTTGTTGAAACCAAGATGGAGTTAAGTCAGTGCTGCTTAATTCTTCAGATTTATCAGATAATTCTGCTTCCATAGATTTACCTGTAAAAGAAAAAAAACAATATTTAATTAATTATATCTTTTTTATAAATCTCTACAATTGGCCTTCCCACTAACAACATTATTGATTTTCTAAATATAGAATTACAGAGGGCAAAAAAGGCTAATCTTAGTAGAACAAAGAAATGAAATGAAATGAAATGGGGTTTAACGCCCTACTATCATGCACCTAACTTGGGCTAATGGAAGACGGGCACACACCATACAGTGTACTATGAGGGAAATTTTGCCCGGGCAGCGGCGCTATGGGCTATGGCCTACTCTTATATCGAATTCCAACTACCAAGGGATCTTTTATGCGCACGCCAATGTGTACACAGGATCTCGTTTTTTTGTCCCATCCGAACGACTAGACAGTTGTCCTTGTCAAACCCTCCATTCTGCATCACTGACAAGGGGAAACCACGCCGGAAAATCGAGAAAAAATTTCTGGGCCAATGCAGTGATCTAATTATAAAACCCGACCTCCAGGCTAGCAAGCCAGCGCCTTACCCACTTAGAAACGTGACCCCCAGCCCCGAGTAAAACAAAGAGATGACGAGACAACATTTTTTAACACTATTCATTTACTGAACATAGAATTAAAAGCAGAAAAAGGATAAACTTTAAATAAAATAAGAAAATCTAAAAAAAAATCATTAAATTAATAGAAAATAAGTTCAGAAAAAAAAGAAAGCAGAAACATTTTTACTGAAAATAGAATTACAGGAAGAATAAGGCTACCCTTGCAAAGGTAGGGAGCAGGGCGACCCTGTGTGGTGGCACCACAGTGACGCAGCCCGATTTGGCAAAATATTTAACATTTTCAAAAAATTACAGTACCTTTACTGCATTAAGCTACTGGCTCACACTTTATGTTAATAGAGGCTAAGATGCACATTGACCTATACAAATACATATGCCAGGTTACTCAAGGAGTTACACAAAATAGTAGTGATTTTTGGCATGATTGTAGGCCAGACATTAATTTACTGACGCAAGAAAATAAACAATGATGTTGTTACATGTAGCCTACATTTAGAATTGCAAGAAAGGTGTATCTCTCAAAACAAGATTTAAAATCATCGACTTATAAAAGTGCTGACTAACTCTGTATATAAAAGTTCTGACTATATATAAATGTGCTGACTGGCTCTGTATATAAAAGTGCTGACTGACTCTGTATATAACAGTGCTGACTAACTCTGTATATAAAAGTTCTGACTGACTCTGTATATAAAAGTTCTGACTGACTCTGTATATAAAAGTTCTGACTGTATATAACAGTGCTGACTGACTCTGTATATAAATGTGCTGACTCTGTATATAAAAGAGCTGACTGACTCTGTATATAAAAGTGCTGACTGACTCTGTATATAAAAGTTCTGACTATATATAAAGTGCTGACTGGCTCTGTATATAAAAGTGCTGACTAACTCTGTATATACAGTACAGACCAAGTGGAAGTATGAAATTTCGCTTAAGTCCGACCTGGGCGGAAATGAAAAATCGCGGACCTCAGTTTATTAATCCGCTCTGCCCCCGCTCTAAATTCCGCTCTAAATTTCCTCCGCGAATTTGAGTAAATCGCGGACCACGGCGGATTTGCTTAACCACCGACCACGGCAGATTTTCTAAACCACCGACTAGCGTGGATTTGTTAGAACGCCGAGGAAATTGAAATGTATCTACGTGTAGTCGGAAATTTAATATGTTGAAGTTTCACGTGCCTACGCTGTATTGTTACGCTGTCCTTGTATCCATAATTTAGAAGTCAAATTGTTTCAGATTCCGAAAACAACATTATCAGCATGTATGTAAAAGTCTGACTGCAAAATATGCACAATGCACAGTATAACAGGTGTCGTCATTAATATATAAATAACAGCATCGCCGACTCTTGTGTTTTATAACATGTACAATGTACGCAGATTTTACTAAATTTATTCAAGAATCATCTAGAAGTACATGTATATCCACGCACGGGTCGGTATTTAGTCCGTGTAAATTGAATCGTTGTTAGCAAGAACACGTGTGTTCACATATTCTGCACGCTATGCATGTCTAGAACATTTTGAAGGACACGTATGCATAACACAATACATGTTTAGATATGTATGCCGTGTTCAAATTGTTTGGCATATTAACTGTATTAAGAGTGCGCAGTTAAGAATTCCTCTCGAATCACGGCAAAGATAGATTTTTAAATTGCAAACTATAACGGTATTTAGTTTACCGGTTTTACAAATAGATATAAGACAAATAGAACTTGCAACGGGAGTCGAAAGCGCTTTCAAATCAGACATAAGATCGTGCTTACCGTAAAAATTAAATGAACGCGACACAAGTCTACGATGTCATAAAATATTGGTAAAGTATAACCGTTATCAAATCCACACAAAAATCCAAGGCACTCATTTTATTTTAGAAAAGAATAACTGCATTCCACATGAACCTCAAATCAATTGTACATGTACATCCTGTCAACTTGTATCTGTTGCCTTTTGCGTGCAGAAATATCCCGTGAATCAAAGATCAAAGAATATTATCGCACGTGGCCTCTCTTTGATGTTTTAATGTGATTTCATATTTCTTAAAGGGGTTCCGACGCAATTTAATCAATTACTTTTGAGCCAATAATAAACATCGACAATTTCTTTAATCATAGGATAACGTCAAACAATAACTGAGTTGTATTTATTGTCGAATAAACTGTTAAACACTTACGTATTGGTAAAAAAACATGTACTCCATGGTTTATTATTAAATACACACGCAATTAATTGTAATGGATTAGTAATAAAAACATGACGCGTGAGTTGAGTTGTTTTTAATCCACGTACAAGCTTGAAGTTCATAACATTTCAGAATAAAATACTGTCTTCGTATATTCGGTAAAATATTTTGTGTTTATTAATTCGATATCTAAAATATTAGCAGTTTTCTAACACAATTTTTAGTTTTCTGTCCATCACCAACTATTCACTCATCCGCCAATGATAGGCACACGGCCAAATTGTCAAATGACAACCACGCTTGAAATTGCTTCAAAATAAAAGAAAATCCGTACGATTATGATATAGCCTTCAATAAAAACGACAATATTTTAAAAATCTGAATGTGTTTAAAATAAAATAAAAAACATCATAATGTTAAGCGCTATTTAGAACTGCTTTATTCAAATTTATTGACCTAGTTCGCCACCGATATGTCACCTGTCACTGGAAATCAGCTATGGCGATGCCATCACGAAAATATATTATTGAATGATTGTTTCTCGGTGTATTCGGTGTTCTATCACGTAATTATATTCAATGAAGATTTCAATTTACCTAACAACTGGTCGGCGAATCCATCAACGTTATTATTATAATATCTACGGACACGCGAATTCACCGGGGGCCTGAAAGACAGTCGTCTCCTCTCGCCACGTGGGTTTAATGCGACTTCAAAAGAAAACACATCAAAGGAAAGCGTGCATTACTAGCACACACACATCGAACAGTGTAGAATAAATTGTCTAACAGAAAGGTTATGCATTTTCTAAGTTATTACAGCGTGGGACTATTTAAAGGGATAAAACCACTCTTGTTGTAACTGAATAATATGTCCCAATCTTTATTCTGGTTAACAAATTGTACTATTTTACAATATTTCAATTAATTGATGATACAATTTTCTTCACAACACACCGAATTTTTAAAAAAAAGGAAAAATTCAACTACATGGGTTGAAAAGCTTTACGTAAACACTTTCAAATGCAACTTGGATTTAAACATATTTTCGAACCCTCTGGACAAGTAAATTAGGATGTAATGGATAATTAACACAACAGGTAGGACATTTAAACATCTAGTAGTTAGAATAAGGCTAAATTTTTTTCTGGACCTGTCAAGCCAGCAAGAGTGTTATTGTCCCTTGTGTACAAATAAGTGTAACTTTGTTTTCTTTATTTTTACAATTCTGCTAATTGAGAAACCATTTGAGTTATAGGTACAGGTTATTGAATGGACTGCATCTACGTGTACAGTATAATCAAAATACTTTGACATCTCTTTAGATAATTGACGGTACCGGTAAATTATAATAATGAATCATTCGGTGAATCCATGTTGTACATGTATGAAACTATCCTTAACTTGAAACGGCTAGATGTAAAATTTACAGCAATGTATAAAAAATACCAACGAACCTTCAAATTTTAAAAATTATTTATTCAGAATGGCTACGAGACGAACCGCTGTACGGTAACAGTGTCGCGGGTTGTGAATTTAATTTTGGTGAGTCGAGCGTAACACAAATTGAGAACGAATTGACTATGAGAATGATATACGTTAAGTGGATTCGCCGACAGGTTAGACTGATGAACGTCAATATATGTCAGTTTATCTGTAATCACACCCTGTATATTAATGACTGATATTGAGCCAATGAAAATTCTTGTATGAATTGACTGACAACAGTACTACTGACCTTAAACGGGGACGTATTAGAACTGTTGATACGGAATAGCAGAAATATATGATGTATAAATAGAAAGAAATATTAACGATACGTATGCTATTTAATTTAAAACATCGTTAACGTTGAACGATTAGCGACCGATGGGTTTTGCATTGCCGGTTATGACAAACAGAATACCGTATATATGGAATAGCAGAAAATGTTAACGTCTTTTTTATAAACGATATAACAGAAATACGGGCGATAAATGGACACGAAAGGGAACAGGTTTTTTTTTAGGATTTTGCCGTGGCGTCACCCAGTCGACATGTGTTCATTCCAAGCTTGCATCGGAATTGGTTTGAAGTTTAAAATACAAAATAACAAAGCCGGGATTTACAATCTCAAGCTTAAATAATTTAAACAACTCATTAAAAAAAACAACCACTGTTAATACATCAAACACCAATCGTCAAAATCATTAATTAATAATTATCGTATAGGCTTCTATCCACACTGATGAGTACTAGTTAGCACCTTTACCGGCCAATCAACCCTATAATATACTGGCCATGAATACCCCGATTTTACCGGTAATGAATGAGCCGAATAAAGGATGGTACTTGCTAAATATATTTGTAGAAAAGCTGTCACCCATTTTCCGATAGTGCTATCACAATTCACGAAACATGGTTTCATTGTCTGCGTGTAAAATTAACTGTTGACACCCAAATAGCTACACACAGTACATTTGCTTTGTGACATGATTCAAGATTCTAATACCGATGAGAAACGGGAATAAAGGATAGATTTAGGATATTCATGTATCGGTAGGTTCTAGTTACTATTCATAATCAATCTGCGAAGAATATATACTGCAAGCCATTGGGCACAACAGGCGAACATTTAAAATGAGTTATTGTTCAATGCCACAGTAACAATATTATGGATGACATTCATCTAAATATTGCTGACCATTCTCGGCCGACTATATTTAATTTTCACGGACTATAATCCGCCGACTTTTTTATATTTTCGCGGACTATAATCCGCCGACTTTTTATATATTTTCGCGGACTATAATCCGCCGACTTTTTTTATAATTCCGCCGCGTTTTTTCCGCCCAGAATGGCTAGATTTCCGCGGAGTGCAAATAAGAAAACTCCGCGATTCTTGAGCGGAAAAAACGCGGACCTAGGCGGAATTTCATACTTCCGTGTGATGCGTACTGTAAAAGTTCTGACTGTATATAAATGTGCGGACTGGCTCTGTATATAAAAGTGCTGACTGACTCTGTATATAACAGTGCTGACTAACTCTGTATATAAAAGTTCTGACTGACTCTGTATATAAAAGTTCTGACTGACTCTGTATATAAAAGTTCTGACTGACTCTGTATATAAAAGTTCTGACTGTATATAACAGTGCTGACTGACTCTGTATATAAATGTGCTGACTCTGTATATAAAAGAGCTGACTGACTCTGTATATAAAAGTGCTGACTGACTCTGTATATAAAAGTTCTGACTATATATAAAGTGCTGACTGACTCTGTTTATAAAAGTGCTGACTGACTCTGTACATAAAAGTTCTGACTGTATATAACAGTGCTGACTAACTCTGTATATAAAAGTTCTGACTGTATATAAAAGTGCTGACTAACTCTGTATATAAAAGTGCTGACTGACTCTATATATAAAAGTGCTGACTGACTCTATATATACAAGTGCTGACTGACTCTATATATAAAAGTGCTGACTGACTGTATATAAAAGTTCTGACTGACTGACTCTGTATATTAAAGTGCTGACTGACTCTGTATATAAAAGTGCTGACTGACTCTGTATATAACAGTGCTGACTAACTCTGTATATAAAAGTGCTGACTGACTCTGTATATAAAAGTGCTGACTGACTCTGTATATAACAGTGCTGACTAACTCTGTATATAAAAGTGCTGACTAACTCTGTATATAAAAGTGCTGACTGACTCTGTATATAAAAGTGCTGACTGACTCTGAATATAAAAGTGCTAACAGTATATTATAAATGTGTGAACAAAAATAAACATACTATGCCTGGGTGTGGCTATTTCTTCACCTTCTGCATCACATTCAGGATCAATATCATCTAGAATTTTATAAAAAATAAGCTAACATCAACTTTCTTACAATAACAAATTAGTAGCCCATTTCTCAACTTAGAGGAAAGGCCAAAAATCATTTGTCCCCAAATTATATAAAGTATCTCATTTAAGTTCAAATATTTTAGACCAGAAATTATCAACAAGGACTGTGTGGTCAACACAAGCATTGGGTACTCATCTTTTAGCTTAAAAAAGAGAGAGACAGAAATGGGGTTTAACGTCTACTTGACACAGACTACATGTGAATCATTTCGGGACTAACATATGGTTTTAATTTTATTTCAATAATTCGCTTGCGCGAGGGGTCTTTAGCAGTGGAAGGAGACCAGAGAAAACCCAAGAGGTTGGACAGGCGACCCTACTCTTTGCCACATACAACCCGGGATTTGAAACCATGCCAGTTGACTCAATAACAGGTTTTATGATACAATGCGTGCTTGCTAAAGCTCAGCCATCCAACCCTTAGCTTAAATAAACAACATTGCCCACCTAGTATATTTTACTGATCCTTTCATCTGTAAATTAATTTATTTTATAAATATAAATGGCTGTAATTCAGATGGACAGAAGTAAAGCTCTGTTAGGATGGTCCCAATGAGCATATTGAGGAATACTAAATATAATAGGCTAAACGTTCCAGTGAATGAACTTCCAAAAACTTTCCAAGCTCTAAGACTAACTTAAAAACATTTTTATTTCCAACATGTTTTTGAACTGTTTTGTTGTGAATGCGCTTAGGAACACTTATATCAGGGTACATACACTAAAATATGAATGAAATTCCATGACTTTTCCATGACTTTCCAGGACCAAAAAGGGCATTTACCAGGACCAAAATTAGAGCATTGCACTGAAGTTTGTCTATGCATGTTTTACTTAGATCTATTTTTTCTTTACCGTGCTTTTCTTTCGTATAGGTTTTAGAAATTGAATAAATGGAATCAAATTTCAGAGATAGGGTAATTACTGGACAGAGGTGAAAATTTCATGACTTTCCATGATAAAATACTCATATTCCAGGTATTCCAGGCCTGGAATTTTCCAGGAAGCGTACGAACCCTGTTATGTGTAACACTAGGGACCGGGAATCTACAAGTTTTAACGAAAAAAGGTAATAAACTACCATTATCATCTAGAATCTAATACACGTCAAGAATGTGTTAAATACCGTCAAGATTCTTCAAAAACCGTCTAGTTTGTGCTACCGTGTAGATTTAGAAAAACGTTCTAGTTTTGACATCGATCGTCTACTTTTGTAAGGTGTTTAGTTTTTATACAAGATCTAATTTCTTGTACGTTGTCGAGAAATGAACAGTGTTTAATAACACAAGACATCTAGATTTTACTCCAAACTACTACTTTACCGAGAGCCGTATATGTGGTTACGATTTATGTGGTTACAATTTATAGAAAAAAGATTTTAAAAATATTCACCGATACAACTGCGTCGTCGTTTTATTCTTTCTGTCATTCATATAATATCCATGATGGCTGTACGCGCATCAAACAACGATAATTGTTCATTGGTTTAAGACGGTCTACACGCGGGAAATTTTACAGCAGCTATTGGCTAACGGCACACATTATAAATAACCGTACTTGCATATTCACTGATAGAACTTCGTTATCGTTTTATTCTTTCTGTCATTCATATAATATCCATGATGGCTGTACGCGCATCAAACAACGATAAATGTTCATTGGAAAAAGACGGTCTACACGTGGGAAATTTTACAGCAGCTATTGGCTAACGGCACACATATTAAATAACCGTACCGGTATTTGCATATTCACCGATACAACTTCGATTTCGTTATCGTTTTATTCTTTCTGTCATTCATATAATATCCATGATGGCTGAAGTACATTACTACGCGCATCAAACAACGATAATTGTTCAGTGGTTAAAGACGGTCTACACGCGGGAAAATTTACAACAGCTATTGGCTAACGACACACATTATAAATAACCGTACTTGCATATTGCATAAGCATACTATTTACACACCATACACACCATACCATAAATTATTTTCGCATAATTATACCCATCTGTCTTCATAATTAAACGTTTTAATCAGGCCCGAAGCCAGAAATCAAAATTTAGCCGACATAGGGGGGCGAGGAAGATAAATTTCCGACAACAAAAAAATAATGAACGAAGGTCATAGCGACTGCCGTAAGCAGGAGGAGGGGAGAGCGCGAAAATTAGAAGCTGTGAGAGGGAATTTAGGCCTCTATGACATGCAGCCGACATTAACTATCTCCCGGCCGAATTTGAGAGGATATGTCGTACTAAAACTCTCTCCCGGTGAAAATGCGAGCATAGCTAACCAGCGATTTTTTTCCGACTCAGACAGAAAAATTCCGACAGGAACGGCCATGGGGGGGGGGGGCGAGCCGCTAGCCTCGGGTCTGGTTTTAATTAAATATCCCATTTAATTGACAATTGGTATAAAGCCGACAAATTTATCGCTGTGCGTTTATATGACTTTGCTCCAATAATATTTTGCGCAATGTTATGGGGTATCAACAGTAACAATCAATGCTATGGTCAAGTTATTTTTTTACAATAAATATAAAAAATAAACTGGCGTATTGGAAATATGTGATGAAATTTAATACTTTTTTAATAATAAGAATGGATTATTTGTTGTATTTAGATCAGATAAGCACTAATTTGTTGTCCGCGATAGTTAGGTTGGAGGTGTAAAACACACAGCTACCATGATTAATTTACAACCCCAATTTAGCTTCCACAACACCACAGTTTTTACTTAACACCTAAACCTGATTGGGCAATAAATTAATCAAGGCAAGGTAGCTATGTGTCTTCAATAGTTTTACATCTTCAACTATGGCGTGTAATTCTTGCCTTTCCTATTTCCCTGATTATAATATCATAGTTTGGACTTGTTTATTTTCGTATTAAAAACCATACATTTTACAAATTCGCTGATAGCAAATAGCGCTAATAACTATCTTTAAAAAAAAAATGGTTAGGAAACAAGGCTTTTTTACCAAGTCTCATTCTGAACAAGATACCTCGTTCCAAAAAAGGGCAATTTAAAATACCTTGTTTTGGAACTGCAGACAACAAGGCATTTTTTTTACCTCGTTTGAACAAAAATGCCGAACGAGGCATTCTGAGGTTTATAGGGATAGTGTACGTATTCATATTAACGTGGAAGGTGTTGTTTCGGATGAAACCCGGCCATGTGTCTGGATTAGGGGATTAATTAAACAATAGGTTGCGGCTATTCAAAGAATCTTACGACCGACATTTATGACTGCTGACGTGCTGTATACATGCGACGGTGGTGTAAATTACATGTACACGTCTGTGAGCGATATGGTTTCAGACAGAACCGAGTCATGTGACATGTGGAATTCGTGATTGATATAAACAATAGCAGGCAGTCGTTCAAATAATATAACCTAAATTATAATGACAGTCCCAAGCGACGGTGGCATTATTCGTAGACTGAAACCCATAGCCCATTGTGTGTGGGGGTTTTTTGTGAACACGTCGTTCTCGTACAGTAAGCTTCTTTTACAAATTCGTCATCGTTTTATTCTTTCTGTCATTCATATAATATCCAAAATACGACACTACGTTGGTCCTTGAGGCGATCGAATTAAAAATAATTCCAGCTAATTTAATAATACTATAAATAGTATAGTTATGCAATATGCAAATACGGCTGCTTATACGTGCTGTTATCCAATAGCTGCTGTCAATTTTCCCGCGTTGAGACCGTCTTTAACCAATGAACAATTATCGTTGTTTGATGCGCTTACAGCCATCATGGATATTATATGAATGACAGAAAGAATAAAACGACGACGCAGTTGTATCAGTGAATATTTTTAAAATCCTTTTTTCTATAAATTGTAACCACATAAATCGTAACCACATATACGGCTCTCGGTAAAGTAGTAGTTTGGAGTAAAATCTAGATGTCTTGTGTTATTAAACACTGTTCATTTCTCGACAACGTACGAGAAATTAGATCTTGTATAAAAACTAAACACCTTCCAAAAGTAGACGATCGATGTCAAAACTAGAACGTTTTTCTAAATCTACATTGTAGCACAAACTAGACAGTTTTTGAAGAATCTTGACGGTATTTAACACATTCTTGACGTGTATTAGATTCTAGATGGTAATGGTAGTTTATTACCTTTTTTCGTAAAAACTTGTAGATTCCCGGTCCCTAGTGTAATGAAGCGCTATATAAATTGAACAATAATAAAAATGAGCTTACAGTCTACTATTGATCACTGTTCCAAAATTTTTAATAAATTAACTTTACCAGCTAGTGTGGTTTCTGAAATACCCCCCCCCCCTTTTAAATAAATTAACTTTACCAGCTAGTGTGGTTTCTGAAATACACCCCCCCCCCCCTTTAAATAAATTAACCTTACCAGCTAGTGTGGTTTCTGAAATACACCCCCCCCCCCTTTAAATAAATTAACCTTACCAGCTAGTGTGGTTTCTGAAATACACCCCCCCCCCTTTAAATAAATTAACCTTACCAGCTAGTGTGGTTTCTGAAATACACCCCCCCCCCCTTTAAATAAATTAACCTTACCAGCTAGTGTGGTTTCTGAAATACACCCCCCCCCCCTTTAAATAAATTAACCTTACAAGCTTGTGTGCTTTCTGGAATAACCCCTTTAAATAAATAAGTCATACCAGCTTGTGTGATCCAATCTAAATAACCACGTAAATCCTCCTCTAACTGTTGTTTTTCACGTAATTTTTGGAAGTCTCCTCTAGCTTTTGCTTTTTCTCTCTCTTTGGAAAATTCTCTATAAAACACAGAGACATCAATAAGAATGAATTCTATCATTATTTACAGATTTTTTGTGAGTCAATTTTCCTTCAGCCTGGTCCACGATGCTAAGAGTCAATACAGCGATTGTCTAAACATACAGGACCTCAGTTTTGTGTCCAATCCGAATGACTATATGATTGTTTGTCCCTTGCCAGGACCTCCATCCTACATGTAAATCACTGACAAAGGGAAACCACCCCATATTATCCCTCAAGGTTAGCGAGCCAACATTCTATTTACTGAGCCACTGAGTCTCCTGTTTCGTTTTTTTTATTCTTTTGATGGCCTACACAACATGAAGATCTGACAAGTTGTAGTGGAAGGTTGCGTCAGAGCTTTTGACTCTATGACATTAGACATTTGGTTAACCGGTTTTATTGGCTAATCCCTCACATCACGCAGAACGAGAGTTAATGAACAACTTATCCAGATCCTAGCATAGTATTATAGTAAAGACAGAATTTTAACTACACGTATAAAAAACGGAACGAAATAGGATCTGTGTTTTAATTAGATAGTTTGTGTAAATAATACTTGTACGTACCCACTCAACACACCAAGAACAAGATTAAGTACAAAAAAAGAACCAATAATAATAAGACTGATAAAATAAATCCATGGCCATTCATTACCAACCGCATCATTTACCTGAAAATAAAATGATTAACATTACATTACTTAAAGTAAGTAGCTAAGTCCGTAACTCAATTTCAACCCAAATCTTCGACATTAAATTAGCATTGGTGTTGTGGTTTTACCTGGAAAAGATGGGCTTCTGATATCTAAGATAAAGACAAAAAAAACTTTTTGCCGTTGGTACACAAATCGTGTACCATGATCATTGTTATTTGTAACAAGGTGCTCAAAGAGTGAGGCTAGACATATTCCACAAGTCATGTCAAACGGTGATGTCATATTCTTATTTCGGTTGAGACTTCTGGTGTATTTCGCCAAACATAACAGATGACAATTCACAGTAAAACGGAAATGATTGAATGTAACATAGTTTATATAAATTCATATTAAATTATTATATGGGTTGCGACCCATTTGTGCCAATTTCTAGGTCTAAAATATTAGAGATTTAGCTCCTTTAATGAAAAACGCTGAGAGAGCGGCCTAGGGACATTCAGTTAATTTGTTTTTTAACATAAATTTGCAAATATTAAAGGCCACATGGAGTATGCAGCAGAGAATGTGTTAGATTTATGTTCCTCTCAACCGTTATTAGCGGTAGGTGGCATAACATGTGCCCCATAAATCATAAGGTCGGCCATTGTCTGTAGACATACTTACATCATATAAGACATCAGTCCATCCTTCCATGGTGATACATTGAAACACTGTCAACATAGCTAGGCCAAAATTATCAAAGTTTGTAATGCCAAAATTTGGCCCTTCCCAGAACTCATTACAATCTGTACCTTCTAAATAATCCGAACACTTAAACCCTCTTCCACAAGGATGTGGATCTTCAAATGCTATAGTTCCTGAAAAACACCAAACAATAAATATTATGGATAATTTTAAAGCCCCAACATGCGGAAAGAGAGAGAGAGAAATGGGGTTTAACGTCCACTCAACACAACTAGGTCATTTCGGGACTAACATATAGTTTTATTTTATTTCAATAATTCGCTTGCGTGTAGGGGTCTTTAGCAGTGGGAGGAAACCGGAGTGCCCTGAGAAAAAAAACCCACGAGGTTGAGAAGGCGCTCTAGACCACTAGGCCATCCCGACCCCCCAGCAAGTTAAATGAAGTGCATAAGACCATACACATTCAAAGATACTAAAATTTTTAATAAAATTTTGATCTAAAAATGTATCAAATCAATAATTTATGTATGCAGAGTAAAATTATTATGCATATTCTAGTATGTTTTAACAGCTGGCTTGTGTGTAGACTTAAATGTCTTGTCTTAAAAATAGTGTGTTTAGTATTTTTATATGTTTAGTATACACTGGAAAATTGGTATGGTTTAACTTGGTGTATACATGTGTATAGCCCTAACTTCTCTTCTGTGTTGAATTATAGACTATAGTTTAATTTACGCTAATAGTGTTCAACTAATACTTGTGTACAACTTAAATCATAACTTTTAATTTTCAAGCGTCTTATTAACTAGTGTTTAATTTGTTAATTAGACGCTTGGTAATCAAAATTAAACACTATGATTTAAGTTGTACACAAGTATAAGTTAAACCAGCCTAAATTAAACTATAGTTATGAATAATTCAACACAATACAGAAATTAGGGCTACATGTATATATGTCAAGTTAATAAACCATACCAATTTTCCAGTGATAGTAGAATGCTTGGATTCTGGAAAATAATTCTTCAGTTACAACTTACAAAGGATATACATGTAATATATGTTATGTTTTGTTATTTTCATTTTTAAAATTGTATTTATAATCAGTTAGTATTTTCTCGGCTGTAGTGAGTATTGGTAGATATTAAACAATACAGTAGAAACTACCGTGTTTGAACAGATAAAACCTAGAGAGAGAAATGGGGTGTAACGTCCACTCGACACAAACTAGGACATTTCTGGACAAACATGTGGTTCAATTTTATTTCAATAATTTTCTGGCGAGTAGGGGTCTTAAGTAGTGGGAGGAAACCAGAGGATCCGGAAAAAAAACCCACGAGGTTGGACAGGCGACCCTACTCCTTGTCTTGTACAATCGGGGAATCAAAACCACGCCAGTAGACTCAATGACAGTGCACATGTACTAACCATTTGGCCATTCACTCCCCCCCCACCCCACAGATAATACAATAATGGATTTACTAAAAGTATTGTCTCTTTGAAATAGTAGGAACTATTGTCTTTAAGGTAACAATACTAATAATAAATGCATAATCTTATCAACTGATACTAATAAAAACACTATCAATCATGAGATAGAAAAACAGAGTACCTGATTTCAATTACCGGTATTTCATTTTATAATTTACAGATTATAAAACTAAATTGTAAAGAGTTAGGGGCATTCAATAGTCCAAAAGGCATTATCTGTCCAACTGTCACATGGTCTTTAACATGCTGTCAATAGCATACACAGGTCTTCAATGTTTTTTATGTTAAGGCCCTCACCACTGATAAGAAGAAATCAGGCGGGAAAATCACAAGGAACTTTCTCAATCAAAAGCATGTGTCAAATATTTGGGACATCATCTTTAGCCTATTCTTAAAAGTGACCAAAATAACAGACTAACTAATTATTCTACAACTACACGATACCTGATTCTATGTACAAGTACATATGTATTGGTATCGCTTCATTTTCATTTATACATGTACATGTAGTATATGCTTGTACAACATATTTCATTCATAATTGTCAATGTGTAATTTGATATAAAAAAACATCATTTAAAACAATGTATTTTGTTGATTAAAACATTCTGTGAAACATACATGTATACAATGTAAATAGTCCTAGGATTTGGGACATCAGAGCTTTAGTCAATGCATAATCATTACAAGGGATCAAATACTAATAACTAAGCCAATTCTTAATATTTAAAAGTGATACTTTCTAGTAACTTATATACTTTTATTCAATTCTTCATCATTAAAAATGATCAAATACAAATAACTTATATTTTTTAAAGCCAATTCTTTATTATTAAAAATGACCAAATTCTAGTAACTAATATATTATTAGTCAATTTTTAATAATTAAAAGTGGTCAAATACCGTAAAGCGGGGCTACTTTAGATTCCGGGGGTTACTTTAGACCACAAACATTTGTGGAGATATTTCCAAAAGTTCCCAAAATCCGTCAAAATTTAAGGACTTTCAACTAACTAATTGTTACCTTCAATCATTTAGCTACATTTTCAATCACATTTTATATTCCTAATATTAACATGTTGTGTTATACAATTATATAAACAATAGTCGCTAAATTCACAGTTTTTGTCATTGCTGTAAATTTTATCTGTGAAGCAAAAAGTTAATGGGACACAAAAAGTTAAAGTACCTGTATTACTCCTTAGTTTATTTGTCACAAGAAATCATCTGGTAAGGGGTTTCTCTCGACTTAAACAAATATATTTTTTTGAAAAATAACGAAACAACTGCAGATTTGGGGCTACTTTAGACCCTGTTGAAATATTCAAAATTAGTTGAAATGACTGGTGTCTAAGTTTGGTGAGGTTTTGAAGTTGAATATTATCTTAATTTGAATAGATATCATTTAAACACAATATGGTACATTTACTTAATGATATTTTTATGCACTTGAACATTTTTAGAAATGGTTCTATATAAAATGTTGACCAGGTGTCAATTATGATTGTATCAATTTCCCTTGAAGAATTCTGTCAACATCAGAAACTTCTGCTGAAGTGTCAGCAATGGAAAGATCAAAAACAATCTGGAAATGGCCTATTAAAGAAGATATACTTACTTACCTAACCTAAAATTGTAAATTTAAACAAAATCCAATGTTCCTTGTTCGATATTTTAATTGGCTAGAGAAGCCTTTACTATGTTGAATGAAGAGGTGCCCTAAATTCTTATAACATAAACAAATGATAGTTATACCTTTTGTTAACATTCAAACATATTAGTTTCAAATACCAGTTTTAAAGAGCTGTATATGTAACACTTTTCTATTTTTAAAATCGTTCACTAAAATTCCATGTTTGACTAAAGTTTTTAAAGAAAACTTTCATTTTGTTCTTGTACATTTGGTTTCATTTGTTTTATAACACCCTAGAATAGACAGTGTAACCCCATAATCAGTATTATTCTCCTCTCCCAAGCAGATTTGTGCCAATTTTGTAAAAGCGTCTAAAGTTGAACCACCCCATGGGGTAACTTTAGCCCTCCATTTATCCTCATTTCCACACCAGAATTTAATATATAACATAACAAAAATTGTGCACAATGAAACATTGAAGGCATTTCTACATTATAGAAAAATAATAAATCAAATTACACCTTTACAAAAATTTCAGTTACATTTTCTCTTGAAAAAACGTCTAAAGTAGCCCCGCTCTACGGTACTAATATTTTTTAATGCTAATTATTAAAATTGACCAATTATACACTGTACTACATGTAGTAACTAATATATTTTAAGTCAATTCTTAATCATTAAAAGTGGTCAAATACTAATATTTTCTTTTTGTTCTTTGCAATGCTTATTTATTCTTCAAACATAGGAAAAATCAACAAGAGTTAAATGTTTCACTATATTTATGGATTACATGTCTATTATGTGAAAAAAAACAATAAAATAAATCTGGTATTTTATTTTTATTCCCTATGTAGAAAACCTCCCAGATTATTTAAATACATGTACGTATGAATATCATAAATGGCTACACAAAAAGAAAACGATAGATCATGTACGGTACATAAAATGTGATGTAAAGATAAATATTCACTTGCTTAAAAACATTGAGAGGAACTTCAACGAAACATCACTTTAATCAAAACGGTAATTGTGTTCCATATTTAGTTTTGTGTGTATTGCATGTGTCAATTGCTAAATGCCACTCACAGAACATAAATATTGTGCCTCAATTATAAAAAAAGTCGTTATTTACATGTATTAATGCACAGATATAAATATCACAGGTCAATTTTCACTCAATGGTACCAGCCGAGGAAATATACATACATTAAATGTCTGTACGAGATGTTTATAAATCTGCTTTAAAGTGAAAAATTATGAAGTGGAATAAAAAAAACATCCCTCATTTAAACCTCAAATTATTGGAATAAAATTGTTGCATGTTATTCCTGAAATGACCCAGTTTGTGTTGAGTGGATTTAATCCTCCCTCCCTCCCTCCCTCCCTCTCTCTCTCTCTCTCTCTCTCTCACTCTAACTCACTGAGCCACCATCGAACCCTATGACCTCCAAGTTAGTGAGCCAGCACCATAACTCACTGAGCCACCACCGAACCCAATACCCCCTAGTAAGTGAGCCAGCACCGTAACTCACTGAGCCACCATCGAACCCAATACCCCCTTGTAAGTGAGCTAGCACCTAACTCACTGAGCCACCATCAAACCCAAGACCTCCTAGTTAGTGAGTCAGCACCCTAACCCACTGAGCCCCCATCGAACCCAAGACCTAGTTAGTGAGCCAGCACCCTAACTCACTGAGCCACCATCGAACCCATGACCTCCTAGTTAGTGAGCCAGCACCTCAACTAACTGAACCACCATCGAAAACATGACCTCCTAGTTAGTGAGCCAGCACCAGATTCACTGAGCCACCATCGAACCCAAGACCTCCTAGTTAGTGAGCCAGCACCTCAACTAACTGAGCCACCATCGAAAACATGACCTCCTAGTTAGTGAGCCAGCACCAGATTCACTGAGCCACCATCGAACCCAAGACCTCCTAGTTAGTAAGCCAGCACCCTAACTCACTGAGCCCCCATCGAACCCAAGACCCCCTAGTTAGAGAGCCAGCACCCTAACCCACTGAGCCACCATCAAACCCAAGACCTCCTAGTTAGTGAGCCAGCACCCTAACCCACTAAGCCACCATCGAACCCAAGACCCCCTGGTAAGTAAGCCAGCACCTCAACTAACTGAGCGAACATTTAAAATGGAATGAGTGGGCTATATAAATCTATTTAACCATACCTCTAACCTAATTATCCAGAGAGCAATCTACATGTTCATATATTATTATGATTATATATGATATACAAAAACTCATGAATAACTACATCTAATTGTCTAGAACATATATATAGATGTATATACATTACATGTATATGTTATTTCTTTCTTGTTCTGACCTCTAGCTGACCAGCCACCTCTGGCTTGCGACTGTGGATTCGAGCCCTGGTGTGAGCGTATGTGACATGGAGATAAGGGCACCTTCTCAACCTTGTGGGTTTACCCCGGGCACACTTTGTTTCCTCCCACTGCTAAAGACCCCTAAGTGCAAGTGAATTATTGAAATCAAATTAAACCATTTGTTAGTCCCGAAATGACCTAGTTGTGTTGGTGTTGAGTGGAGGTCTCTCTCTCTCTCTCTTCTCTCTCTCATTGTTTTATCAAATGAAACAAAATGGACTTTAACCTCCTGGGGACTGTTTCACGAAATTTTAACTAAGATAAAATCCAAATTTTAGTAATTTGATTGGATAATATAAGGTTGATTTTAGTACTTGGATGTTATCTTTAGTTACGATTCCGAGGGCCCTGTTGTTCTAAGCCAACTTGGCTAATGAAGCCGGGGAGCGGTACTATGGCCTACTCATGTATCGAAAGAAAAAGTAGGAAGTATTTCTCTTATTCACTGGGTCCAGCAGAGTTTCTATAATGATTTAAATTATTAGGGCCCTGTTTCTCGAAATCTTAACTAAAGATAAAATCCAAATTATAGTAGATACTCCAAATTTGATTGGCTAATCACTAAAATCAATCTAATATTATCCAATCAAATTATGGTACTAAAATTTTTTTTTTATCTTAGTTAAAATTTAGTGAAACAGGCCCCAGACCCCAAGTTTAAAAAGCATTCTCAGACCTAAGTTAAGAATTTACTTAAAATTGTTCGCTTTATGTTAAAGGAGCTAAATCGCTAACATTTGGGACCTAGAAATTCACAAAACTGGGTCGCAACGCATATAATACTGTAATATGAATGTATATAAACTGATTTACATTCAATGGTTTCTGTTTTTACTCCAACTTCAAATCAGTTATGTTCAGCGAAATAAGCCAGCACTTTCAATCAAGTGCATATTTCTATAGCGTCTAGTTATTCCAGTCTACATGACTCCGTTTGATTTGATGCAATGTGTCTAGCCTCGTCCAGCGAGTCTCTCAATACAACTGGGGCTAAAGCGCATTATGGTACACGATTCGTGTACCAATGTTAAAAAAAATTATTTTATCTTACATATAGGATATCAGAATCTCATCTTATCCCGGTAAGTTTACATCATCAATGTTGATTTAAATTGATCAATAGTTCGTGATTTCGATGTCGAAGATTTTGGAGGATTTTGAGTTACGGACTTAGGTCCTTTAAACAACATATATAGCCTCTTAAAAAACTATTGTTATTTCAATGTATCCTGTGTGTTCATCAATACGAAACTATGTGTAAAGTTTTGTGTTTCTCCATCAAAGATATTGACTGAAAGTTGAGTAAATTCTTAACTTAAGTCTAAGCAGGGTTTGAATGTTCGAATGTTATATTCGACACATTTCACTAAGTAGAGAGAGAGAGAGAGAGAGAAAGAGAGAGAGAGAGAGAGGGGGGAATGACATCTTCTCAACACAAACTAGGTCATTTAATTGGACTAAATTAGGGTATAATTTTATCTCAATAATCCGCAATAGAGGTCTTTATCAGTGTGAAGGAACCACAAGACCTGGAGAATCAAAACCCATAAATTCACTTCCTTTAATTTTCTGTATAATATACAGCTTCAATCTAGAGGGAGAGAGAGAGAGAGAAAGAGACAGAGTAGTGATATTCTTCTCCTTGGCATTTGTCATAAATTATAAAGTGACAGGACAATAGGTAGCAACCACAGGGGAATACATAACTGACAAGTGCTACCTAATAATTAAAGGCAGGAGAAATTAGGCTGGACATGAACACATTTCCTTGAAACTGTCTTAGATAGACTGTCTGGCATGTGGCCAGTAATATGTCAGCTTTCCTCCATTGCTATTTGGTGAAGAATAAGTAATAACCCTTCTTATTGGTACATCATGGCAGCGCTTTAATAGCACAGGCTATTGGATAGCTTTCAGACTGAAAGTACTCACACAGTAGTAATCTGACAACTGGCTTCAGACCCGAGTTAATAATTAATGCACAAGATCCAAGCAAAACACATATTGAATGACAACTCTGTCATCTTAGGTCATCTGACATAGGATATAATATTGGTAACAAGTTCCTCGAGTCCAAGTCATCTCTTATTAATGTTTATAAGGGACAGAAGTCATAATATGGTGTCTAATAAGCTACAGAGGAAGGAAGGCTTGACCCAATCTCTCAACGCCAATTTCTATCAATTATCCATTGCTTCGGATCATTTTCAATTGACTTTGGTCCTCGTCATAAATATTCTACATCTCACTCCAGTCTCTATCAATCAAGCGCAAAATATTTAATAATAACTATCAGTGAAGATATTAGTATGATCATTAGCTCTATTCAGATGTGAACACTCGTTCGTCGCTGTGTGTTAAAGGGACAATAACACTCTTGCTAGCTTCACAGAAAATAAATAATAGCCTTATAAGTACTAGATGTTGTGTAAATTATCCATTTCTTCCTATTTTACTTGTCCAGGAGGTTCGAAAATATGTTTAAATCCAAGTCACATTTGAAAAGGTTATGCAAGGCTTTTCAAATCATACAGTTGAATTTTTCCAATTTTTAATATTAGATGTGTTCAGATGAAATTTGTATTATCAATTAATTGTAATATTGTAAAATAGTACCATTTGATGAGCAGAATAAAGATTTGGACATATTATTCAGTTACATCAAGAGTGTTATTTAGCCTTTAAGAGCTTCCAAGGACTTCTGAATAATGAAGCTAAGACCTATATTTGAGAATATTATGGACCGCTCTGATGATGATAATGATGATTACAACAAGAGTGTTATTGGGCCTTCAAGACTACGACTACGTGTTTGTCAATCTGAAGGACAGACTCACCCTACCTGCAGAGAAGTGACTCTGACACAATGAACAGCCATGATATTCACATGACCTTACCTAAACGCCACAGGTCGCGAGGTCAACGCACAGAAGTCAGTTTGTAAACAAATAACCGTTGTATCAGGGTTGTCTGTGCAATAACACGGACAGAACTCGAGATTGAATGATAATTCCCGGAAGAAAATGGGATTTTAACAGATTTAGCAAGTTTAAACGGACAATTGACACATGCGGGGGCCGCACTATTGGCACTATTTTGTGCTTCGGTCGGGTCTATTTCACATATACACAATGAATTCTGCTAATGTTTTTGGCGTGGGTGTAGACTAATAGTTAATTTATTTGTGTTTTAAACAAAAATTTAGAACTTTAACGCAATTTTAAAAAATAGCCAAATTCTGGCTGGGATTACTGAGCAAAATGGCCATCGACTGGATACATGCGATAAAAAAAGCCAGCTACTATAAATTCCGTCACGTTAGTTATGTACGCATGTTTGTTAGATTCTTACAGCTTTAATTTACACCTATCCACACAAATTACCTTTACAATCAATAACACAATTTCATTTCATTTCTTTTTTTTCCTTCCACATTTCTTCAATAATTATACAGATAAAGACAGAGATAAGTTATCTTTTCCCAAGTGGGTCGGATTCGTATCAGCGTCTGCATGAAATACTTCTATTTTGTTCCATTTGTATATATTTTCAGCATAATACATAGTATTAGAATATATATATGTTAAAGAGGGGGAGAGAGAAATGGGGTTTAACGTACACTCAATACAACTAGGTCAGTTCGGGACTAACATATGTTTTTTAAAATTTATTTCAATAATTCACTTGCGCGTAAGGGTTCTTTAGCAGTGGGAGGAAAACAGAGTGCCCAGAGGAAACCCACGAGGTTGAGAAGGCGCCCCTATCTCCATGCCACACACGCTCACTTCAGGGCTCAAAACCACAGCCGTAAGCCATAGGTGGCCAGCCAGCTAGAGGTCGAAGCGCTGCACTCTAGACCACTAGGCCATCCCAACCCCCCAGAAGAGAGAGAATAATGTAGTTTAATGTCCTCTCGACACAAAATAGGTCATTTTGGGACTTACTTAACATAGTTTAATTTTATTTTAATAATTTGCTTGCACGTAAGGGTCTTTAGCATAGGGATGAATGGTCTTCTTAAGACACTTATGCACTAACAAATTATTAAAATAAAATTGAACCATGTTAGTCTTGAAATGGCCTAATCGGTGTTGAGTGGACATTGAACCCCATTTCTCTCTCTCTCTGCTCTCTCTCTGCTCTTCTCTGATCTCTCTTTCTATATATATATATATATATATATATATATACTTCTGATGAGTGTGGAGTTCCACATGAAACTTTTAAGTAAAGAACTTACAGATTTGGGGATCACGGTGGCTAAGTGGATAAGGCGCTGGTTCGCTAGCCTGGAGGTCGAGTGTTCGATCCCTGCATATGCCGAGAAAGTTCATCTCGATTTTCCGGCGTGATTTCCCCTTGTCAGTGATGCAGAAGGAGGACCTTACAAGGACAGCTGCCTAGTCGTTCGGATGGGACGAAAACCGAGGTCCCGTGTACACATTGGAGTGCACGTAAAAGACACCTTGGCAGTTGGAATTCGATATAAGAGTAGGCCGTAGCGCCGCTGCCCGGGCAAAAAAAAAATTTCCCTCATAGCACACTGTACGGCGTATGCCCGTCTTCAATTAGCCCAGGTTAGGTGCTTAAGCGTAGGACGTTAAACCCCATTTCATTCACTCATTCAACTTACAGATTTCATATTTTTAATTATTTATATTTGCTCTGGATTTATTCATCGAGCACTCTGTGTTTAGCTTATGCAGACTATTTGGATTATAATATATATACATGTATATAGAAGAAGTCATGATAGTATGTATACATGTATTTAACAGCTAGTACTACATGTAGTACTACTGTAGTGAAATCTACTAGTACAAACATCCTCCTAACACAAGAACATTCTATATTACCCGCAATATATTGATTCCTATAACCTAGTTTAATATTTAAATATATACAGTATACATGTGTATTATATAGTTACCCTACACATCTATATCAATTGCTAATATTCATGCATGTGCCACCCCAATAAAGATGTTAAGCTCTTATTTCATTTTCTGTTAATATGCTTGTCGAGAGTCAGATTTTTATGAATACAAATCATGGTAGCGTGATAGGAAGTGTATTTGTTCTGCATGTATCATTCATGTGGTATGTACACATACAATCATGATGAACATGACTATAGAAAGCTAGCGAACAATCAATTCATATAATGGAAACGATGTACTAAGAGACATTTGTTTCTTCTACTTGGTCTGGCATATGTGTATTGTGTGTTGTCATATTTCATTAGTGAGAGAGAGAGAGAGAGAGAGAGAGAGAGAGCTATGGGGTTTAACCTCAACTTGACACATATTAGGTAATTTCGGGACTAACATATGGTTTAATTTTATTCCATCAATTCATATAATGGAAACAATGAACTAAGAGACATTTGTTTCTTCTACTTGGTCTGGCATACGTGTTGTCATATTTCATTAGTGAGAGAGAGAGAGCTATGGGGTAAGCCTCCACTTGGAAACAAATTAGGTAATTTTGGGACTAACATATGGTTTAATTTTATTCCAATAATTCATATAATGGAAACAATGAACTTAGAGATATTTGTTTCTTCTACTTGGTCTGGCATATGTGTATTGTGTGTTGTCATATTTCATTAGTGACAGAGGGAGAGAGAGCTATGGGGTTAGCCTCCACTTGGAAACAAATTAGGTAATTTCGGGGACTAACATATGGTTTAATTTTATTCCAATAATTCATATAATGGAAACAATGAACTAAGAGACATTTGTTTCTTCTACTTGGTCTGGCATACGTCATGATAGTGTATTGTGTGTTGTCATATTTCATTAGTGAGAGAGAGAGAGAGAGCTACATGTATGGGGTTAGCCTCCACTTGGAAACAAATTAGGTAATTTCGGGACTAACATATGGTTTAATTTTATTCCAATAATTCACCTGACATACATGTATTGTGATAGTTTGGTACAACACTGTCCGTGTGTTGTCGTATTTCATTAGTGAGAGATGGGGGTTAACCTCAACTCGACACATATTAGGTAATTTCGGGGACTAACATATGGTTTAATTTTATTCCAATAATTCACCTGACATATATGTATTGTGATAGTTTGGTACAACACTGTCCGTGTGTTGTCATATTTCATTAGTGAGAGAGAGAGAGCTATGGGGTTTAACCTCAACTTGACACAAATTAGGTAATTTCGGGGACTAACATATGGTTTAATTTTATTCCAATAATTCACCTGACATACATGTATTGTGATAGTTTGGTACAACACTGTCTGTGCGTTGTCATATTTCATTAGTGAGAGGGCTATCGGGTTTAACCTCCACTCGGAAACAAATTAGGTAATTTCAGGACTAACATATGGTTTAATTTTATTTCAATAAATTGGGTTTCACCTCCACTCGACACAAATTAGGTAATTTCGGGACTAACATATGCTTTAATTTTATTCCAATAATTCGCTTGCACGTTGGGGTCTTTAGGATTGGGAAGAAACCAGACGACCCGGAGAAAACCCACAAGGTTGGACAGGCGACAATACTCCTCGTCACGTACAACCGGGAATTCGAAACCATGCCAGTTGACTCAATGACAGGCATAATGATACAGCGTGCAGGTGCTTACCATTCGGCCATCCCCTCAACCCCCTCTCCACCATCAATAGGTCTACAATGGGCGTCCTCGCTGAAGGAATTCCCACCAGGTATCGCTAGTAAAAATGAGGTTCCACGTGACCTTATCGATGGTAAGAGACCTGTATCAGTATTAAATTCCATATTAACGACAAAAACTAACGTTTTTCAACACAAGAGTTTGTAATGAATGTACAGGAAAACTGTGCTATAAGGTAAACAATGAGGTCATGTGGGACCGCCTTGCCTACATGTATGAGTTATGTCCCTTTATCTCTAGCGAGGACGCCCATTTTACCTCAGGAATTTGAAAATGGTGGGTGATCAGTCAGGTGAGGGAGCGTTCATGAGTTATCGAGGTCAAAAGATCACCAGAGGTTAAAGTAGAAGGGGGTTTATCTGAAAGGGGGCATTTCTAGAAGCATTTTTCCTCAGGAATCCAAAAATGGTGGGTGATCAGTCAGGTGAGGGAGCATTCAGAAGTAACCTAGGTCCAAAAGTCACCAGAGGTTAAAGGAGGCTGGCTTATGAATTTAGTCACTTCTGAAACTGTCTGTCACAGATTTCTTGTTGGAACGAAGCTGAATCATTGAATAAGTGACGAAGGATAATTTGTGAAACCAATTACCGGTAATCAAACTATGACGTAATTGAAAATGTCAAAAAGTCACTGGTGTCAAATAAGCAAGAAATAAGGATGCACTTGGATTAGTGGCAAAACTAATGTTATTTTCAAGGTTTGCAAAAAGTGGGAGTTGACACTCCCACTTTTTGCCCACAATTTGGATAATACCCCCTTTCTCCCACTGTTCTATCTAGTTTGGTTTTACTATGTATAGACATGACAGTGGCTGTTCAATCTCCCGACTGATTATTCCGCGTTTGGGTGTCATTGTCAAGCGTAGAAATAATACCGTTAAAAAAAATATCTTTGAAAAGGGCAATAAAAGAATTTGACTAGGCAGCTTTTTTTTTCGATAGCATTTTGGCTAGAAACAATCTGCCGTTTCTAAATTAAGCACGGAAATGCTGCCATTTGCACTGTTTACATTTTACTCGGCCGTAAGCTACAGTTACTCACAGACAGAGCTTGGAAGTAGCCAGCTTTATAACAATGAATTTCACACAATGTGCGCTTGTTTTCATTTCAGATAAGTAGCAAATGAAGTAAAAGGTTGAATAAAAACGGTATTTCAATATAAATACACTGATTATAAAATCAATTGATACCGTGCGTAATTAACATACTTATAATAAATGGGTATATCAACGTATTCATCTAAAAGCTATACCGACAGATAATATTTTTAAATTAGAAAGTTTGGTATTTGTAACATCTGGCCCCAAGTTCACATCGTTCACAAGTCTGAGAATGCTTTGTGAAACCGGGATCTGTTCCCAGTTTTGTTAAAGCCCCAACAACACTCTTGTTGTAACTGAATAATATGTTCCAATCTTTATTCTGGTCAACAATTTGTACTATTTTACAATATTTCAATTAAAAAATGATACAAATTTTATCTTAACACACCAAATTTTAAAACATTTTCAACTACATGCCGTAACATGGTTTGAAAAGCCTTACGTAAGCACTTTCAAATGCAACTTGGATTTAAACATATTTTCGAACCCTCTGTACAAGTAGGATAGGTTGTAATGGATAATTTACACAACAGGTACATGTAGGACACTAAACATCTTGTAGTTAGAAGAAGGCTAATTTTTTTTCTGGACCTGTCAATCCAGCAAGAGTGTTATTGTCCCTTTAAGAGAAGAAAGAAATTGAATAATTTTATTACATGTGGTCTTTAAATTTGCCATAATAAATCAACCTCCCAATCAGTTAATCCCAGAATATGTATCATGTGTGTAAAACTGTTATATCCCCATCACTAACTGCAAGAAACATAGGAGCCATCTTTCACTCACATTAAACAATGGAAAATCATGTTAATAATATATATCTGTTGATGCCACTAGAACTTTAATTCAATCTCTTGTTATTTCACGTCTTGGTTATTTGAACTGGTCTACGGGTAAAGCTACTTTCAAAGCTACAAAAGCTGCGAAATTCTGCAGCGCATAAACTCCCATACTTTACACCCTTCATTGGCTTCCGGATCACGGTGGCTAAGTGGATAAGGAGCTGGTTCACTAGCCTGGAGGTCCGGTGTTCGATCCCTGCATTGGCCGAGAAAGTTCATCTCGATTTCCGGCGTGATTTCCCCTTGTCAGTGATGCAGAAGGAGGGCCTGACAAAAACAGCTGCCTAGTCGTTCGGATGGGACGAAAAACCATAGTCCCGTGTACACATTGGCGTGCACGTAAAAGAACACTTGGCAGTTGGAATTCAGTTGCTGTCTGGGCAAAATTTCCCTCATAGCACACTGTATGGCGTATGCCCGTCTTCAATTAGCCCAGGTTACGTGCTTAAGCGTAGGACGTTAAACCCCATTTCATTCATTCATTTGTATCATTCAGAATTGATTTTAAAATATTGTTAATCACATACAAATGTCTCAATGGTTACGCATCCCCATACCTATCTGAATGAATACAAATCAGCACCTTGTTGAGAAACACCAGGGCCCGGTTCCTAGAAAATTCTTAAAGTAAGCACAAAGTCATACTTCACTTTTACTTACGTAAGAATCTTATAGAAATACCGTCCCTAGAAAATTCTCAAGACCATTCTTACGTAAGCACAAGTCAAGTACAAGTCTAAGCACATTGTGACTGGTAAAGCTTACCATACACTGAGACTACGAGGCTCTTTAACGTCATAAAATAACTTTGGTATGCGAATTACGTCAGAAATTTGTCGTCTGCTTCGTTGTGGTTGATTTTGATTGACATGTCCCCTGTATAGGCCTACATAATTATAAAATGTGCCAAATTATATTTTAAAAAAACGCAGACACATAGGCCTACAAACTAACTGAATAATTGTGAGAGAGCCTGATCAGCCTGTGTGTTTGTAGCCTATTGTTTACTAATTGGCAAATACATAAATTGGTTTCAGGGTAGGCCTAGAAGGCCCTAGATGCAAAATTTTCTACAGCATTCTTAATTTCTTTTTGAGAAGAATTTTCCCTGTCTTGTAATTGTCTCTTTGGTATCAAAAGGTGTCGGAAATGCCGTCGAATAACTCTACGGTCAGCCATCTTTTTGAAGCAGAAACAGACTTAAGGTTGGTAAGCAAGCCCTATACCTTGCTTGGGACTTGTGCTTAGACTGGCTATGTTTAAGAACGAAGTTGTGCTTAAGTTTTTTCTTGGAACGCATAATAACGTTCTTGTGCTTACAATGAAGTCTACTGAAAATCGAAGCACAAGGCCTTTCTTAAGAATTTTCTGGGAACACAAAATAAGGTAAGTTTACTTAAATGCAAAGTCGACTAAAGTCTAAGCATAAGAACGTGCTTAAGAATTTTCTAGGAATCGGGCCCAGGTCTTCTAGTGACAATTTACTGTTAGAACTTACTTTACATTTACTATATTATTGAGGCCTAAATAAATTCTTAATTATTTCTGTCAACTTCTTTTTACACCTTTTAATTGCAGAGTATTTTGTACGTTGACAACCCGCAATGTTCCCAAAACTGCCTAACCATTTGAGCAAGAAATAACAACTGCTCCCTGACCTAAGCTAGCAGACAATAAGCCAGCAAATCCTGTTGGGTTAACAGTTAGTGATTCCCTGACAATATTGCCCAGTCCTTGCCCCATGGTCGATTTTCGCGTAATCTTGTATTTTTCTGGTAAGATAGGGTGTCTATACTTTTCATAAATACCAAATTTGCCTTACTTTTATTGGAAATAACCAGCCGATAAATACTCTGCTGGAAACCCATCTTTAAACACATTCCAAATGTATTTTTAACACAGAGATCATTCCTACGATAGATGAGTAATACAGGTGTCATGAATCGGAAGTGACGAACGCCAAAGGGAAACGCGAGTTATCCCATTATATAACTTACTAAAGGGACAAGTGATAACAGATACACGGCAAAGTTTCTGCTCACTAATAATTCCTTGAGAGACCAAAAGTTATTGTGCGAGACTGTGAGAGGATATCTGACAATTCATAAAGTTACTAGATAAGAGAAAACGAAAAAAAACAGAAAAAGTTGGCATTACCATGTTTTTAAAAGGTATAGAATGAATAAAAACAAGGGAATGTACAGACTATTTCTATTTTTCTCGGGGATTCGAAAACACGCCAGTTCACTCAATGACAGGCTTTATGATACAGCGTGCACATGCTAACCATTCCGCCATCCAACCCCCAAGCAAAGTAAAACAAATGAAATAAAATGAAATGGGGTTTACCGTCCTACTGTTCAGCTCCTAATTTTACGGGGCTAATGAAGACGAGCATACGCCATACAGAGTGCTATGAGGACAATTTTGCCTGGGCAGCGGCACTATGACCTTCTCTTATATCAAATTCCAAATGCCAAGGGATCTTTTACGTGCAAGTCAATGTGTACAAGGGACTAGGTTTTCCGTCCCATCCCAATGACTAGACAGCTGTCCTTATCAGGCCCTCCATCCTGCATCACTGACAAGGGGAAACCACGCTGGAAAATGTGGATGAACTTTCGCAAAGTAAGTCATTAAAACCATATTTCATTTCATTCAAACACATTTCTACATGTATTCTACACTCTCGTTCTCAAATATCATCCTGAATGGGGCATGAGATGTCAATAACATCTGACATTATGGTTAACCTTCAAATTCTATTCTATTTATTAGAGTATGTACATGTAATGTCGATTTAATTTTCGACTCTTTACTATTACAATGTACTTTTTGGCCCATCCATGAATACATTTAATGTTGATTTATTCAGATATGTGACAACTTGTAAACACAGAGTGTGTATTTGTTATTATTACACAAATTACCTATGATATAGGAGATACTTACTCCATAAATCACACATTATACAGACAGTATATCAATTGCTGGCACACTATCATCTCTATTATTCACTAGACAATCATCATCATCATCATCATATTACCCCATCACATGCAGAATTATTTCACTTCAGTTCTTATTGTCAAACAAACTCTGTATGGAGATGGGGAGAGAGAGGGAGGGAGGGAGATGACAGATTCAAATTACTTGTGTTCTTGTTGTCAAACAAACTCTGCATGGAGATGGAGAGAGAGAGAGAGGGGAGAGGGAGAGACAGAGGGGATGACAGAATTATTTCATTTGAGTTCTTATTGTCAAACAATCTCTGCATGGAGATGGAGAGAGAGAGGGGAGAGAAAATGTATTTCATTTGTGTTCTCATTGTCAAATTCGGCATGGAGAGAGAGAGAGCAAGAGAGAAAGAGAGAGGATGACAGAGAGAGGGCAAGTTTAATGACAACTGGACACAATCTAGGTAATTTCAGGACTAACCTATACAAGGTTGAAAGTAGCATAACTCTGAGACCGGAAGCGGTAGTCCAACACAACCAGGCCTATATTATTCCCCGGTCCGGGCTATATGTTTACACCATATTTCAACCTCGGGACAACCCTAGTGTAGCAGCTAACCCTCAACAGACAACAATAGAGACAGAGAGAAATGGGGTTTAACATCTACTCCACACAAACTAGGTCATTTCAGCACTAACATATTATGGTTTAATTTTATTGTAATAATTCGCTTGCGCGTAGGGGTCTTCAGCAGTGGGAGGAAGCTTGTTAGACCCGGAGAAAACCCACAAAATTGGACAGGTGACCCTACTCCTGAATGGCCAAATGTTAGCACATGCGCGCTGTATCATACATGTAAAGCCTGTCTTTGAGTGAACTGGTGAGGTTTCGAATTACTGGTTGTACGTGACAAGGAGTAGGCTCGTCTGTCTAGCCTTATGGGTTTTTTCCGGGTCCCCCGGTTTCCACCCGATTGCTAAAGACCCCTACGCGCAAGCGAATTATTGAAATAAAATTAAACCATATTATTATGTTAGTCCCAAAATGACCTAGTTTGGGTTGAGTAGACATTAAACCCCATTTCTATCTTTCTCTCTTTAAATTACATACATGTACACACTTTTATTATACAAATAATACTAAAGTCACAGTGAATGGAAATTGGTGACCTTTCCAATAAATGCCACCAGATACACAGTGATATATTTATAGTTCATATTATTATTTATGTGATATTTGGATCAGGGCTTGCTCTACATGTTACAAACATTGCTTTAATTAAGAGAAAGAGAGAAATGGGGTTTAAGGTCCACTCGACACAAACTAGGTCATTTCGGGACTAACACATGGTTCAACTTTATTTTTATATTTCGCTTGCGCGTAGGGGTCTTTAGCAGTGGGAGGAAACTAGAGAAAACCCACGAGGTTGGACAGGGGCCCCTAATAAACATTGCTTTAAACAGTATAGTGCAAGGGTTCTCTGTATTGGGTATATTTACCTCCAGGGTATAAATTTCACTATGGGGTGGGGTGGGAGATGGAACTTACTGATTCTGTCCCTTTTTTACAATAGAAGAAATTAACAGATAAGTTTAGTACATGTAGTGTAGGCTTGTAGGCCATCTAAAGTATAATAAACAAACTATAGATCTGTATTGTTATCAGAATGGTCAACAGACATGTATGAAATTCAAAATAGGCTACAACAAATTTGCAGAAATGATGATTAATGTTTTAATCTTCTAGAGGCATTTGGTTACTAAAGGTGGGGGGGGGCTAGGTTATTATTTTCGGGACTAACATATTGTTCAATTTTTTTTTAATAGTTCGCTTGCACATACATGTAGGTGTCTTTAGCAGTGGGAGGAAGTGGATAGAAAAATTGTTATTTAGAGGCATTTATTAAATGTGGTGGGAAAGGAGAGAGAGAGTGAGAGAGAGGGAGAGAGAGAGACACACAGATATTGAGAGACACACAAACTACATGTAGGTCATTTTGGGACTAACATATGGTTCAATCTAATTTCAAATATTCACTTGTTCATGGGGGTCTTTAGCAGTGGTCAGAAACCAAAGTTATTAGTAACTAGCTTGAGTTATTTTTACGTTAATGCACTAAACAGAACAGTGGTCTGGATAAATCTATCAACAGAGATATAGAAAGAAATGGGGTTTAACATCCACTTAACCCTCGTATAAATCTCAGCTCTTAGTGAATAATTAGCATGGCGGCTGGGGTGGGGTGACCTAACAGAGTTCGAAATTAACCACGGTAAACAGCAAAACCGTGGTAAAAGCCGACGCAACCCACACCTGTCATGCTATAATTCATTTTTTTTGCCGTGGTAGATCTTATGATCCTAATAATGACTAAATGTTACATATACCTGCTATAGAATAGTACCAGGAGGATGTCGTCTGACCGTGTACTAACGTCATATATTTGTTTATCATTTTGTATACGAAAGTCTGACGAATATATTGCAATTATCGAATACCAGTTAACCCATGTGCTGTAGGCGTATCCACGCCCACCGTTACTTTGGTGTTTTTTTCAATGATTATAATTATCATAAACTAAATTAGACATAGAGTGCACAGACTGTTGTTTAGTTATTCTGGCAAATGCATGAACTACAAAATGTACATGTATGTTTCCATTTTCGTCATTTGAAATACAACTGTATCGTTTGTCAACGACCTGGGCCGATTCACACCTTTTGTTTATAATTACTACGCCCTATGTAACAGAGCGTAAAAATTCATCATATTTTCTTTCTTATTGCTATTCTTTCAAACCAAAATTACATAAAATAGATCTGTTATAGCTTGGTTAACAACAAATTCATTTCACAAACTTTTCACACGTATGGATTCACGTAGCTTACTTACTCGCTCATCTTATCTTCAATAACTGCAAACTTGTAGCATTAGTTGTGAGTTACAATCTGGCCACAGTAATTTTGTTTAATCATACATGTATGTACATGTACATGTATAATAAATATCCATCTTGAAAAGCTCAGAAAAGTAGTGATTTTGATATATAAAAATGCTGTGAGGTCGTACCAGTACCATTCTGCCACGAAATTTTGCATTTTTTTGTGCTGTGGTAGAAAATTCTTAATAATTCTTATAGGTCATTTCGGGACTAACACATGGTTTAATTTTATTTCAATAATTCGCTTGCCCGTAGGGGTCTTTAGCAGTGGGAGGAAACAGGGTAAAATACATGTAGTGAAATTCTGGTACCTACTGTCTGAACTATGGTAAATAATAAACGGATTTCTTCGATTATGAACAAACTTTCGATTTTTTTTTCTCAGCATTTTTGTGTGATTTTCTGTGTAGGTTAATGCACATAGGACATAGACGCATAATTTTATTTTGATACAGGATGTGTGAACCTGGTTGGTTTAAATGGGTGTGAGTAAGTGACACTAAAAGCTAGAATGGTTCGAGTCAATGATGTTACCAGCCAAAAAGGTGTGAGTCAATGATGTTACCAGCTAGAATGGTGTACTGTGTGATGTTACCAGCTAGAATAGTGTGTGTGATGTTACCAGCTAAAAAAAGGGTGTGAGTCAATGATGTTACCAGCTACAATGGTGTGTGTGATGTTACCACTAGATTTGTGTGAGTCAAAGATGTTACCAGCTAGATTGGTGTAATCGGATGATGTTACCAGCTAGAATTGTTTGATTCAGAGATTGTTACCAGCTAGAATGGGGTCTTGTCAATGATGTTAACAGCTAGAATGGTGTGTGTGATGTTACTAGCTAGATTGGTGAGTCAATGATGTTACCAGCTAGAATGGTGTGTGTGATGTTACTAGCTAGATTGGGGAGTCAATGATGTTACCAGCTAGAAAGGTTTGATTCAGTGATGTTACCAGCTAGCATGGTGTGTGTGATGTTACTAGCTAGATTGGTGAGTCAATGATGTTACCAGCTAAATGGTTTGATTCAGTGATGTTACCAGCTAAATTGGTGATATTACCAGCTAGAATGGTGTGATTTAGTGATGTTACCAGCTAGAATAGTCGGAATTCAGTGATGTTAATATCATCAAGTTAATATCATCACAGGAAAATTGGTATGGTTTAACTTGGTGTATATAGCCCTAATTTCTCTTCTGTGTTAAATTATTCAAAACTATAGTTAAAACCATACCAATTTTCCAGTGCATGTGCCTGCATGTTATATAATAATCCTATGTAGTGTTATTGATCCATTAATTCCCTACTTGTCACATTTGTAAACAAAGAATGAGAGAGAGAGAGAAATGGGGTTTAACGTCCACTCAACACAACTAGGTCATTTCGGGACTAACATATGGTTTAGATTTATTTCAATAATTCGCTTGCGCGTAGGGGTCTTTAGCAGTGGGAGGAAACCGGAGTGCCCGGAGAAAACCCACAAGGTTGAGAAGGCGCCCCTATCTCCATGCCACATGCGCACAGACCAGGGGTCGAAACCACAGCCGCAAGCCAGAGGTGGCCGGCCAGCTATAGGTCGAATCGCGGCACTCTAGACCACTAGGCCATCCCACCCCCCCAACAAAGAATGAAATCTACTTACTGGTTTTTATGTTAAAACAGGTCTCGTGCATTTTTCCTGAGAATAACTCCAATCCTATGATAGCGTATATGATAATGACAAAAATGACTAATAGAGCTATGTGTAACAAAGGCACCATTGCTCGAAGAATCGAGTTCAACACAACTTGTAAACCTGAAAGAAAAACATAAAACATTTTAATAAATTAAATTATATTTCTGAAATTTACAAAGCTGTTAAATTACATTATATTTCTGAAATTTAAAAGCATTTAATTTAGGATTTATTTTTTAACAGTAGTCAGAAAATTAAGTACTTGTAAATTGGACACTCATTATCAAAATTAATCAGTCAGCTTTAAACTGGACACAAGTACGAATTAGATTATTTGAGTGGATTTCAAATGTATTTTACGAATTTTTCAACAAAGATTTGATATTATTAAACGAACATGAAAGAAATTTGTGCTAAATACACAAGATTAAATGATATGAAATGAAATGGGGTTTAACATCCTACTTTTCTGCTCCTGGGCTAATGAAGATGGAAAAGAGAGAGAGAAATGGGGTTCAACGTCTACGTCACAAGCTAGGTCATTTTGGGACTAACGTATAGATTTTAATTTTTATTTCAATAATTCGCTTGCGCCTTGGGGTCTTTAGCAGTGGGAGGAAACCGGAGTGCCTGGAGGAAACCCATGAGATTGAGAAGGCGCTCCTATCTCCATTTCACATACGCTCACTCACACTAGGGCTCGAAACCACAGCTGCCTGCAAGCCAGAGGTGACCGGCCAGCTAGAGGTTGAAGCGCAGCGCTCTAGACCACTAGGCCATCCCAACCCCCTCCCCCCCCCCTGAAGATGGAAGATTAAATGATACCTGAGCTACAGTGTAGTTAGCTACATGAGAGAAATGTGGGGCGACTACCCTTGACTTATAGCTATGTCTAATTTTATTGATATAAATGATTTGTACTTACTAGGAGCTCTTGAAACTAATCGTAATGGCCTTAACACCCTAAATGCTCTCAGAGCTTTCACGTCAAAGCCCTTGCTATGTACAGTAGTAAGAATTATACTTATTACACTGAAATAAAAGGAAAAACAAAAACTAATTAAACTCTTCAATATGAAAAAAGTTATTGCTATATGTACAGTAGTTAAAATTATACTTATTACACTGAAAAAAAAGGAAAAACAAAAATTAATTAAACTTTTTAATGTGAAAAAAATTATTGCTATAGTCATCGCCATAATAATTGTATTTAATATTCCATATGTGATTTCCATTATTAAAATAATTTATTTGAAAGATTTCACTTACCCTATAACAACTATAATAAAATCTAATATATTCCACCCATTCCTCAAATACGCTCCAGAATGCATTACAAAACCATAGGCTATCACCTTTAGAAATGCTTCATATGTGAATATAACTAAAAATAAAAACTCTACGTTCTCCTAAAAAAATGAAAAAAAAGATACATTAATCATTTAAACTGTTTTCAAATATCACTGGAAACTTGGTATGGTTCAACTTGGTGTATATAGCCCTTATTTCTCTTCTGTGTTTGAATTATTCATATCTACAGTTTAATTTCGGCTAATAGTGTTCAACTTGTACTTGTGTACAACTTAAATCATAGTGTTTAATTTTGATTACCAAGCGTCTAATTAACTAGTATTTAATTTGTTAATTAGACACTTGGTAATCAAATTTAAACACTATGATTTTAAGTTGTACACAAGTACAAGTTGAACACTATTAGCCGAAATTAAACTGTAGATGTGAATAATTCAACACAGAAGAGAAATTAGGGCTATATACACCAAATTAAACCATACCAAGTTTCCAGTGTATAGTACATGTATGTTACATAAATAGCAATACTGGAAATAAAAATTTTATACAATTAGCTTATATAATCAGCTAGCCCGGAGGCCGTATGTTCGTTCCCTGCATTGGCCAGAAAAGTTCCTCTGGATTTTCCGGCATGGTTTCCCCTTGTCAGTGGTGCAGGACAGAGGGCCTGACAAGGGCAGCTGTCTAGTTAGTAGTTTTTTGGGTGGGACCAAAAAACTCTTGTTGTGTAAAAAATTATTTCGAATTACAACTGTCAAGTGATCTTTTACGTGTATGACTAAATGCTAGAGGGAACCACACAAGAAAATCTGGAGAAATTTTCTTAAGAAAAGCCAAGATCAAACACGGGGGTCTTACTAGTCATCCTATCATGAAGGCATAAGACTATTTTAACAAATTAATAAATAAACAAAGTCAGCATTCATGTTGGATGTGACTCCCTTTTTTGTGATATACGTTTTAATCTTCAAAACCTGACCCTAACCCTAACCCTAACCATAATAGAAAGTAGGAGAGAGAATGAGAGAGAAATGGGGTTTAACATCCACTCAACACAACTACATGTAGGCCATTTCGGGACTCCATATGATTTAATTCTATTTCAATAATTCACTTGCGCATTGGGGTCTTTATCAGTGGGAGGAAACCGGATTGAGAAGGCGTCTATATCTCTATGCCATATAAGCTTACACCATGACTCAAAACCACAGCCGCAAGCCAGAGGTGGCTGGCCAGCTAGAGGTCGAAGCGAGGCACTCTAGACCACTAGGCCATCCTGACCCCCCAGAAAGTAGAAAGTTCCATGTGGAAACAGTACAGATGGCTAACCGCTAGTTTTTCGGTGTAAAAGTGATGGAAATAGAACTCCATGTGCTGTACTTACCAAAGCCATGTTTACTTCGTTGGTATCAGATTTAGGATATGGAGTATATGTAGCAAGTGCCACGCAGTTGGCAAAAATTGTAATCAGGATTAAATATTCAAATGCTGTAATTCTTATTAAGGAAAAATAAAATCTTGGTATGTGTGTTTTGTTGAATACAGCAGGTTTGGTTACTGGGAGAATCCAGCCTTCTTCCGAATATTTTCATGTTTAATTTGTAAATTTCAGGTCAATCGAATGTGATCAAGGGCATTAACTCCAGCAGTGAATATCAAAAATCTCTGAAAATCAATAGGCTTCTTTGTCTCATGACCTTAAGCATTGTGTATAAATTAAAGTCAATCGAAGATTTTTTTAACTGACAGTAGTTATTTGAAATCGCTGAAAATCAATAGGCTTCTTCTTCTCATGACCTTAAACAATGTGTATAAATTTAAAGTCACTCTGATATCAACTTTTGTTTCTAAAGCGTCCACAAGATTTTTCGAATGGATCAAGAACCATAACTCTGCCAGTAATTATCGGAAAATGCTGAAAAATCGATAGGCGCGTCTTCGTCTCATGACCTTAAACACTGTGTATAAATTTAAAGTCACTCGGATATTAACTGAGCCTGTAGAGCGTCCACAAAGATGACAACAATATTAAAATATGGTTGTATAAAAAGTTAAAATATGCATATATTCATTATTGAAAAAAACAAACCCAATCATTATATTATGAAAAGTCAAATTAAAAAAGACCTACATGTACCCCATCCCCCTACCCTCCCAAATCAACAACATTTAAATCAATTGATGTTTAAACACAAATTCTTCAATTTTAAAAGGATATCTCCATTCCACAAATTTGATACACAATTTCCTCAAAGGGTTTTTAAGAGTCAAAAAGAACAAGGCCCTAGCAGGCCGAACATTAAGGTTTTGTTGTTTACGAACTTGTGCCCGTTTTCGCGTCATATTTGCACCGGCTGCTGCAGCTACTAGAGCTGTACTCCACGCATTACTAATCTGTGGTTTATCTTCTCCTAGTGCTCCCTCTTCGGTTGCTTCTCCTCCCTCGTTTTGCGACGAGGGTTGTTGTTGTGCAGGTCCCGGGTCTTTTTGTGTTTCTGATGCAGGCCGGGTTGGGCTTTGATCGGTGGGACGATCATGACTCGTACCTGAAAATATTAAAAAAAACAATATTTGGATTTCTCAATATTATACAAAAATCCTAACCTGTAATAATACCACACCACACACATGTATACATACATGTAGAGGAATGGGTTTTAATGTACGCTCGGCACAAACTAGGTCGTTTCAGGACTAACATACAGTTCAATTTTATTTCAATAATTCACTAGTGTGTAGGAGTCTTTAGTAGTGGGAGGAAACTGGAGGACCCAGAGAAAACCCTACTCCTTGTCGCATACAAACAAGGAATTTGAAACCACGCCACTTGACTGAAAGACAGACATTATGATGCAACGGAGTACGGACACATGTTAACCATTTGACTAATCCCCCCACAACACATACATGTACATGGAAATTAAGAGAGAGAGAGAGGACACAAACTAGGTCATTTCGGGACTAACGTATGGTTTTCAATTTTTATTTCAATAATTTGCTTGCGCATAGGAGCCTTTAGCAGTGGGAGGAAACCGGAGTGCCCGGAGGAAACACGCGAAGTTGAGAAGGCGCCCCTATCTCCATGTCACATACATGTATGCTCACACTAGGGCTTGAAATTACAGCCGCAAGCCAGAGTTGGTGGGCCAGCTAGAGGTGGAAGCGCAGCACTCTAGACCACTAGGCCATCCCAACCCCCCACATGGAAGATAAACCAATGGACAAGACAAGCAGAAAAAAAGTGTAAAATAAGACAAGAATAATTATAAAACGATTCAAATAGTGCTTGTGGGTGTTTTTTCCGCTGAAAACTCACGGAAATAGAGACCTTCTTGGAGGAAATAAAGTCGACAAAGATACAAAATTTGCGGTGGGTTATTCTGGACACGAAAATATATAAAATTTGCAGTGGATAACAGTGGGTGGTGGAATATCAAATTTGCAGTGGATTAAAGATCCACGGTGATTAAAAACATAGTAAATTGGTCCAGAAAAAAAGAGAGAAATGGGGGTTTAATGTCCACTCGACACAAACTAGGTCATTTTGGGATTAACATATGGTTTGATTTTTAATTTCAATAATTCGCTTGCATGTAGGGGTCTTTAGCAGTGGGAGGAAACCAGAGGACACGGAGAAAACCAACAAAGTTGGCGGGCAACCCTACTCCTTGCCACGTACAGCCGGGGATTCGTAAAACCACGCCAGTTGACTCAATGGCAGGCTTTATGATACAGCACATGCACGCTAACTATTCAGCCATCCAACCCCATCCCCGAGTCACCTGTCCAACCTGGTGGGTTTTTTCCAAGCCCTCTGATTTCGTCCCACTGATAAAGACCCCTACGAGCAAGCGAATTATTAAAATATAGTTGAACCACGTCTCAGTCCAGAAATGACCTACATGTAGTTTGTATCGAATGGACGTTAAGTCCCACCTCTCCCTCTCCCAATCTGCCAAAAATGTGATGCCAATGGGGACACAAATGTGGTCCCAATCAGCTTTGACAATAATCTCAATCAGCTTGGATTCCCTGGGCTTGCATTCAAATAACCATGTAAGATTTTAAATGAAAGATTTGTCAAGTGTCATGTATAGAACATACATTGTCATGTAAGAATTTAAAAAAAGTTTACTGTACATGTAGAAGTACAATGTACATGTAGGACAATTTTTTATTTGCTAATTATTGTACAAAATAGTAAAGTAAATAAATTGTGTCACAATAAGTGTGTTACCAAATCAAAATAAAGCTTTGCTGGTACAATACATGTATTTATACATTTTTGAAGATATGTATACCAATGGTTTATGGCCATTCGATAGATATTTATCTAAAGGCCAAATGCATGTACCACTCTTGTTGTAACTGAATAATATTCACCAATCATTATTCTGGTAAACAAATTCTACTATTTTACAATATTCCAATTAATTGATAAAAAAAAATTCATCTTAACACACCGAATTTTAAAAAAGTTTACTGTACATGTAGAATTTTTATTTGCTTATTATTGTGCAAAATAGTAAAGTTAATAAATCGTGTCACAATAAGTATGTTACCAAATCAAAATAAAGCTTCTGTTACAATATTTATACATTTTTGAAGATATGTATACCAATGGTTTATGGCCATTCGATAGATATTTACATGTATTTAAAGGCCAAATGCATGTACCACTCTTGTTGTAACTGAATAATGTGCCCCAATCATTATTCTGGTAAACAAATTCTATTACAGTATTTTACAATATTCCAATTAATTGATAATAAAAATTTCATCTTAACACACCGAATTAAAAAAATTTGGGCAGCATACATTATTCATGAAAATATATTTTAAAAAAAGATGATGAAAAATAGATAAAAAGTGGATGAAATATTATGACCAACCACATCCAACAAATAATAGTATGGTACTTTATACTGTATTTTAATGTCATACAGCTTAATTTATAAACAATCTTATGATTATCAAAACTGTTGACCTTGTATATTTTAATTTGGAATTATTCTACTGTACAGAAGGCTTCAAACGCGTCAATACATATAAAGGTGAGAGAGAGAGAAATGGGGTTTAACATTCACTCGACACAAACTAGGTCATTTCTGGACTAACATATGGTTTAATTTTATTTCAATATTTCGCTTGCTCGTAGGGTTTTAGCAGTGGGAGGAAACCAGAGGACCCGGAGAAAAACCACGAAGGTTGGACAGGCAACCCTTTTTCTTGCCACGTACAACCAGGAATTCGAAACCATGCGGTGTCTTCAAGAACAGAATAAAGAAAATGAAAATCCTTAATTCTTCAGTCTTTAGCAATCTTGCGAGGCAACTCATCGCGTTTACGAGAATCGATTCGAATACCAACTCATGTACAAAATGAGATAGGTAGGCATCAATACATATAAACAAAGTTGTGAATATCAAAATTGTTGCATTTTTTTGAATTATTATGTGAAGTTCCTGCATGTACATGTATCAACAATTTTGTGATTATTCAAAATGTTGCATACTTCAATTCAGAATTTCTATAGGTTTAAGACTATCGTAATATAATAATAATTAATACTTTTTACATTGTATTAAGTGTGCTTAAATGGTCGAGAGCGAGACATTAAGTAATATATTGTAACAACAAGAGGACCATAGGTCCAAGTGTTTTTATAATATATTATGCAATGTCTTAAGCTCAAAACATTAAACGACTTTAAATACAGACACTCTGCACGTGCGTTTACCGTAAAAAATGTCATGCCAATCTAATATTTTGATATAAATGTAAGATTGGCAAGTTGCCCGTACATTATTTGAAATAATGGTACGCCAACAACAAAGGGTGACGTCCCATCTCTATTTTATAGGAGCTAAATCGCTAATATTTGGGACCTGTCAATCGACCCTAATGGGTTGCAACACATATAATAATATAATCTGATGTTACATGTACACTGATTTACATTAAATTGGTTCCTTTTTGACTCAGTTATGTCAAATCAGTTATGTCTAGCGAAATACGGCATGAGTCTCGACCGTATTAAGTATTTCTAGTGTCTGGTTATTCGAGTCTACTGCGCATGCCCACCAGATAAAATATGGCTTCATCGTTTGACAGGAGTTGTGAAATGAGTCTAGCCTGGTTCATTCTGGTCACCGGTTACAAGTTTTAAATTGACCAATAATTTGTGTTTTCGTCAGTTTTTGATGTCGCAATTTGGAGGATATTGAGTTACGGACTTAGGTCCTTTAAGTAAACTTATTATCATTATTGTATTATTATTGCCTTGCATTATTATCATTTTATATACTAATATTACAGATTCTTTGCTTTTGTGTTATTTGAAAACATTAGGCCCTACTCAGTACCATTCCATTGGCCTCAAAACCATTATTGATATTGCTCATTCATAAATCCACAAGCAAATTTAGTCTGACATATTCCTACTATTTTTTTTACTCTTGAGTTCAAACTGGACTGGTACATTTCTGGCAAACTGCCTTTTGTTATAACATGCCAATACACTGATGATCAGGCATTACAATCACATACATATACAGTGACTTCAGGCAAATATATTAATTTATCAAATTGATTACTCTCTAGTTCTACTTCTACTTTTATCAAAAACCATATATATTATAAATATTTTATCTCAACTTTGCCATAGAATATATCTATGAAACCATATGGTAAATAAATTAAATCATAAAACAAAAGATTGAAATTAAATCCGATTGTATTGGAACCATTATTGTATATGGACATTCCGTAATTCATTCCGTATTGGAGACTGCCATGTTTTGACGAGAACAGATATCTCGGTTCTGCATCATTCCTTTTCATTCAAGACCAAATTCGGGCATTCCAACCAATCCTGATTCTACAATATCGGGGACCACGGTTACATATTAGTTTATTTTTCACTTACCCGCTCCGACCGAAGCCATTTTTGAATGGGAAACTGATATACAACGTTCCCTATAAAATATTTTCTATCTCATGATTTCCTCCATTTTTGTGCTAACCCAAGTGATACGGCACTACATCCGGGTACTCGCATGCAACACCATTCTTGAGATTTTCAGCAGACATGCAGTTGTCCAAATGTTGCAAAACACAATATTCGCATAATTTGCTCCAATTCAGCGTCTATTTTAACAAATATTAAAACGGTATCCTTCCTAAAATGCGATTAAAGAGGCACACGTCAATTAATATCCGTAAATTATTATCAGTATTTTTTTTCACAACATTTCATTGGCTTGGCCTATCTGTGGTCTATCTATTATATCTGAGCCCGAGCCAAGCTGTCAATGTCAATGAACTAACGTCTTCCAAAAATATGACCAAATTAAGGCGCCTTTTAAAAGAATAATTAATATAGTCTATTCCCATAAAAACTGTTAGTTTTAACAATATAAATATTTATATAATATTTTAACAATTTATTCATTATTAACCGCCATACACTGACTAAGAAATATTCGCTGCGCGACAGAACGTCGCGGGTGCGGGACTGTCATTGCAAACAAATATGGCGGAAAATTGAACAAATTTTCCTGCATTACACTAGAAAGATCCGTTTGTTCAGACATTATTCACATAGCATCACAAGTAGCAATATATTCTGTCAGTTTTGAAAACTGCAGAACGGGTAAGTTCATTGTCAATGAGTGACTACCTTTATGAAAAGTAAAATTTAGCTGGGTAAATTGTCGTCAATGCTTGGACTTGGAGTAAAATAATAGACAGCCTTTTTTCCGCTTTTTTGGCTTTTCTGTTTATAAAAATAAAATTAACTGCGGCAAAGCCGTGGTAAAAGCCGATGCAACCCCCCTCCGCCACGGCATAATTCTCTTTTTTTTTGCCGTGGTACAGTAGATCTTACGATCCTAATACATGTAATGACTACCAGGAGGATGTCGTCACCATAGTTAACTTGCACACCAAAAATCATCAAATCTTTGATGGTCATGTCAGAACCTTGTGTACACTTGACATGGAATCCCCCATACACGTCGTGTTTAATAAGCTTATTGTCATGTGTAACGTACGCAACAAAATGGATATACTAATTAAATTAAAGGCAGTGGATATTCAACCGTAAACGGCACTTTACTCTATTTACTATTTCGTCGTAACTTCCTTTTGACATGCGCAGTTCTCTGATCCGTGTACTTAGCAGTTTTCAGGAGTTATCGCTTTTGCAATGATGCCTAACCCTAACCCATGACCCTACCCCTACCCCAAACCCTTACCCTACCCCAAACCCTTACCCTAACCATAACCACCATTCGTTCTTTGTCTAACCTTACTACTTTCTCCGTTTCTTATATAGGACGAAATAGCCATACTTGGATTTCTACGGTAGAACCCAGAGAATTAGTTTTAAAATAAAATAAAATAATAAATGTAAATTGTAGAAAATTATTCTATTTCGGTCAAGAGCTCATTTCTGTGGATTTTGGTTTTTAATTTAAGTACCAAGACGGTCAGTGGTTTACTTTTTTTCCGTAAAACTGTGCTTCTGCGCCAAACTTGAAAGATGAAGTTACCGTTCTTGTTGAATATATCAACTGCGCATGTCGAACGGAAGTTGATGTTTACCCAATCACACATGATGTATATATACGTCATTGCGATTTACGGTACGATAGCGTTAGTAAATAGGGTACTGTTCACGGCTATATATCCACTACGTAAATTAAATTCCCCATTTTTTGTTTAAAATCACTATTACTTCAAATCTTCTAAATATAATGCCAGTATATTCAGAAAATATCATTGTCATCAATCAAATGTTACTTGTGTAAAATTAAAACTCAATTAAAAACCCATGACCCTACACCTACCCCAAAACCTAACTCAAACCCTTACCCTAACCATAAATACCATTCGTAGGGTTGATGAAATCTCACACGGAAAAATACGGAAAAGCCGATTTGTTCTGATTAAAACAAAATCTTAACAAAACTTTATATTTCTCGAGGTATTTCATCTTTCTTTTCACGAAAAAATTGAAAATATTGAACGATATCGCGTGGTTTTATATTACTAATACTATTTTAATATTTAGTAAGGCTACTTTCATTTTATCATTTTGGAATCATAAATTTACCGAAATAAAAACCTGTCTTCCATTTATCCCTAATAGTATAATTACTCTGTAGTTGAATTTAATAATGTAATCTATATCTTATGTTTTAATTTACATAGTCTATTTATAAAAGTAGAAATCGTTTCATTTACTTCTTTTTTACTGCCGGACTCGTGGTTCTTGTTTTGCCGCTGTAAGTTCCACGTGATATCACAAATATTGTAGTCTAGTGAATCCAGCCTTTATTCCCGTAGAAACTACGAAGCCTGTCTGGATATATCGCGACTACAACAAGCAGACGAGGGAACTCATAATGGCGTCGTCTGCTAAAAAAATGAAACGAGCCCACAAGGTTGTAGGCCTATATCTGCCGTAAATAGGGCGCGGCAGTTCCCTGCAGACTTTTATGAAGACGGCGAAATCATGTTTTGCAGTTTTTGTAGTTACAGCGTTGATTTCTGATGAGTTGATACGATTAAGGACCATATTAATTCAAAAAAGCATCAAGCTACAAAGTCAGCGAGTGACCGGCAAAAAGATGACGTAATGTGTTACAGTAGAAAAACAACTAGTCATTGAAAATTAAAAATAAAAGTCATCACAATTTATAATTTGTTATCATTAGTTTAAAATGGCCAGTTTTATATTTTGAGATGTTTTTTTTTTCATTTATTCATGAAATAGCATTTTATCGAGAAAAAACGGAATATGGTTAGCTCTGAAACGGAAAATAACGGAATTTAAAATATTTAAAACGGAATTTGCAATTTTCTGAAACGGAAAATCATCACCCCTACATTCGTTCTTTGTCAAACCTTACTACTTTCTCCGTTTCTTATATAGGACGAAATAGCCATACTTGGATTTCTACGGTAGAACCCAGAGAATTAGTTTTAAAAGAAAATAAAATAATAAATGTAAATTGTAAAAAATTATTCTATTTCGGTCAAGGGCTCATTTCTGTGGATTTTGGTTTTTAATTTAAGTACCAAGACGGTCAGTGGTTTACGTTTTTTCCGTAAAACCGTGCTTCTGCGCCAAACTTGAAAGATGAAGTTACCGTTCTTGTTGAATATATCAACTGCGCATGTCGAACGGAAGTAAGGATGTAAACGGTCACTCGGTTGACCGGTTACGGTTAAGTTTGGCAAGCTGACCGGTTCGATATTCCCCTGACCGTTACTCGTTCTATTTTAAAAAAAATGTCAATGTATATCGACTAGTAGTAAACTAGCATTAGCCCACGCTCTCTACTCTTGTTCATATTACACGTTGATACAAAACTTTCCCGGTAATAATACGGCCGTATTCACTGATCGAAAACGTAGTACTAAAATTATGCCGTGAACAAATCGTCCATCTGGCACATGGGCAAATGGTATAATCTTTTCGTCGTTTCTTATTGCGTTGTATCTTCGGGCTGGATAATCTTGACTACAGGACGGTACAGGTCGACTATTGTCTGCTGGTATTGCGTATGAAAATGAAAGTAATGCTGTGCGCGCGAATAAATGGAATACATGGATTATAACACTGCATATTTAGGTTGAGGTAGGGGGCCGTAGAATATTCCTATATTTATAACGGGTCGAACACTTATAATATTTAAGCAATTTTCCGATCTGTCACACAACGGCATGTGATACCTGCGCGAGTGACGACCACGTGGTAGCATACCATATTGTACTACCTCCGGTTGACAGAGGGAGAGAGAGAGAGTGGGGGCGGTTTCGAGTGTTTAAAATGTTTAAATACGGATCTTAATACGAAATTCAAGTCACCGTGTCATACATCACTGGAAAGTATGTTTCTATCGCTCTTTGCATGTATCTATCAGTTATTTCCTGGCACATTCTTGATTACGTACTTTAGAAGAGAAAAATGCTGGTCGTTTGCGAAAGAAATAGGTCGCTGTCCAACAGTAACCTAATTACTCAAAATAGACTATACTTTCAGTTTATCTTATTTGTCGAAGGCACGGATTAGCTGTACCTATCACGTGATTTCATTGCAGTCACGGTCGTCCAGCTAATTTCTTATAGTTGGCTAGCTTGAATCTGCTTATCGTTGGGCCGTTGGCAACAGAATTCTTATCGTTGGCCAGCTTATCCTTGGCCAGGTTGATCTCGGCGGTTAACCGGTCACGGTCGGTTTTTTGGCCATCAGTTAACCGGTTCAAATTTTTTTGACCCGTTGCACAACTGTGCATGTCGAACGGAAGTTGATGTTTAACCAATCACACACGATGTATATATACGTCATTGCGATTTACGGTACAATAGCGTTAGTAAATACATGTAGGGTACTGTTTACGGCTATATATCCACTACGTAAATTAAATTCCCCATTTTTTGTTTAAGATCACTATTACTTCAAATCTTCTAAATATAATGCCAGTATATTCAGAAAATATCATTGTCATCAATCAAATGTTACTTGTGTAAAATTAAAACTCAATTAAAAATTGTAACGTACGTAACACTATGTGTGTTACATTTACCAATTTGGGCTTAGAGGGGAGTGTTTAGAACAAATTATGCCCCATGAACTCTTTTTTATTCAAAGACTAGTGGTGAAAGTGCAGATCAAAAGCCCACTGATCAGAAAAAAATATTTTTAAGTACTCATCCTATGACTTTCCAAGTTCCAAGTTCACAAAGCATTCTCAAACTTTAAGTTGAGAATTTACTCAACTTCCAATCACTCTTTATGAGAAATATCTTTGATCCAGAAACCAAAACTTTGCACATGGTATCTTAAAGTTACGTTTAAAGTTACGTTATTCAAGATGTAGATAAGAACTAGCCATTCTTGCTATACTAGTTCGAAAGTAGATGATGTAAAATGAATAATTTGAAAATTTCATTCAAATTACTCTATTGCAAGCGAAGATATTGGCATTTGAAGATTTGGTCGACCTGTGCAATAATTTCAACCACAGTCCTGGTTGATCAAAGCTAAGACTCGAAGCGTCTGGGCACGCCATATTTGATTTATCAATTAAAAGTTTAATCTGTTTAATATCGGAGCAATCTGATGCCATCAAAAGTTGATTAAGGCCTGGATCAGTTAATTAATGTCTAATTAATACTTTAGAAAACATTTCATGCCCAAATAAAGACCTGCACTAGGCAGATTTAGCTCTTGAATAATGCATGTTTAATAAAGGGCTATATTTTTGCTAAAAAAAGGCAAACAATTTTGAGTTAATTCTCAACTGAAGTCTGAGAATGCTTTGTGAACTCCGGGCCAAATCCATGAATCAAGAGTAGAGTACTTTGTGGTGTAAGGGGAGACAATGGAGTTCAAGGGAAGATTTATCTCCCTTTAATAAGTTAACATCAGGCCCTGAGTTCACAAAGCATCCTCAGGTTTACCGGTAAGTTAAGAATTTACACAAATTTGTTCGCTTTATTGCAACTAAATTATAGCCCTTTATAAAATATTTGTTGTTTTAATGTATGAAAAACATCAATTAGAAACTATTTGTAAAGTTTTGTGTATCTGGATCAAAGATATTTTTCGTAAACAGTGATTGAAGGTTGAGTATCTTAAGTGTGAGAATGCTTTGTGAACTTGAGTAATTTAGTATATATACCAACGGCAATGCCAGAAGATGTTATTTAGTCAAAAGTAGTATTGGGTCATTTAACTACTTGGACACCCTAAAACTTCCTTTTATATGAATGAATGAATAAAATGGGTTTAACGTCCTACGCTTAAGCACCTAACCTGGGCTAATTGAAGACGGGCATACGCCATACAGTGTGCTATGAGAGAAATTTTGCCCGGGCAGCAACTGAATTCCAACTGCCAAGGGTTCTTTTACGTGCACGCCAATGTGCACACGGGACCTCGATTTTTCGTCCCATACGAACGACTAGGCAGCTGTCCTTGTCAGGCCCTCCTTCTGCATCACTGACAAGAGGAAATCACACCGGAAAATCGAGATGAGCTTTCTCGGCCAATGCAGGGATCAAACACCCGACCTCCAGGATAGATATATTCCTATTGGCAATGGCAGGTTGGATGGCCGAACGGTTAGCATGTGTGCCCTGTATCATATAGCAGGTCATTGAGTCAACTAGCTTGGTTTCAAATCCTTGGTTGTACGTGATGAGGAGTAGGGTCGCCTGTTGAACCATGTGCTAAAGGCCCTTACGTGCAAGCGAATTATTGAAATAAAATGAAACCATATGTTAGTCCCGTAATGACCTAGTTTGTGTCCAGTGGATGTTAAACCCCATTTCTCTCTCTCTCTCCCTATTGGCAATGAAAAATAAAATCATGATGAAATACTTAACAAGTGCCAACTTTTTGAATGTCAAATTAAATAAAAAATTGTTTAATGTCCTACAAACTGGGTGAATGAAGACAGGCATGAGCCATACAGTGTGCCAGGATGGAAATTTAGCCCAGACAGCGGCACTATGGCCTACTCTTATATCGAATTTCAACTGTTACAAGACCTTGGTTTTTCTACCCATCCGAATGACTAGACCCCTTTCCCTCTCTCTCTCTGGAATTTGAACCCTTGGAGTTCTGATGATCGAGCGCTGGTTCATTTAAAAGTTTGCAGGATTCCCATGGTCTGATTTTATATGCATGATTTATTACAGCTAATATAATTACAGCCTAATTATTGCTTAATTAAAAGATTGGGTATTTAAAGAGGCGTTGTCACTTTTACTAAATAGATAAATGTTATTAATTTGGAATAACATCATATTCAAAATAAGCTTGGACTCTCCCAATTAACGAAATTCCAATCATTGACTTAGTTTACAAAGAATATCCAATCATTGACTTAGTTTACCAAGAATATCCAATCAGGGGCGGATTGGCCCATCGGGCGATCGCCCGAAGGGCCGGTCGGAAAAAAATGAAAAGGGCCGGTCGGACAAAAAAATGTTTTTGTTTTTGTTGTTGTCCAATTCGTCTAAAAAAAAAACTTTTCTGCTGAACATAATATGGGATGGGGAGGGGGACCGGCCATGATCATGTTTTATGTGGCCGGTGGCTTTAACGGGTCGCCAAGTCATCACTGGAGTCTGGAATGGGCTGGTATAATAGACTTTCTGGGCCGGTTGTGCTGGGTGTGGGCCGAAATTCGGAATCATGCAACGGGTATACCGAATTTCATTCGAAATTGTCATCGGATTCACCCGTCACTGTCACTCGCAAATCTACCAATTATTACGTTACCTGCACCCTGTTTGTGGGGATACGCCAGAAACGTCTGCCGATGGTTCGTTACTCCCCCAAAAATACAATTTCAGCGCAATTTGGCCATAGCTGGTCTGCTGGCTGAATATGAGTGCGAGACGCTTTCCTGAGTTTCGGGCAAGCTGACTTTTAGGATAGACGGGTAAAGCGGGAAGAAAAATCTTTTTTCATCTACTTGGCAGAATAAAGTGCCCGAAATCTATAAAAATATTAATTTTACGGGCTGGAATAGCAGTAAAACGCGTTTGTGGCCGTAAAGCTGCCACAATTTTCTTAGGGTGTCCATACAAGGTCATCTCCGCTTCTTCGCCTCTCGAAGAAAACCGGTACCGCTGTCTGTAAACCTGAATTTTTTTCGGGCATTTCTAGTTTTGCTTCCCTAACTGTCATCGAGCGCTAATAAAACACTAATTTCCCTTTTTTAATTGAATACCACGAATTTATATTGAGCATCGATTATTATTTTTGAATGAAGCTGATTGGAATGAATGAATGAAACGGGGTTTAGCGTCCTACTGTTATGCACTTAATATACGCCATACAGTGTGCTATGAGGGAAATTTTGCCCGGGCAGCGGCGCTACGGCCTACTCTTATATCGAATTCCAACTGCCAAGGAATCTTTTACGCGCACTCCAATGTGTACACGGGACCTGAAGCTGATTGGATGGTTGGAATTTAGAGTGGTGAACAGTCCATTTGCTGATTACACTATTTTGCCTTTACAGTTTTTTTTAAGAATTTTTGTTCTTACTTGGATTTAATTTTATTTCGGTTACAAAACCATTGGATACATTCTGAGTTGTTTACACGGGCGTTTGCGGTGGTTAAATTTTCAAAATTTTCTCCGGGAGGGTGAAGCTCCCATACCCTGCGACGATTGATGGGTTGTTTGAAATTCTGGTCAGCCAGGTATATAGGCTATATTGGACCAAATTGAAGTTGGTGTATTCACAGACTGGAATAGCAGGAACACGCGCTTGCGGCAGTTAAATTTCCAAAATTTTCTCCCAACGGTCCCATCTTCGTGGACTGTAAACGATTTATTGGAATTCAAGTCATCCGTCTTAATTAGACTATATTAGACCACTTAGAATTTGCTTTGTTCACTGGCTGAAATAGCAGGAAAAGGTGTTTTCAGCCGTCAATTATTCCAAAATGTTCTTGGGGGGGGGGGGGGGTCTGCCTCCCAGCGAAAGAACGTTATCTCAGTCCCCGTCCCCATAAATCAGATATACCACCAAATATTTGGGGTTCATTTTCAAAATTTCCCCGAGGAAGAGCTACATGTACTGGCTCCCCGTCCGGGCTCCGCGGTCAGTAAAAGGGGTCGCTCCGACATGGGAGCCCGGGCCGGTTCCCAGTCCCCAATCCGCCCCTGTATCCAATCATTGACTTAGTTCAACGAGAATATCTAATCATTGACTTTGTTTACAGGGAATATGTAAATTGTTTCAATGGCATTTAGTAATTGAACTGGAATATTATACAGGTCAAAATTCTATGGAATACAATTACTGCTTATTACTGAGCGACATTTTGACTAGGCTTCTCTAGTCATTATCAACCAATAATATAATATAATGAGACAATATATAGATGTATAAAACAGCACTTGTTTAATGCTGGTCAAGCCCTTCTAATTACTTCGAGTAGTGTCGCCTGTCCAGTCTCGTGGGTTTTCTCCAGGTCCTCCAGTTTCCTCCCACTAAAAGACACCTATGCGCAAGCAAATTTTTGAAATTAAATTAAACCATATGTTAGTCCCGAAATTACCTAGTTTGTGCCATGTGGATGTTAATTCCCATTTCTCTCTCCCTTCTAATTACCTCGAAGGAAGCCTATCTTAATTAAAACTATTTGATCAATGAGTTCGGTTGTTACATCTCTATTTCTGGAAAATCCTGGAAACTTTCTTGGCCAACATTGGGATTGAGCCATAATTGAATTTGAAGGCATGTGCTTGTGAATGGTGGAGAATAATTGTAATAAATCTATATAATAAACTAAAAACTTATGAATGAATGAATATTATTAGGTTATTTTTAGACAAATGGAGAGAGAGAGAGAATCGGGGTTTAACATACACTTCAAGCCTTGAAATAAGGCACCTGTCACTGACAAGAGTACCTGACATTTTCAACTTTGTGCCAGACATGTATTAATAATATCATTAAAAAAGACAATTCAGTGCCGGACAAAATGACAGGCACCACTGCCAGAGGTTTAGTGCCTGACCAACCCTGAATCTGTGCCTGACATTGTCAGTGACAGGTGCCTTATTTCAAGGCTTGGTACACTTGACACAAACTTTTGGGACTAACATATGGACTTATTTTATTTCAATAATTTCTTGTGTGTAGGGTTCTTGGCAGTGGGAGAGTGCCAGAGAACCTGGAGAAAACTCACGAGGTTAGACAGGCAACCCTACTCCTTGTCACGTCAACTGGGAATTTCGAAACCACGCCAGTTGACTCAATGACATACTTTATGATACAGCACGCACATGCTAACTATTTGGCCATCCAACCCCCCTAGACAAATGGAAGGTGCAATTGTCTAGATTATAGGAAAAATAACTTATCTATCAAAAGTTGCCTTCCGATTTCTCTCAAGACACTTTTATAGCAAGGAAATACCCCAAGTCTACCGTATGTAAATTACAAATAATAGTCTGGAGGCTGAATAGAGGGGATGGGGTGATCCATCAACAAATGGGGGCACAAAACCAGGCCCAACTTTTCTAGAGTATTTTATTTAGTACAATACGAAGCCGAGCGATAATCAGTCCGCTGTTGGGGTATTTTAGAGATATTCAGGGTTAAAGGTCAAATGCGGTCATTATATAATTATATGACCAGGCATAGTATTTAATTTCTCATTGTTAATATTAATCAGGGTAAAAGCTAATTAGTTAAGTATTTAATCCATTATTGTTTATTTATGTTATTGTCTCTAGTAGTGATAATCCTATAGTATATGTTTTGATGTCAACAATTGAGCTTATCCATTTATAGTTAGAATATAAAAAGGCTAATGTACATCAATAGGCAAGTCATTAGGTCATCCGACTTAGTAGCAGCTACGTCGGTCATCCACTGTGCTGGAAGTGTACATTATATATATTGAATTGTTAATTGTAAGATATAAGTTCCAGTAATTAAAAGATTGAAGAACCATTCCAGACTTATTAGTTATTGAAGAACCAAGCGGTTATAATTATACTGGAAGTCCTGAACATGCAGACATTTTTGTATCATACAAACATGCTGAAAATGATCGGAACTATCTACTCATTTCACCCCTACAAAAGAATTTAAGGAATGACCATCTGAAATAACCTAGTATATAGAAACGATATCAATTAAAATTAATTAATTTGATAATTGAACTGCAACTGCACCCACCCACAGATTTTGTACAATAGAATATAAGCATAATGAATAAAATTTTTGATATGTGCTGCAGTGTAGAAGCTAAAGTCAATAATTTCGAATTTGTAAGTAAATCTGAGTGTTTGTGTATATTGTTAACACCTGTTGCCGTTAATTTAATCGTCAATTACTTCACGATAAATCATTAAATAAACTGTTAATTATCAAATAGAAATAAGTCCTGTTAAGGACATTCCAGTGTTTTGTAGAAAAACAAACATGCTTACTTAGTTAAAATGCATTTTTCTCGTCTCCATAATCCCAGTTTAAGCAGAAAAGTAGGATGTTAAACACAATTTATAACTGGTATACTTTAATTCTAAAAAAATTTAAAATTTGCCATTTTTCTCTAATGTGGTAATTCATTCAAGTTTCTGTTTTCATTCGCCTATTTTGACAAATAATCTAGTGTATACATGTACTTAACCTTATTAGGGTTAAAGCATTGATATGATGGAATGATGCATATTGACCTGTAATATTAAAGTGTAATGACCTGTAATATTAAAGTGTAATGACCCGTAATATTAAAGTGTAATAAATGAATGAATGAATGAAATGGGGTTTAATATCCTACGCTTCTGCTCCTAACCTGGGCTAATTGAAGACAGGCATACGCCATACAGTGTGCTATGAGGGAAATATTGGCTAATCCCTCACTGAAAATATAACAACTCTTCCAGATCCTATTGCAGTAAAGACAAGTTTAACAGAAATTTGAACTACAAAAAACAAAACGAAATAGGATCTGTGTTGTAATCAGATTGGCCCTGGAGTAAATATTTTAAATATATCAATTTAAAATTAAAGGTATATTCCACTTACCTTAACAAAGACAAAGTGTCATCATGTCGATAATCCATATTTATAAGTAAATTTGATAATATCCAATCTATTAACCTACAACTGGTATATACAGGTATCCGATTTATCAACAACTGCTATAAGTGTAGATATCCAATAGATTTACTGTGATGTACGGCCAAGAGTACTAGTCAGGTGTCCAATAGCTTTACTGTGGTGTACGACTATAACTACCAGTCAGGTATCCAATAGCTTTACTGTGGTATACGACTATAACTACTAGTACAGGTATCCAATAGCTTTACTGTGGTATACGACTATAACTACTGGTACCGGGTCCTGTTTCTCGAAATCTTAACTGAAGATAAAATCCAAATTTTAGTAGATACTTCAATTTTTATTGGCTAAGCACTAAAATCAATCTAATATTATCCAAACAAATTAATAAAATTTGGTGAAACAAGCTCCAGCTATCCAATAGATTTACTGTGGTGTACAGCTAGTAATATTCCCCACTACTTGAGTTAACTGTTAGAGATCAGGGTATACTCCTGTGTGTGTCTAATATTCCATGAGTCAGTTGCCAGCACCAATATTACTTTCACTACAATAGACGGTAAAACAAAATATTAAATTTTCATAGAGCAGTGGTAAAAGAAAATGAAATGGAATGCGGTTTAACATCCTACTGTTCTGCTCCGACTGGGCTAATGACAGGCATACACCATACAGGGTAGTTGCACCATGGCTTACCCTTATATCGAATTCCAACTGCCAAGCGACCTTTTACGTCACTGGACCTCAGTTTTTCGTGCCATCCGAACGACTAGACAGAGGGCCTGGCAATCTGAAACCAGGGCGAAAAATCCTGATAAACTTTTACGGCCAATGCACGGCTGAATGCTACTTCCAGACCAGCAAGCCAGTGTCTTACCCACTTGGCCCCTGTATAGGTAGAAAAGTATATAAAATGACCTAGTTGTGTTGAGTCTCTCTCTCTCTCTCTCTCTCTTACTACCTTAGGTTATTGAGACATTTTACTATAAAAGCAGGTCGTTGGGCATTGTACTTTAAAGGTTAAATAGTATGACACACTCAAAATTACCTCAATGCTTTAAAATGGGATTATATTATTTAAAGTAGGATCTATTTACAAACCTCGCAATAATGTAGGTATAAGCAGTATATACACTATGACTATATATATATACAACGAACTTCACAAACTTAAAGGGACAATAACACTCTTGCTGGTTTGACAGGTCCAGAAAATAAATAATAGCCATATTCTAAGTACTAGATGTTGTGTAAATTATTCATTACATCCTGTTTTACCTGTCCAGAGGTTTCCAAAATATTTTCAAATCCAAGTCACATTCGAAAAGGTTTATGTTGGGCTTTTCAAATCATTTAGTTAAATTTTTCCAATTGTTTAAATTCAGTATGTTAAGATGAAATTTGTATCATCAATTAATTGGAATATTGTTTGTACACACTCTGTCCGTAGCAACAGTTTATACACTATGTCCGTAGCAACAGTTTATACACTCTGTCCGTAGCAACAGTTTATACACTCTGTCCGTAGCAACAGTTTATACATCCTCTGTAGTAAAGTCCTGAACCTTGTGTATACACACTCTCTATAGTAAAGTCCTGAACCTTGTATACATACACTGTCTGTATAGTAAAGTCATGAATCCTGTGTATACACACTCTCTATAGTAAAGTCCTGAACCTTGTATACATACACTCTGTCTATAGTAAAGTCCTGAACCTTGTGTATACACACTCTCTATAGTAAAGTCCTGAACCTTGTATACATACACTGTCTGTATAGTAAAGTCATGAATCCTGTGTATACACACTCTCTATAGTAAAGTCCTGAACACTGTATACATACACTCTGCCTATAGTAAAGTCATGAATCCTACATACACTCTGTTTTTAGTAAAGTCCCGAACCCTGTACACACTTTCTATAGTAAAGTCCTGAACCTTGTGTACACACACACTGTCTATAGTAAAGTCATGAAATCTGTGTACACAGTTTGTCTGTAGTAAAGTCCTGAACCCTGTGTATACACACTCTGTCTGAAGTAAAGTCCTGAACACTGTATACACACTCTGTCTGAAGTAAAGTCCTGAACCAATTGTACACACTCTGACTGTATAGTAAAAGTTTATTTCACTATTTAATCAAACTACCTATTCAATCGTAAACTACTCTAGCTTATTGATAGACGTTTACGACCAGATTGGAATATACAGTATTTATTGACTAGTTTAAATTGTACATTTATCAATACACACCAGTTGATTCTTATTGGATGGCTGAATGGTTAGCAGGTGTGCGCTGTATCATAAAGGCTGTCATTGAGTCAACTGGTGTGGTTTCCAATCACTGGTTATACGTGACAAGGAGAAGGTTCGCCTGTCCAAACTCATGGGTTTTCTGCGGATCCTTGTTTTGAGTGGATCTTAAAACCCATCACGCTCTCTCTCTCTTTATCTCTCCCTCTCCCTCTCTCATATACATGTATACTATTACTTAAATTGTTGTTATTTGTACCCTTTAATTAATGACAAACTTTTTCCGGTAGGATCACAACATCAATGCTGATTTAATTTGACAAATAAATTGTGTTTTCAATGTTGAAGATTTTGGATGATATTGAGTTAAGAGACTTAGCTACTTTAAATCGGTTTACAATGACAATTACGGGTTTTAATTTTTAAGATCTAGTATGATATTTTTCACACAATATTTTTACATTATATTGAACAGCGGCAGACTAAATAACCCTGCATACCTTATAATACAGGTTGAATGTATGATTGTCCTGCACAAACTAAATCCAATATGAATTACTCGCCTAGTTTGTTATTATAATAGTGTATATTTATGTATATACCTTATAATACAGGTTGAATGTATGATTGTCCTGCACAAACTAAATCCAATATGAATTACTCGCCTAGTTTGTTATTATAATAGTGTATATTTATGTATATACCTTATAATTTTAATACAGGTTGTAATAATATGTATGAATGAAACAGTTAACTCATCTTGTACATATCGTATATATACCGTGTCTGTTCTGTCTGTATATTATATATGTATGATTGGAACAATTAACTGATGTTGTATACTGTGTCTATCTATCTGTATATTATTATAATATATATATGTTACTATGTAATTATGTTATGGTAGTAATATTGTAGTAGTATGTTTGTATCAGTTAACTGAGAGCTGTTGTACATATAGGATTGTAATCTGTTACACATTTCTGTCAACAATTAGTAGGCAGAGTGAGACAACAATTCTTCAGATGAATTTAATCTTTATATATTTAAAGTTAAAGACTATAGATTATGGAACAGACTTCTGGACCCCGAGTTCACAGAGCAGTCTCAGACTTAAGTTGAGAATTTACTCAACTTTCAATCACTCTTTAAAAGAAATATCTTTGATCCAGAAACACAAAACTTTGCACATAGTATCGTATTGGTGTATTTAGTATATTAAAACAACAAACGTTTAATAAAGGGCTATATTTTTGTTAAAATGAGACAAACAATTTTGAGTAAATTCTCAACTTAAGTCTGATAATGCTTTGTGAACTCCTGGCCAGATGAACTTAATCCTTATATATTTAAAGATTATGGCGCTATAGTTACCCATGCAAACTACACTATTGTAAAAGTTGAATCTTGAATATAGTAGTCCAAAAATATTTCAATTCCATTTAGTAATTACAAATATAGGATGCACTGAAAATTCCATTGATATATGCTGCTCCTAATGTAGAATGAATGAATAGATGAATGAAATGGGGGTTTGACCTCCTACTGTTCTGCTGGGCTTATGAAGATGGGGCATACGCCATACATTGTGCTATGAGGGCAATTTTGCCGTGACACTGACAGCGGCACTGTGGCCTATTTTACGTGCACGCCAGTTTGTAAACGGGCCTTGGTTTTTCGTCCCATCCGAACGACTAGACAGCTGTCCTTGTCAGGCCCTCCGTCCTGCATCACTGACAAGTGCGAACACACTGTAAAATCTGGATGAACTTTCTCGGCTAATGCAGGGATCAAACACCCAACCTCCAAATTGTTAGTTAGACATTAATTAACTTGTCCAGACAATAATCAACCCTTGATGCCATCATTAGCCTGCGATATTTAGTGGATTTAAATATCTTTTGTGATAGATTATTTAACATAAGAATGGATAATCAAGACTTTGTTTATTATCATACCAATAGTAGTAATGACGATCAAGACTATCCTAATTTGAATCATTAATATCTCAAGCCAGATTGAAACAATTTGATTGAAACTTTCAGCATATTTTTTTTTAACAAGAACTGCCAGCTCTTTATCTAATCTTACATAATTTAACCTATCAGGCGCGGATCCAGGGGGGAGCCCAGGGGGGCCGTGCCCCCCCCCCCTCAGCCCCAGTGAGACTGGTGTATCCGCTTTTTAATTGATGATATAAACTGATTTTTGCATTGTCTCTGCCCTGGCAATGCGACGAAGGCTCTGGGGACTACACCAAACCACTAATACATGCGGCACTCTAATAATTACCATTTATTACAATGTATGGCCCCCCCCCCCTCGAAAAAATCCTGGATCTGGGCCTGTCTATCCTTTGTATTTTGAATAATGTTAAATAATAAATCTGAGGACACCAGGGGCGGATCCAGGAATTTTTGCAGGAGGGGGTTTGTCAGGGTTCCTGTTTAGATAATCTGCCACGTCCATCGTCTCTTAATTACACGCATACATACAAATTGAGCTGGGTTTCCTCCGGGCACTCCGGTTTCCTCTCACTGCTAAAGACCCCTACGCGCAAGCGAATAATGAAATAAAATTAAACCATATGTTAGTCCCGAAATGACCTAGTTGTGATGAGTGGAGGTTAAACCCAATATCTCTCTCTCTCTCTCTCTCTCTCTCTCTCTCTCTCTCTCTCTCTCTCATTGATGCAAGGCATTCAATTTTTTTTAAGGTAGCTGAGCCGGGTGGGGCTTTTGACTCCCAAAACTTCCTCTCTGGATTCGCCCCTTGTACAGATTTTTTGCTCTGGGAAACTAACTAAATAGCCCACTTTATGGAATCGTTTTGGACCAAATGAATCAAACGGATGTCTGGCATTAATTATTTTCCAATAATTAGCCAATCTAAGGTAGCCATTGAATCAGAAATATTGCTCAGAGAAATAAAGCCAATTTACTCGTACTAAAAACCTCCAATTTGTTTCTACTGGTTCAAATTAAGACAGAACTAGACAATAAACAAAAAGCTCAGGTTGAAATTAGCTGCGATTGGTTAAGGCAGGGTAAGCTTACTCCTCCGGACACCTGTTACCTGTGTATTTTGTACACGGTGAACAGTCCATATGCTGATTACACTATTTTGCCTATACCTTTTTTTAGGACTTCAAATTTTGTCTTATGGTTTGGATTGTTCTTAATTGGCTTTATTTAATTGGCATTGGCTATTGTTACGAAGAGTCTTTCAAAGCCTTCCATCGGCGAAGTTAAAGACTGAATAGTTGTAACCCTAACCCTAACCCTTCAGGGGCGGATCTAGGAATTTCTAAAAGGGGGGGGCTGCAAAATGAGGGCATATCGCTGAGCAATCTTTGTCGAACGAAGCGATCCCAAAAGTTTTTTGGGAGGGGGGGCGTGGTCTTTTATGAAAATTCATCCCCTATTGGTGTATTTTTAGAGAATTTGCTGTCTTTTTTGCTTCAGTGCAAATCAATTTCTATTTATATTTTCAAATTTATATAGGCCTATTCTTAAAACGGTGTTTGTGTTTTATTTGAGTACAATGAATTATGACAACAATTAGATATTGATAATTAAAACACGCTGTTTTATTAATTGACTTGTGTCTCACAAATAATATTATTATTACGATGGAATGAGAATCAGGTCCTCCTAGCCCTACTCCCGGGCCGTAGCAAATCCGCGATCAACACATTCAAGAAATAAAATAAGAATTATTGACATTGTGGATAGGCTAGGATTAACCTTAGATTAAGTACCTTAAATATTGATTGTAAAACCGAACGCACAACACCATTAACGAGATCTAAACCTTTAACATTGGAGTGCCGTAAATTTGGATGATAGGGTCTACTACAGCACACACAAAAAATAATGCCGTGGCAGACATGTTTTGTGTGGGCTTTTATCATGACTTTGCCGTTTGCTGTTTTAAATTTCGAGCGCTGAGTTTGTGTACAGAGAAGGACTAAGTCAAAAGGGTTTAAATACGACTGTGTGCAAAAAATAGTGCCGCCTGGCATGGCTACTTCCCTGTTCCTTGTATCTGTAGCATTTCCAAGAGCTATTTTGGCTTATATTTTCTAACATATTGGGGTCTGAGAAAGGGCACTTTCAGAAGTAAAAAAAGAACCCTGTCCAAAATTAGGGAGGGTGGGGGCGCAAGGGGCCTCTGCCCTTATCATCTCCTTATTGCTGCATTCAGTTCAGAAAACGTTGAAAATACTGCTCCTTTTTCAAAGCTGGTTTTGGGGAGATTGGCAACCATTTTGGAATTCGTTCCAAAATTTGCTCAGATCCGTTGTAACAATAGCCACTTTGTATTTTATTATTTACCATGTAAATACCCAACGTCCATTAGTTATTGCTAGTACAACTTCACTTTTACGTGAAAATATCTGGACGTAGGGGTCTTTAGCCGTGGGAGGAAACCCACAGGTTGAGAAGGCGCCCGTATCTCCATGCCACATAGGCTTACCCCAGGGCTCGAAACCACAGCCGCAAGCCAGAGGTGACCGGCCAGCTAGAGGTCGAAACGCAACACTCTAGACCACTAGGCAATTGCAACCCCATATTTCGTTACCAAGATCTTCTTCTATAAGTGTTTAACATCCGCGCCCAACGAGGGCGATATCGCAGACATGCTGTCTTATTTTCATTATCTTAGCGCTAGCGTAGGGGTCTTTTCTGTGGGAGGAAACCAGATTACCAGGAGTAAACCCACAAAGTTGAAAAAGCGACCCCATCGTCATGCCACATGCACTCACAGCAGGGATCGAAAACACAACCGCAAAAAAAAGGAATGAATAAATGAAATTGGACTTAACGTTCTACTAATATGCATCTAACCTTGACTAATGGAAGACGGGCATGTCATATATTTTTGTTTTCATGTCATATATGTTTGTAATACGCATTGAGATTGTTTTTACGATGTAATGCGTATACTAAGAAATAAATATTATTATTATTATACGCCATACAGTGTGATATTAGGGAAATTTTTACCGGGCAGCGGCGCTACGGCCTACTCTTATATCGAATTCCAACTGCCAAGGGATATTTTACGTGCACTCAAATGTGTACAGGGGACCTCGGTTTTCTGTCCCATCCGAACGACATGGGGAAATCACCAGACACTCTAGAACACTAGGCTATCCCAAACCCCACTCACGCAGTCAGCCATTTGGATATCACTCAGCGTTTGGTAATTAGATATTATTATTAGATAACAAAATTAATAGTGATGGTTCTATTAGTTAATATTAGAGACCAATGACCTAATATCAAAACAAGTTGCATGAAATTACTACAGTCTGGTAGTCTCTAGCCTGTCTCTTGATCACGATGGGTTATTATACTCTTCTATGACCAATGACGTAATATCAAAACGGGTTGCATAAAATTACAACTGTAACCTCTGCTCTCCTATGATTACAGGTTATAATAACGTATTCAATATAAACTTTATGTAATGATAAATGAATAACTGATGTCTTCCTTGTTAAATAGTCATGAGTTATTTATTAGAGTAATGGACAAAGGTCAGTTCTGCTGGGTTTACCTATACGCTGAGGGGTGGCCAATGGTTTGTATCATAAAGCCTGTCATTGAGTGGAAGAGGGTCGCCTGTCCGACCCCGTGGGTTTCCTCCGGGTCCTCCGGTCTCCTCCCGCTGCTAAAGACCCCTACGCACAAGCAAATTATTGAAATAAAATTAAACCATATTTTAGTCCCGAAATGACCTAGTTAGTGTCCAGTGTAGTTTACCCCATTTCTCTCTCTCTTTCTCTCCCTCTCTCCCTTTCTCTCCCTTTTTTTATCTTTCTCTAGTTGTGAGGGTGGGGGATAAGGCGGGATCTTCCTCGTAAATAGAATTGCTTGGGGCCACTCTTCTTCTCAGCATATTTTAGTCTGGATTCTGCTGTCCCCTTTGGACTAAACAATGCCCCAGGTAACTTTCATATATTAATATCTTTTTAACTATTAGCCATATGCGAGTACTCAATTCCAGTTGACACAACATATTTTGGCCACACAGATAGGAGTGTCCCACAAAAAAATATTTCTGATGGTTAAAATTTTGGTATCTTGTTTAAGTGCAGTGGCAATAATTTCTAAGGTAGCTGTCGGTGCCATGTCTGATACAAGGTAATTAACAAATTTATTATAATCTAACCAACTGTTTGCTGTAGATATTCGGGGGTTGGGGTGGTCTAGAGTGCCACACTTAGACCTCTAGCTGGCCGGCCACCTCTGGCTTGCGGCTGTGTCATACCAGAGTGCCACCCACACACCTGAAATTTTGCCCTTGCACACCTCCCCACACTGACAAGCACGTCGATTTTCAATACATATCATGGTCTGTAGAGGAAGGGGGGGGGTCAAATTTCCTCCTACTGCTACAGACCCCTTTATTCAAGTGAATTATTAAAATAAAATTTAACCATACTTTTGTCCCAAAATGACCTAGGTTGATTTGAATGGACCTAGTTTTTATGAGTGGATGTTAAACCCCATCCTCCCACTGCTACAACCCCTACGTGCAAGCGAATTATTGAAAATAAAATTAAAACCATATGTTAGTCCCGAAATGACCTAGTTGTGTTTAGTGGAGGTTAAACCCCAATTCTTTCTCTCTCTCTCTCTCTCTCTCTCTCTCTCTCTCTCTCTCTCTCAAACAAAGAGCAGTCAATGGATGTGCATAAAATAACAACATGACCAAATAAAATAGATAATTGTCTTACCTGTTTCACCTGTATTTTATAACTTCTGAACCTTGATTACTATATTCACAATTCTAACCATCATCATCATCATCATCAGAGCTGTCCATAATATTCTCAAATATAGGTAAGGTGTAATCTTCATTTTCAATCTAAAACAATCTAATTAAAAACTTGTTACGTAATTTGAAATTCTGAAATTCGCACAAAATCATTATTTTCCCACAAAATATATAATATACCCAATAGTTTCGGTCATAGAGATTCGGATCATAGAGCTTAAAATAGGTGCTGTGCTGTCTGGTGCTAATAAGGGTTTTGTAGAAAATGAGGGGTCCAATTTGGGAGGGTTGCAAATCTTGGTTGCACGTGACAAGGAGTAGGGTCGCCTGTTCAATCTAGGGTTTTCTCCGGGTCCTCCGATTTCCTCCCACTGCTAAAGACCCCTACGCACAAGCGAATTCTTGAAATAAAATTAAACTATATGTTAGTCCTGAAATGACCTAGTTTGTGTCGACAGGACGTTAAACCCCATCTCTCTCTCTATTTTGGGAGGTCCGAAATTACAAGATATGAATACATTGCAGGACACGAATAATAATTAATGTAACAATTAAAGCCAAAATGAAGACCCACAACGGGCAGATTTTGCTCTTATCTAATTCATCTTTAAAATAAAAGTACAAAACAAAATGGAATCCATAGCTACTGGTACCTGTGATGTAGAACCCAACCCATTTGGAACCACCAGTGATGGTAGTTTTCATCATTCTTCTGATTGAAATAACTTTAATACATATTCCATAGCCCATTACTGGTACCTGTCATGTAGACTCCAACCAATTCAGCCACAGTAGAACCAAACCTGTTCCACCAATGACAGAGGCGGATCCAGGAAATCCAGTTAGGAGGGTGGGGGGTCCCCTGAGAAAATTTTTGAAAAAATCGGGGTGGCTTGTGGCGCATATCTTTTTTTATATACTGTTATTTAGGGGGGGGGGGGGCAAGGCACCTAGCCCACCGCCCCCTGGATCCGCCTCTGACTAATGATGACAATTTTCTTCTTACATCTGAGTGGAACCACTTTAAGTTTAACTGTATTCTATGTTACTGTCTACTTTTTAACTTTATAACGCAGGGTTACACACAGGGATGCTGTTCAGACAAAACCAATCAGCCTTTTATATTCTTGTAGCGCAAAGGGTCCCCCCCCCCCCCCCATTGTTGCCGTTTTTGGTGTCACCCCACTTTTATCCTATACTTAAATGAGCAGAATTATTGTTTCAAAGATTATGATTTGATCAAATTTGTGGGTAATCCGCCAGACCTCACGCCCAATTGACAGTGTCTCTGTACCTGGACCCCCCCCCCCCTTCTGCCAAATTCAATGATATCCGCCCAAATCTCTTCCTTCGATTTTCTTTACCTAAGCATAACCCCAGACTTTTTATTTGGCAGGGACAAAAATCTGACCTCATTAAACATTGGTGATGGGGTGGGGTCGGGGGCCTAGTCAACATCATTAGTCCCTTGAGGGTGACAAATGTACTTGTTAGTGATACTGATGAATTACACTTTCAAAGGGGCGGCTCCTCAACCTTGTGGGTTTCCTCCGGGCACTCTGGTTTTCTCCCACTGCTGAAGACCCCAAAGCGCAAGCGAATTATTGAAAAAAAAGTTGAAGACCATGTTAGTCCCAAAATGACCTAGTTTGTGTAGAGTGGAGGTTAAACTCTATTTCTCTCTCTCTCTCTCTCTCTCTCTCTCTCTATTTGAGGTTAAACTCCATTTCTCTCTCTCTCTCTATTGTATCTGTGTTCTGGGGCTACTCTACTAATTGCTTCAGCCCCCCCCCACCTTTTTAGGCTTAGCACGCCCCCACCTCTTCTGAAAATCTTGGACAACCCCTGTTCCCGTCCCTGTGTTCAAGATAATGATCATGATAATAAACTAATAATGCAGTAGAATAAAAGTAAATGGTTTTACAGGTAAAAGATTTCTAGGCAGTTAAGACACCATATACTCCTTTTCTTTCCATTTCCTTTGCTGAGAGAACAGAATAAAAATAACCTCATTTTTGTTGCCTCTATTCGCTTGGCTAGGTAGAAGAACAAGTTCTGATCAGGTAGGTTTTCATTTTATTGCACATCGGTAACAATCCTTGGTGAAATAATGGATGACATTTCAATCTTTCCATATATCAACGTTTACCGTACAAGACTATTGACAATTTTAAAAAAAGTGGTAAGAAAATTTTAGTGGTATGCTAAATATTAAATAATGTACAACTGCATAGTATACAAGCTACCACTGTAACCCAGGTATCATTTAATCTTGTGTATTTAGCATTAATGTCTTATAATAATAATAATAATAAACCTTAAACCTTCATTAAATATCAAAACTTTGTTAAAAAATTCACAGAAACCACCAATAATCGTCTAAATTGTTCTTGTGTCCGGTTTAAAACTGATCATTCCACTTTGATATTTCATATTGAGCTTCCAATTTACAAGTTTTTACTTTCTCAGTCACTGTTACAGGCCCGTAGCCAGGGGGGGGGGGGTGTTGTGTTAACGGTGAGGCAACTGCCCTCCCAATACTGAGTCTTGCGCCCCCCCCCCCCAATATCAAAAGAAAATTGGCCTTTACCGCAAAATTCATGCAGATGCAAGCTAGTTGGCCCTCCCGAAAACATCTTTGCCCCCCAAAAAAACAACTTAATACTAGATACACAAGATTAAATGATACCTGGGTTACGTTGTAGGTTTCTTCATGTGTATCCACATTGAAAATATCACAATTAGCTCATACCAATTTCAATTTTAGTTTTTTTCAGAATTGGCTATTTTGCATTCGATTACGAATTATTAAAAAAAAATTAAAAATTGTCTGTTCTTCTTAAAAGCTTCTATTTCCACTGTTTAAAGCTTTGAAATTTGTTCTTTTCTTTTTGGATTTTTAACGTTCATTTTCATCAGAGGCTATATCGTAGATCTTTGAAATTCTAACTAAAACATTTTTCATGAGACTCCAGTGGCATTTTGTTTATCAAGCCTTCGAATTATGGAAGGGTGTTGCTGACAATATTAAATGCTCTGCTCAAATGCCCAATGATAAAATGTAAAAAGTCCTGATACTGATAATGATGGTGGCGGGATAGGAACATTATAACGTCTGTTGGGCTTACAAGTTGTTTCCGGTGGTTGGATGGCCGAATGGTTAATAATAATAATAATAATATTTCCATTTATATAGCGCCAAATCCACAAAGCGTGCTCATAGCGCGACGGAATTTACTATCCCGGTCTCTAGGATACAGGTAAGCCTGATTTCCTCCCTTTACAACTCTTAGAAAGAGCTCCAACATATGCAGCTACAACTTGAAGTTTCAAGAAGCGCAACAGTTTTTTGTGTAATACATACACCATCCTACCGGTACCCATTTACAGCTGGGTAGTACGTGCGCGCTGTATTATAGAGCCTTTCATTGAGTCAACTGGCGTGGTTTCGAATCCCCGATATTGGCACGATACTCTTTCTTGCCAAAGAACTTAATATTGGCAGCAATACCCATCTGTACCAAAATACTTCAATATTGGCAGTGACCATACCGACAAACTAAAAAAATAAATTGGTTTAACCTAATGGATTCGTTTTTCTAATCAAAAATTATAATTTCAAATAAATAAATAAATAATTCACTCATTCACACTGACACTCGGACTACATGTATTAACACAACCATCAAAATGGGATTAAATCACAAATTATGAGAAATATACAAATACATAAATTATCGACTTTTCAAAACTGGGTGAGTCAGCGATATGGGAAAACGCCAAATAAATATATAAATTGTTTCAATAGCATTTAGTAATTGAACTGGAATATTCTGGACACAATTCTATGGAATACAAATACTGCTTATTACTGAGCAACATTTTCACTAGTCTTTGAGGGGGGGGGGTAGGATGGCCGAATGGTTAGCATGAGCGCACTGTATCATAAGGCCTGTCATTGAGTCTACTTGCTTGGTTTCGAATCCACGGTTGTACGTGGCAAGGAGAAGTGTCGCCTGTCCAACTCCGGTTTCCTCCCACTGGTAAAGACCCCTACGCGCAAGCAAATTATTGAAATAAAATTAAACCATTATTTAGTCCCAAATTGACCTAGTTTGTGTCAGTGGAATTAAACCCCCTCTCTCTCTCTCTCTCTCTCTCTCTCTCTCTCTATGGACTCTTGTCTTTGCTTGATAATGGCTAAATGTCGCTGGGTAATAAGCAGTAATTGTATTCCATAGAATTGTGACCTGTATCCATAAGTTCCTGTGAAATATCAATAAAATGGCGATCATGTAACCGAAGCTAAGTTGTCGGAATGATCAAATTTAACCCCAAAACATACTGAATCGAGAAAGAAATATCAACACTGGTACACTGCCTTATAGGAACCATCACAAACAAATAAGAAAGAACATTTTAACTGATCATTTTCACAATCTGGGGCGTCGTTCAACCCACACACCCAGTTCTGCGGGGTTTTCATTGTAACACAAGTTGTGTAATTATGCGACAGTCCCTTCCAAATACATTAATAAAATTATCTTGAATTATTATAGGCCTTCTATTTCTTAATGCATCAATAAATTAACTTGAATTATTATAGGCCTTCTATTTCTTAATGCATCAATAAATTTACTTGAATTATTATAGGCCTTCTATTTCTTAATGCATCAATAAAATAACTTGAATTTTTATAGGCCTTCTATTTCCAAATGCATCAATAAAATAACTTGAATTGTTATAGGCCTTCTATTTCTTAATGCATCAATAAAATAACTTGAATTGTTATAGGCCTTCTATTTCCAAATGCATCAATAAAATAACTTGAATTGTTATAGGCCTTCTATTTCCAAATGCATCAATAAATTAACTTGAATTATTATAGGCCTTCTATTTCTTAATGCATCAATAAATTAACTTGAATTATTATAGGCCTTCTTTTTCCAAATGCATCAATAAATTAACTTGAATTGTTATAGGCCTTCTATTTCCACTAAATCTGGGGGATGGGTTGGATGGATGACTGAATTGTTAGCGTGTGCGTGTGTTATCATAATAGGTCTGTCATTCAGTATAAAAACCCAGTAAATTAGAAATCCAGGCTTGTAAATAAAAATAATTAATTAAAAAAATTGTATATTTTTAATCCTGACTTGTTAATAAAAATATTTCTTTAAATAAATTGCATATTTTAAATTCAGCTTTTAAATAAAAATATTTCTTTAAATAAATTGCATATTTTAAATACAGCTTTTAAATAAAAATATTTCTTTAAATAAATTGCATATTTTAAATTCATATTCTAAATAAAAATATTCATTTAAATAAATTGCATTTATTAAATTCAAATAAAATATTTCTTTAAATAATTGTATATTTTTAATCCTGACTTGTTAATAAAAATATTTCTTTAAATAAATTGCATATTTTAAATTCAGCTTTTAAATAAAAATATTTCTTTAAATAAATTGCATATTTTAAATTCAGCTTTTAAATAAAAATATTTCTTTAAATAAATTGCATATTTTAAATTCATATTCTAAATAAAAATATTCATTTAAATAAATTGCATATTTTAAATTCATATGCTAAATAAAAATATTCATTTAAATAAATTGCATTTATTAAATTCAGATTTTAAATATTTCTTTAAATAATTGTAAATTTTTAATCCTGACTTGTTAATAAAAATATTTCTTTAAATAATTGTATATTTTTAATCCTGACTTGTTAATAAAAATATTTCTTTAAATAAATTGCATATTTTAAATTCAGCTTTTAAATAAAAATATTTCTTTAAATAAATTGCATATTTTATATTCAGCTTTTAAATAAAAATATTTCTTTAAATAAATTGCATATTTGAAATTCATATTCTAAAAAAAAATATTCATTTAAATAAATTGCATTTATTAAATTCAGATTTTAAATAAAAATATTTTTTTAAATAATTGTATATTTTTAATCCAGAGTAGTAAATAAAATATTTAATTTCAAAAAGGTAAATTTTAAATCCAGACTTGTAAATACAAAAAAAATAATTAAACAAATTGTATATTTTATATCCAGACTTGTGAATAGAATATTTAATTAAATTAATTTTATATTTTATATAATTTTATATTTATTTTAAAAAAGAGTATATTACAAGTCCAGATTTGTACCATAAATGAAATATTAAATTAAATGTTTAATTAAATAAATTGCATATCTTAAAAACAGACTACTATAATAGTCTGACGTATGAACAAAGTTCCATAAAAATATTTTAAATGATTTAATAGATGTTCTCAAAAAGCAACATCTGGACGGCAAGACAGTTTAAAAAGATAGATGGACAGAGCACATTTCAATATACCGTGTTTAAATTCATTTGAATAAGATAAATAAGGGTTGCACATTAATTAATAAATAAGCGAATTATGTAAGGAATATGTACAATGAGAAAAACATATTAATATTAATAATGATACCACTTTAATTTGGTAATTAGACAACTAGTCATCTTCATAAACATCAAGGCCACGAAAGGACTTGAAGACACTTGCAGTGCATATTAAATAATCACCATAAATTAGAAATATATCTACACATAACTGTTAACGAGCACAGCTTCTTTTTGTTTGTTTATTAAAACCGTATTCTCTTTCAAAGCTTACTTATCTCATAAGATAAACAAAGTGTCAAAAATAATACTTAGACTCCAGTTCAAACCCGAGATTTGACAGCAACCCATTAACAAAATTGTTGTCTGTTGTCCCACAAATCCACACACACAAATTGCGACACAGATTAAAACGATGATAACTTGATGGTTAAAAAATACGTGGACATCGGAATCAAATTGAAACTTCCATATTTGGTATTATGTACATTCATATGGTAAATTCGGTCATAATGTCCATTCTTTGTGTATTTGTGGTTAAGGCGGGGCCTGAATATCAACGATAACATCACTCTCTTGCTACAGGTCTCATCTTTTATCAGAAGCTGAATCAAATCACAAATAGATTTCTTTAGAATTTATTAAATCATTCTTACACTCCATGCAAATAGGGTACCGCTCCATGCAAATAGGGTACATTCTTTAAACACATTCCAAACATCAAAATTTAACATCATTGGGAAGATAAAAAGATGGTGATGCTTATATATGTTACTTATATTACTTATTTTTCAAAATTTAAATTGTAGCAAAAATATCCACCTACAGTTGTAATCAGGGGCCGCGGAGCCGGGGGGGCTAGGGGGGCTTTAGCCCCGGCAATAATTTTTAATAGTGAAAATAAAATGTCGCCAAAAGCTCAAAAAAGCGAAAAAAAGGTTATGTGGGGGGGGGGGGGGGGGGGTATGGTCAGTAGCCCCCCCGAAATCGGGCCCGCTCCGTGGCCCCTGGTTGTAATAATGTCCTTTGCTAGGAACACATCTTGCATTTATTTTGCCTTTGGTAAATTAAAATAGTTCTATACATTTGATACGAATATATGGTCCATGATTTCACAAACACCGTTGTAATTATGTCTTTTCTTGCATTTGCCTTTGGTAAATTAAAATATATCTATAGTCCTACATTTGATACGAATATATGGTCCATGATTTCACAAACACAAGATGATGATTCGATTAAATGAATGGCTATATATAGGGTCGTACAAAAAAAATATTCTGGTTCTAAGGCAATCTGGTTTTTATTTTTGCGTTTTTATTTTTTCACAAGATCATTACCTAGGCTAAATGACTTTTCATTAACATCACATTTGAAGGCGCTGCATAGCCTATACGGACAGCATCATCGAGTATGATTTAAGATTCCCACTAAAACATCGTTTTGTTATTACGAATTTGAATATTTTGTTGACACATGATTTGTAGTTGTGGTCTGAGCCGCATGCTTGAAGGGACTGTCCCGAATAGAACATAGCCTCAAAAATAAAAGTCCGAGTACGCGTGAAATTTAAACGCCAAAATATAAAAGAAAGGTGTATATAGGCCTACCCTGACTCAAAATTTCAGCTCAAAATATTGAGTCGTTTGGACTTATCCGGACACGGAACCCTTTTAAGATTTTGGGTCAATTCTTTCGTTGGGTGACCCAATAATCGATTCCCGTTCCTTTAGAGGTCTACACGGTGAATGGTCCATGTTCTGTAGGCCTACTTGATAACAAAAGGTAAATTTAACCGACACGTTATTTTTATAAAATAAAGTCTGGTTTGGGACAACGGACTCCATTTCAAGATTAAAACTGGTGGGTGTAAGTTGTATGAAAACGTATCACATATATTGAGTTAGTTGCTCGGCCCTATCTTAATGGATTTTAACACGAAATTAAGCAGTTGTATTCTCAAAAACACTATCGGGATTGACCCTTTTCATAACTATAAGGATTATGCCCCTTTATTTTCAGTAAAAATGTCTGACAAGGACATTTTGGGAATACCAACACCGATTCCCAGTGACATTTATCATGGTGCACTTGAAAATAAAAACAGGTCATACAGCGCCCGTAGCCAGCCCATAAAATTTGGTATGGCTACGGAATTTTTTGGAGGGGCTGAGGATGTGGCCTGCTAAGAACGCTCCTAAGAAATCATTATTGTTGGCGAAATATTTTAATTTTTTTTTGGGGGGGGGGGGGCATACAACCCTTTTTATGTGACAACGGTGTATCTGACAAACAGAATATTTTTTATTGCATGGCCTAGTAGTAAATAACAGAATACAAGAAATAGTAGCCTACTAGTAGGAGGCACAAGCTAGAAATTGCTACAAGGCCATCACATGAATTGGTTTCTTGGTTTCTTGGATTTTATCATGCGATGAGTAGCGGTTATATACAAGAAATAGTACTAGTAGGAGGCACAAGCTAGAAATTGCTATATAAGGCCATCACATCAATTGGTTTCTTGGATTTTGTTCTATTTTATCATGCGATGAGTAGCGGTTATAGTCTTTAAGTTACTGAGCACTTAAAGCACCTAAATGATCTAAATAGCGTTCACATCTAGAATCACTACCTCGATTGTGACGTAAAAGTTCTCTGGCAGCTCGATTCATTTCATCCGGTGTCATGTCCGTGGCTTCTGCTATTTCTCGTTGAAGAACTCGCGGATCTACGTATTTATTTAAACCTTCCTGTCTTAGTACCTGTAAAATAGCAATAGTTATCATCTAACAATATGGGTGAAAAATTAAATCCACAATCCCATTTACATTGAGCCTTAATAAGGTATGAAACCCCCATTTCTGTAAAATAACAATTGTTATCGTTTAATACAGAAACAATGAATAATATAATAAAACAATTTAAGGGGGGTGGCTCCAATTCAATGAGAATATATTTGTTTTTTTTTAATTTGCACTGTCAACTATTAAAGCTAATTCTCTGAAATTTTCAGGACTATGTTGTTATCACATGTTGTTATTTTTGAAAATTTGCATTTCGGAACCTGGACCACGCCCATTCCCCATAATCCAGGATGGCCACCCCATGCCGTTGAGGAAAAGCGTAAAAAAAACTGCTTGATAAAATATAGATTGTTATATATCCTACAAAAGCTAAAACACCTAGGAACATAATTATCTATATTTGAATGTCATAAGCTGTAGTAGAAACAAGAAATTAAAGTAAATGTCAAATTTATTTAATATTTTCTCATTGAATTGAAGCCACCCCCCTTAATGATCCCATTCAGAAGAGTCTGACATGATAATGATATGTTATATAGTAGGTAATAAAATCCAAGTTTGTCTCCATTTTCTTGATGCGCGAAGCTCTTCTTGAAAATTTTAATTAAAACCAGCTATGGTTAAGGTCACTACTACTACTCCAACCTGATTAAAATACAGATCTATATTTCGTTGTTTTGAATCCCCAATCTGTACGTGACAAGGAGTGGGGTCACCTTTACACCCTTGTGGGTATTATATAGCCGTGGCGATAGAGAGACGGCTTCTCACCAGTAGCGGATTATCATTGAGGCTGATGAGGCTGCAGCCTCAGGCCCAAAGATTTTGTAAAAAATAAAAACATTGGGCTTGTCTGATACGATTAAAAACGCATAGACAATGAATGTTAGGGGGTGGGGTTTAGGCCCAACGGGAATCAACATAGGCCCTCGCCCCTGACCCGAAATTAATTAGGCCCACGCCATTTTAAATAGGCATAATAGGCCCTCCGTCAACTGCCGCCTCAGGCATTGGTGGAGCTTAATCCGCTACTGCTTCTCACCAATGCAACGAGGGTTCAATCCAAGCTCAGGGCAAGAAATTTATCGTTGTAAGTGAGAGGGATATTCGGTCTCCCTTCCGATCAGGCAGGTTTCCCCCGAGTTCTTCCTGCAGTAATGATCGAAATCATTCGCACGATCTGTGCCAAGGGCCAAATTGGAAAAAAGGCCTCAGGCCTAATTTGCTACCCTTGTAAAATGACGCGATTATTATTATAATTATTACCCCTTCGCACAAGCAAACTATTAGTCCCGAAATGACCTATTTTGTTTCTCTCTCTACATCAGTTGATTGACTTACCTTCTGAACAAGACTTTCAGCACTACTTCTACGTTGTTGAGCTCTCTCATACTGTGACATAACATGTTGAGGAATAGTTAGAGGACCGCGTTCTAGAGTTCTATTTAGCGGACCTTCCGTATCAATACCATACGCTGCTGAATCTGATACTCGATGACGTAATTTAGGTCCTGCTGGTTCTGTAAACAGATATTTGTTAGAGACTTTACAGCTTTTCACGTTAAATGACATGTTAAATCGTAAAAGGGGCGGTATATCTAAAAAGGCGGTAAATCGAAAAAAAGGGCGGTAAAACGAAAAAGTAGGTAAATCTAAAATTTCACGTCATTTAAATCCTTTGTGCACAAGAATCTCAATAATTATTTTTCTTATTTGAATCTAACAAATTCCCATTTTGACAAAAAAAATGGTTGTGAATCTCCGCTTTAACAAAATAAGGTTGTGAAACCCCTTTATTTGAACAAAAATAATGTTGTAAATCCCTATTTGTACAAAAATAAGTGTGTGAATCCTCGTTCAACAAAATTAAGGTTGTGGATTCCTGTCTGAACAAAATAAGGTTGTGAATTCCCTATGTTAACACAAATTAGGTTGTGAAACCTAGTTTTAACAAAAAAATAAGGTTACGAATCCCCTGTTTTTTTTCTAAAGATGAGATGATACGATGTACAAAACACAAAACAACCTAATGAACTTGTAACACTTCTAATCATACAACTACTAAAAATAACCGCCATGTTAACTCTGTTGACTATAGTTGGGAGGGGTGGCCGAATGGTTAGCACGTGCGTGCTGTATCATAAAACCTGTCATTGAGTTAACTGGCGTGGTTTCGAATCCCCAGTTGTACGTAGCAAGGATTAGGGGCGCCTGTCCAACATCGTGGATTTTCTCCAGGCCTGCAGTTTCCTCTCACTGCTAAAGACCCCTACGCGCAAGCGAATTATTAAAATAAAATTAAACCATATGTTAGTCCCGAAATGACCTTGTTTGTGTCAAGTGGAGGTTAAACCACATTTCTCTCTTTCCGCTCTCCCTCTGGTGACACTTGATAGCGAAATGAAATGAAATGGGGTTTAACGTCCTACTTTTTGTACCAATCAGCTAAAGAAATGGGGTTTAACGTCCTACTTTTTGAACCAATCAGCTAAAGAAATGGAGTTTAACGTCCTACTTTTTGAACATGCAGCCATGTTCATGCGATACCAGGGGTATCTGAGAACCACAATAAATTTGAAATATGAAAACTGCTATCTATATATTTAGTTAGAGGCGGACACAGGAAATTCTGTTAGGGGGGAAAGGGGGCGTGGGGTTCCCGGAGAAATTTTTAAAAAAAATTAGGGGTGTCAGTGGTGATTTGTGGCACATATCTATTTTTTATAATGTTATTTAGGGGGGCCCCGGGCACCTAGCCCCCCCCCCTCCTGGATCCGCCACTGTATTTAGTATAAAAATCTCTACTTGTCATGCTCCTATGCTTAATATCTATAGAATTATATAAATATTTTAAAACACAGATTAAAAATTGTAGGAAGAAAAAACATTGAGGTTTCACAGCACACCTAAGGGAAAATCTAGATTTCAAATTTGTTCACTCAATTCACACGTGTTACATGCGACATCAGCAGCTGCTTCGTGAGCAGCAGTACCTTTATTTTTCCTTGGGCTGAAAATACTCTTGAATTTTTCCCCTGTAAGATTAGTGTTAATACAGATTAAAACTTTGAGATAGAAGTTAAGGTCAAAGTTCAACATGAGATACAAGTTAAGGTCAAAGTTCAACACAAGAAGTCAACATGGGACAGAAGTTAAGGTCAAAGTTCAACACAAGAAGTCAACATGGGACAGAAGTTAAGGTCAAAGTTCAACACAAGAAGTCAACATGAGATAGAAGTCAAGGTCAAAGTTCAACACAAGAAGTCAACATGAGATAGAAGTTAAGGTCAAAGTTCAACACAAGAAGTCAAAATGAGATAGCAGTTAAGGTCAAAGTTCAACATGAGATAATTTCGTTAGTGGAACAGTCGCTAGAAATGTTTTTCAAAACTCTAATTCACCGAATCGATGCAGAATTGTTCAAACAAGAAGCATGGCAATTTTCATGTTGATTGGACTTGAATTGGCGGGGCCTTGGGCTTTTTCGAAGAACAGAAAAATCAGTAACCGTTAGCCACCAGCTCCTAATCCAAAAATGATGCCTACAGCCTGTTGTGTTGTTTTTTATCAGTGTTAATCAAAATATACTAAAACTATTTAGACTTAATAAAAGTTCTATCATACACCAGACTGTACCAATTATAAAAGTTCTACCATACACTAGACTGTACCCATAATAAAAGTTCTATCATACACTAGACTGTACCCATAATAAAAATTCTATCATACACTAGACTGTACCCATAATAAAAGTTCTATCATACACTAGACTGTACCCATAATAAAAGCTCAATCATACACTAGACTGTACCCATAATAAAAGTTCTATCATACACTAGACTGTACCCATAATAAAAGTTCTATCATACACTAGACTGTACCCATAATAAAAGTTCTATCATACACTAGACTGTACCCATAATAAAAGTTCTATCATACACTAGACTGTACCCATAATAAAAGTTCTATCATACACTAGACTGTACCCATAATGAAAGTTCTATCATACACTAGACTGTACCCATAATAAAAGTTCTATCATAAACTAGACTGTAGTCACTGTACCCATAATAAAAGTTCTATCATACAGTAGACTGTACCCATAATAAAAGTTCTATCATACACTAGACTGTACCCATAATAAAAGTTCTATCATACACTAGACTGTACCCATAATAAAAGTTCTATCATACACTAGACTGTACCCATAATAAAGTTCTGTTATACACTAGACTGTGCCCATAATAAAAGTTCTGTTATACACTAGACTGTACCCGTAATACAAGCTCTACCATACACTCAAAGTTTGCTAAAAATGACTTGTAATTGTGTATTAAGAGCACATGGTAAATTTTGAGTTGTAAGCCAGTCGGCTAAGCCAGTAGATTAGATTTTTTATACATGATTTGTAATCTTGGTAAACTTATCAGTATGCATTGGCGACAGAACATTTTAGTTACCTTTTGCTTTATTGCGCCTTATGGTGCCAGGGGAACTAGGCACTTTACGAACTGCATTGGGATAGTTGATTTCGAGTCGCTGCTGACCATCCTGTGTCATTCTCGCTACAGCCATGGCCTGAAAATAAATATTTAGACATACGATTAGCATTTTGTAAAAATACTGATATCAATTAATTTTAAAGGGACAATAACACTCTTGTTGTAACTGAATAATATGTCCCAATCTTCATTCTGGTCCAAAAATTGTACAATTTTCCAATTAATTGATGATACAAATTTCATCTTAACACAGTGCACTCTATTAAAATATTTCAGTCAGTGGTTACCCAAGTTCATATAATTCACGATTTCTTAACATCGACAGCATGGCCTAAGGCCCAAAATGGAAAGATTGCAAAATTGTATTCTAAAAACAGGAAGCAGCTTCGAGTCTTCTATGTCTTGTCTGCCTGCGATATCACTTATGTGGAAGCAGACGTTAAACGCCAAAGCGATAGATAGATAGACATCGACAGATTTCACTTTCACATACATGTGGGTAGCAACAATATGCGACCACATAATGAAAATAGTAAACAATATTGACATTTGTTTTTCCTTTTAAGTGGTTTCGAATCCCGGGTTGTACGTGATAAGTAGTAGGGTCGCCTGTCCAGCCTCGTGGGGTTTCTCCGGCCCCCCCGGTTTCCTCCCACTGCTAAAGACACATACGCAAAAGCGAATTATTGAAATACAATTGAAAAACCATATGTTAGTCCCGAAATAACCTAGTTTGTGTCGAGTGGATGTTAAATCCTCTCTCTCTCTACCTCTCCCCCTCTCCCTCTACCCCGTCTCTCTTTACCACCTCTCTCTACCCATCTCTATCTCTCTTCCTATCTGGGGATCACGGTGGCTAAGTGGATAAGGCGCTGGTTCGCTAGCCTGGAGGTCGGGTGTTCGATCCCTGCATTGGACGAGATAGTTTATCTCGATTTTCCGGCGTGATTTCCCTTTGTGGGTGATGCAGAGGGAGGGCCTGGCAAGGACAGCTGCCTAGTCGTTCGAATGGGACGAAAAACCGAGTCCCGTGTACACATTGGAGTGCACGTAAAAGATCCCTTGGCAGTTGGAATTCGATATAAGAGTAGGCTGTAGCGCCGCTTAGCTGGGCATACTGTATGGCGTATGCCCGTCTTCCATTAGCCCAGGTTAGGTGCATAATAGTAGGACGTTAAACCCCATTTCATTCATTCATTCATTCTCTACCTATCTCTCTCTACCTCTTTCTACCCCCCCTCTCTATCTCACCTTTCTCATTAGCGGATTCTCATCACTGTCTTGTTTTCCTATACACGCTAGTTTCAACGAGGCTCCTCTTTTACTGAGTTTTCTTGGCCGGGGTGGTGTTGGTGGAGTCTGCTCTCGATCAAAATCACTGTCCTCTTGTGGTAGACTAAAAAGAATAGGGAAGGAAACACCGTAAACTAATTTTTAGCGATTTGTTAATCAGTATAACATAATAACACAAGGTACAATTTTATGGATACACAATTACTGAGTTTGATACTAAGCGACGTTTCGACGAGGATACTCTCGTCTTTATCAAGCAAATGATACAAAAAATATGAATGTGGGCAAATATATACAGAATATGCAACAAAGAATAATAATGCAACAAAGACAATAATCCAATCCAATTAGATCCTAACACCTTTGATTTACCGGCTTTCCGTAGAATTTTATAAGCAGCGGCAGACTGAATTGGTGTTTTGGGGAGTAATCCATTGGGAATAATGACACTATCTCTACATCGCATTAAAAAAGTCAAATTGTTGCATAATCTAATATACTTGCCCTCTGATTCCACAATCTGGTTCATAAGCTTGATAAAGACGAGTGTGTCCTCGTCGAAACGTCGCTTAGTATTCAAACTCAGTAATTGTGTAACCATAAAGTTGTACCTTGCGTTATTATGTTCAATTACTAAATGCCAATCAAAGAAGACAGTATATCATCGTTTAAAGGTATTTTACCTTTAAACATGCATTAGGCAAGAGCTAAATCTGTCAATTGTAGGTCTTTTTATTAGGCCTGGAATGTTATCTAAATCATTAATTAGACATCAATTAACTGACCAAGGCCTTAATCAACTCTTGATTGCATCAAATTTCTCCGATATTAAATATATTAGAATGGTGCCGCGATGCTTTGATTTAATAATATATGGAGGACCGAGACTTAGCTTTGACCAATCAGTACGGTGGTTGAAATTATTGCACACGTCTGCCAAACCTTCAGATGCCAATATCTTCGCTTGAAATGGAGTAATTTGAATGAAATTTTCAAATTATTTATTTTTCATCATCTTCTTTCGAACTATTATAGTAAGTATTATAGGCTAGGTTTTTTTTTATCTAAATCTTACATAGTGTACGTTTACTTGGCCGGTAGCCAATGTTAATAATAAAATAAAACCAAGTACGAACAATCCAAACCATTAGACAAAATTCGAAGTCCTAAAAAAACGGTATAGGCAAAATAGTGTAATCAGCATATGGACTGCTCACCGTGTACAGAATACACGACAAACAGTGGTAACAGGTGTCCGGAAGAGTATTTTGAAAGGTAGAACCTTTGTGTGTGGTCATTTAAGTCCTGGCACTTGACCCCCTTCAAGATTATGATCAGTTGATCAGGGGTCCTGATCCTTTCATAATGTGTGAACAAACCGACAGCTAGAAAATCGCTGTTAGAAAAATGCTTATTTGCACAGACTGAACTCTCCGCCCATTTGAATCTGTTATTTAAACATACATAATGGGGTCGATACACGATCAATAATTCCGTCAATATTATTGACTCAATATATTGACTTTTAAATATATTGAGTCAGTGATATTGACAGGAATTGTCCACACACGATTCAATATTTCCATCAATAATTTCATCATTTTTGGTCATTTTTCAAAATGGATGCCATGTTTAATTTTTTCAAGATTGGCGATGGAATGAAAATATTGACGCAATTATTGATTGATTCTCCACACACGATCAATATTGTCATTCAATAAATTGACAGTCCGCCAATGAACCACCAATAGAAATCAAAATGATTTTGATCCGTCAATATATTGACGCAATGATGGTCATTGACAATATTTTACATCAATATAGCCCACACACGTTCAATATTATTGAATCAATATATTGGGTCAATATATTGGGTCAATATATTGAGTCAATAATATTGACGCAATTATTGATCGTGTATGGACCCCATAATACAAGAGCTAATGGGGTCCATACACGATCAATTATTTCGTCAATATTATTACTAAGGACGGTAGAATAAAAAAAACAGTCTCGATTATCAATGCAAGGCCTAAAATTTAATCGATATAACTCTTGGTTCAGGCTGGATCGATTTGACTGAAATTTTTAGCAAATTGTCTTTACATTATCTAGTTTTTAAGTATTATAGTGAGAACTGTCAGCTCTTTATCTAAATCTACCTTTATGTATCTTTAAAGCTACAATTACTTATTTTAAAACGTTACTAAAATAAAGCCTTGAAAATAGATGGTATCCATAAACAGTCCTACCTTACTAAAGATTAATCCAATTAATCTTATAATTCAATATTGCCAGCTGAGAAATTGGCAAAAATATCATTTTCAACTTCAAATTCCAACGTTTGAAAATAGCTATGCCATGGAGAGAATGGGAAACAAGGGAGGTAATTGTGTTATTATTTCCTGTGTCAATGATTTTTAACTGTGGTAAATAATGCTTATGATCGTATAATAGGGAGTTGGTAACGTATTGAGCAAAAGAACCATAGAAAATAATTATTATGTTTCGACTTTCTTAGAAAATATGAAACTCTCGCTTTAATTAATCTAATGTATAAAACTTACTCCAGGTCTCGATAGATGTATATACCAGGCGGTTTTTTATGCAGGGTATTATTTGGTATCATGTGACGATCAGATGCTGGTGGATGGGTGGGAGTTGTCGATGAGTGGGAAACGACAGTTTCTAAATCGGAATCACGGATCGGTTCTTCTCCTACTTCTGTTCCAGATTCTTCTTCTTCTTCTTCGTCTGAGAAAATCTGGGTACTGAAAACACAAGTAACATTTGTTAAAGATTCAGGGTGATGATAAAATACGAGAAGAATGCTATGTTGAAAATGGCGTCTGAGAAACCATCAAACCATCGCTCGCATATTTTCAAAACATGCGTCCACGTTCAAACAAGGGTTGATAGATCTGGACTAACCCCCACATCTCTCTCTCTCTCTCTCTCTCTCTCTCTCTCTCTCTCTCTCTCTCTCTCCTCTCTCTCTGGTGACAGTGACAAGGCCTCTTTGTAATAAGCAATAATTAGGCTGTTATCAGTTGTAATATTAAATAACTCCCCAATTAATTTATCATGTTATATCTGTTGTGCCATACCGGTAATTAAATTATACATTTAAATAAAGTTATAGACTATGGTTGTTAATAAAGTTATAGATTACGGTTGTTCATAAATTGTTAATAAAGTAATAGATTACGGTTGTTAATAAAGTTATATATTACGGTTGTTAATAAAGTTATAGATTACGGTTGTTAATAAAGTGGTAGAATACGGTTGTTAATAAAGTTACATATTAAGGTTGTTAGTAAAGTTATAGATTACGGTTGTTAATAAAGTTATAGATTAAGGTTGTTAATAAAGTTAAAGATTACGGCTGTTGATAAAGTTATAGATTACGGTTGTTCATAAATTGTTAATAAAGTTATAGATTACGATTGTTAATAAAGTGGTAGATTACGGTTGTTAATAAAGTTATAGATTACGGTTGTTAATAAAGTTACAGATTAAAGTTGTTAATAAAGTTATAGATTACGGTTGTTAATAAAGTTATAGATTACGGTTGTTAATAAAGTTATAGATTACGGTTGTTAATAAAGTTATAGATTAAAGTTGTTAATAAAGTTATAGATTAAAGTTGTTAATAAAGTTAGAGATTACTGTTGTTAATAAAGTAAGGTTGTTAATAAAATTAGGTTGGTAAGCTAGATATTAGGTTGTTTTTAAAAATGGAAATTTAGGATGATGATGAAGTTACTAATGTGGAAGGAGGAGGGGAGGTATGAATGAATGAAGATAAAAAAAATTACACCCACCTTGGCTGATGTTTGGGTGTGTGTGTCGGGAGGGGGATGGGGTATGAATGAATGAAGATGAAACAAACTTACACTTACCTTGGCTGATTTTTTAGTAAGCGAAGGGGGTGGGGATTGAATAAATGAATGAAGATAAAAAAAACTAACACCCACCTTGGTTGATGTTTTAGTCTACTAGTTGTATTTTTTGTAGATGCTGGTGGTTCTATAACAGGTTGTGGAGATGGGGTGTGGTTCGGAACAGAATGTTGTATATGATCCATGTGGTTTATAGAATTGGATTCGGGATCTTTACCATTAATGGAATTGACGGTCATATTTTTGACCGGTGGGACCTTTGGACGATTTTGTGCCGAGTTAACGTAGAGAGATTGAGTTCTATTCAAGAAAGGGAGAATGGTTTTACTGCCACTGGTAATCGCGTTAACAACTCCACCAAACAAGGCATGTTTTCTCTGTAAGATATAAATATAAAACAACTTGTACCCAAAGACAGAGGCGGACCCAGGAAATCCTGTTAGGGAGGGGGGGTGCGTAGGGGTCCCCGCAGAAATTTAAAAAAAAAATAGGGGTGTCAGTGGTGATTTGTGGCACTTATCTTTTTTTTATACTGTTATTAAGGGGGGGTGGCCGCCCCCCCCCCCCCCCTGGATCCGCCTCTGCCCAAATATTTTGATTTTGGTGTTTGTCTACCTGAAGAATTCTAAATAAAGACTTTGCAAATTAAAGTTCCAAAGAAAAACAATTTTAATTTGTCCCGTCCTCTGTATTTCTTGAATCGTTTCATACCCTGCTGGCTTTATAGTACAGCCCTGGTATGTCGAAGTTAAGGGTCTAAGCATCTAGGAAGCTTCTTCGGCTTGGCTCAAAAAAGAACCCTTGACAGTTGGAATTCGAAAAAATAGTAGACCGGAAAAATATTCCTTTATGGCACACTGCATGGCATATGCCCATAAATGTAGCATAAAAGTAGAATGTAAAACCCAATTTAATTTCATCTCTACTAACCCTGTGCATAGGTTCCTCCCCTTCTCTCTCTTGTAATTCTTCATCGTCAAGGTTACCAGATATCGCTCTTCTAATCTCAGGACCTAGATCCAGTACAGCCCGCAGACCCGCCTAGAAAAACGGTACAAAAAGTTGATAATTGATGTTTTAACATAATTTGGTTTAACCTCAAATTAGCAAGACGATTTTTTTTTTTTAGAGTTGACAACATTTAGTGGTTTTTTTCCATTTCTTAAACACATTTTTTAAGTTGTTTAACACAACACGAAGAACTATAAATGTATCTATATTTTTATATAATTTTACACATGAATTTATCTATATTTTTATATAATTTTACACAAGAGGATCTATATATTTTTATATAATTTTACACATACAGAACTATAAATTTATCTATATTTTGATATAATTTTACACAAGAGGTTCTATATATTTTTATATAATTTTACACATACAGAACTATAAATTTATCTATATTTTGATATAATTTTACACAAGAGGTTCTATATATTTTTAAGTTCTTTTAAATATGAAGAACTATAAATTTATCTATATTTTCAAATTGTTTTACATGGAGAACTATAAATTTATCTATATTTTTAAATTATGTTACACGTAGTTTTAAGGTTTATCTATATTTACTATGTTGTAATTTATGTGTGGTTTAATGGTCGACAGCGAGACATTAAGTAATATATTGATACTGCACGAGTGTTTTTTCAATATATTATGCAATGTCTTAAGCTGGAGAGCATTAAACTACTTAAAATACAGACACTATCTCGCATGTGCATTTCAATGAAATACGTCACAATAGTTCACTATTTCAGATAATGTACTATTGACAAGATGCCCGTACATTATTGGAAATAATGGTACGCTAACATCAAAGGATGACGTCACATCTGTATTTTATCTAACGTTAAACCCCCATTTATCTTTCTCTCTATTCTTCCAAACCTTAAATAAAGTGAGACCAATCCTTCTACAGGATCAGAAGATTGTCCAAATAACCCCCTTGTCAGCGATGCAGAAGGAGGGTCTGACAAGGACACCTGCCTAGTCGTTCGGATGGGACGAAAAACCGAGGTCCCGTGTACACATTGGCGTGCACGTAAAAGAACCCTTGGCAGTTGGAATTCAGTTGCTGTCCGGGCAAAACTTCCCTCATAGCACACTGTATGGCGTATGCCCGTCTTCAATTAGCCCAGATTAGGTGCTTAAGCGTAGGACGTTAAACCCCATTTCATTCATTCATTCATTGTCCAAATAACCTTGCGTGAACAAAGTAGATCACTTAACATAGCTCAGATCTGTATGATTACTACAGAGGCCAGCGAGCATGTAGAACTAATTACACCATCTTTCATTTATATTCAAAATTTATGGACACCTTGTAGAAAATCGTTGGTATTATCGATTGTACGTGACAAGGAGTAGGGCTGCCTTTTCAACCTCGTAGGTTTTCTCCGGGTCCTCCGGTTTCCCACTGCTAAAGACACGTACGCGCAAGAGAATTATAGAAATAAATTAAACCATATGTTAGTCCCAAAATGACCTAGCTTGTGTCGAGTGGACGTTAAACCCCATCTCTCTATCTCCCTCTCTCTTTCTGAAAATCGTTGGTCTTCCCCTTTAACAGCAAAAGGTGAAATGGTGAACATGTTATTAAAAGACTTACATGTAAGGCATGTGCATGTTCTTGACCCTTTTGTATTTTTACCATTTGTTCTTTGCGCTTCTTGAAACGTCGGAAATAATCTTGAATTAAGAAGGTTGCATAGAATTTACCCACAGTAACCTCATCATCTCCAGCAGGTGGCACCACTTGATCTAGTAACTTCGCATTTGTTCTCTTCCAGATCTTTTTGATCACGGCCCGTAACTCCTCGTTTGCTTGGTCAATGTTGCCCTCAGTTTTTATTTTTAGTGAAGTCCGAACAATGGCAAATAACGTGGCGTTAAACATAACCGTACCATCCTTATGTAACGGCATGTTCATGGTGACCAATCGCTGAAGAAGAAGATATGATTTTTTTTTTATGATTGACAGTTCTTAGAATTAGTTTCGTCATCTTTGAACCATTAAAAATATAATTTAAACCACAAAACATGGCTTTTCATTGATTGACAGATATCATACCAATTTTATTTGTTGTACTTTGTGAAATGAAATTAGATGAAATGGGCTTTAACATCCTACTGTTCTGCTCCTAAACTGGGCTAATGAAGACAGGCATACCCAATACAGTGTGCTATGAGGGAAAGTTTTGCCCCGGCAGTGGCGCTACGACCTACTCTTTTATCGAATTCAACCTGCCAAGGGATCTTTTACGTGCACGCAAATGTGTAGACGAGACCACGGTTTTTTGTACCATCCGAACGACTAGACGACTACCATTCAGGCCCTCCGTCCTGCATCACTGGAATGGGAAACCACGCCCAACTGATAAGACAAATCTGATTAAAACACAGATCCAATTTCGTTTCGTTTTTATAGTTCACAATTTCGTTTTTACTTGTCTTTACTACACTTGGATCTGGAAGGTTGTTATTTACCTCGTGTTCTGCTTGAGGGGTCAGCCAATCAAATGGTCTGTCGAATAGAGTGTTTGACCCTTTTTTGCATGGAACTGTGGGTAGACATTACCAGCGATAGAAATCGACACAAAGCAAAGGTAATTTAAAAAAAACAACATGGCGGTCGCTAATTGGTACTGACGTTATCGGGTCAAATGTCGCTTGCTTGGTACCTGACGTCATAGAACGTTAACTCCCGCTATAACTTGTTAGATCTACATGTAGTGTAGGCCATCGAAAGTATAAAAAACGAAACGAAATATAGATCTACCGTATTTCCTCTAATAAGCGCCCGGGCGCTTATTTTTTCAGCACCCCTTGACCCCCCGGCGCTTATTAGAGGCCCGGCGCTTATTTCTTTAATAGCAAATTGAATTAAGGGTAAAGCCGTCATTTACCATGGACATTGGGTCGGAGAATCTTTTGAATTACGGCATTTGATCAAAAGCAATCTAATGCCTATTAGAGACCCGGCGCTTATTCTCTCAACTACCCTTGACCCCCCGGCGCTTATTAGAGGCCCGGCGCTTATTGGAGACCCGGCGCTTATTAGAGGAAATACGGTATATTTTAATCAGATTGAATAGTGATAGTGGGAACGAAGTATAAAAGAAACGATATCTGACTTACTTTACATGCTACTCTGTGAGGACAAAGTTTACCAAAACCAAGTGGTGGGTTGATTTTTCGGAGCAAGGTCACAACATCTAAGTGTTTGATACGTCCTCTGAAATCAAATAAAATAAAATTTAAACTTAAGATGAAATTCATTACAGATTGTCGACCCCATCTTGCCACTGCTGTGGTGATTCAAGAAAATATTGGTAACCAAATTTAATCGTATGAGCGCTTTTCTTTAATTCTTTGAAATTTTAGGGGTGAGGAGGATGGGCGAATGGTTAGCACGTGTGTGTTGTATCATAAGGTCCGTCATTGAGTTAACTGGCAGATTCCCTGGTTGTACGTGCAAAGGTGTAGGGTCGCCTTTTCTCCGGTTTCCTCCCACTGCCAAAACCCCTATGCCCAAGCAAAGTGTTGAAATAAAACAAAACCATGTTAGTCATGAAATGATCTAATTTGTGTCGAGTGGACTGTAACCCCGTTTCTCAATCTCGCTCTTAATTCTTTGAAATTCTAGTATTATGGTTAGAGAGAAATGGGGTTTAATAAACTTTATAAACAAAACAAACATGTCTTTTGATTTCTTTTGGTATTTGGGAGGGCAAACAGTCCTAATTGTTGTTTACGAAAGCTCTTGGGCAGTGCTGTAACACTCAGCGCTATACAAATTGATTATTATTAATCATACACCAAACAAAAGAGTCTTACTTTGCTTCTGGATCATATTCCGACCACAGACGCACAAACTCATCTAGATGGTGAGGACCCAATATCGACCAATCACGTGTTAAATAATCAAAATTATCCATAATAACAGCCACAAATAAATTTATAATCTGAAAAACACATTTAAACATTCATAACGGCAATACTATATACCGGAAAACACCGGAAAACAACCGTAAAAACATCATTATATACTGAATACCGGAAAACCACTAAATACCGGAAAACACACTAAATACCGGAAACACCCTAAAAATATGTCGTGGTGTCGTGGTGTCGTGATGTCGTGGTGTCGTGATGTCGTGGTGTTGTGATGTCGAGTTATCGGCCATATTTCTCCCAATACTATAATTATATACCCTGATCCTTGGGTTGGTCAAGAAACTTCCCCTAAATTTTGCAGTGTGGTTTCTCTCTGTCGGTAGTACAGGACAAAGAGTTATCAAAATACAGTGTCTAGGGTTAGGGTTAGGGTAAGGTTTAGGATTAGGGTGGTGGGAACGGGCTAGGGTTAGGGTAAGATTTAGGTTTAGGGTGGTGGAAACGGGTTAGGGTTAGGGTTAGGCTCTGGGCTACATATTTAGGGTGTTTTCCGATATTTAGGGTGTTTTCCGGTATTTAGTGTTTTTCCGGTGTTTTCCGGTATTCAGTATAAGATGGTGTTTTCCGGTTGTTTTCCGGTGTTTTCCGGTATATAGTATGGCCCCATTCATAATACTAATAGATTAAATAAGCACCATAGTTCTTTCTTGCTTAATGTGTATAGACCACAGCCTGGCTTTTTTTATGAGCTTTAAAAAATATTGAGCATTTGTATCATTAAAGCCAAAATTAGAGTTATGGTGGTTGGATGTAGTTGGGGTGTTTTTTTTTGGAAGGGAGGTGCTAAAGTATAGCTCATTTTTTAAACTTTAAAGTCTCAAAATGAAAGACAGTTAAAATACGCCCCATGTTGTTATTTAATTGGGGGGGGGGGATTGCCGAATGGTTAGCACGTTCGCGCTGTATCATATTGTCTGCCAGTGATTCAACTCGTGTGGTTTCGATTCCCCGGTTGTACGTGATAAGGAGTAGGATCGCCTACCCAACCTCGTGGGTTTTCTCCAGGATCTCGGGTTTCCTCCTATGCTAAAGAACCCTACGTGCATGCGAATTATTGAAATAAAATTGAGCCATGCGTTAGTCCCGAAATGACCTAGTTTGTGTCGAATAGATGTTAAGTTACCCCCCCCCCCTCTCTCTCTCTGTTGATCACAATTGAGTATTAAAAAAAAACCTCCATGGACAATTGGTTGCCTTGAATGAAAAAGATATGCTTAGAATACTTTTGTATATTTACTAGAAATATGCTTGGAACAGCTGGTATATTTACCATAAATACATATGCTTGGAAAATGTTTGACTTAAAATTGAGTAATAAAATCAAAAGAAATACACTATAATTGTTTTTTGGTCTGATTAAAATACAGATCTATATTTTCGTTTCGTTGTACTTTCGATGGCCTACACTATATGGAGATCTGACCAGTTGTAGGGATAGGTCACGTCGGAGGTCATACGAGCAATTTTTGACCCTATGACGTTAGTCATTTGATTAACCATTCAGCATTAATTTTACTAGTGGTTTACCCAGAGTTCCGTACAAAACACGCCTAAAGTTCGCCGTAATAGACCGTTTGATTGGCTAATCGCCTACACCATTCAAAACACGCCAATGATAACAACTCTTCCAGATCCTAGTGTAGGAAGACAAGTCAAACGAAATTTTGAACTAAAATAAACGAAACAAAATAAGATCTGTGTTTTAAATCAGATTGGTTGTTTTTTGTATGTTTACCAGAAAAGAACAAAGAACATAGAAGGATATAAAGTAGAAGTAAGAAATGTCGGAACCGCATGACGGTCCAGGATAATCAGGTGATGAAGCATTTGTCGCTGAATCCGATTTCGGGTCACACATTACATCGGGTCTGTTTCGACATGATAACATAACATCCTGCCACGCCTCTCCTGTAGCAGATCTACAAAAAAAACATCAAATATAATCTCATATACATTAAATAAAATAAAATGTCCTACTGTTCTGCTCCAAAACTGGGCTCCTTCCTGCATCACTGGCAAGGAGGAACAAAGCCGGAAAATCTGGATGAATTTTTTCGGCCAATGCAGGGATCGAACATCCGATCTCCAGGCTAGCGAGTCAGAGTCTAATCCACTTAGCCACCGTGATCCCGACATATAAATGGAAATAAAATGAAACGTGGTTTAATGCGGTAGGCTAAGGGCTTAGTAAAGATAGCGTTTAGTCGTTCGGGTGGGCCGATCTACAAAACATCAATCATTGTATAATATGTAATATGTTAACTCTCAAATTTAAAGATACATTATGGAAGATAAGATAAAGAACTAGAAATTCTCACTATAAAAACTAGATCATGTAAAGAGGTTATGCTGAAAATGTCAGTCAAATTACTTCACTGCAAGCCAAGAAAGCCTTATTTTAAACTCACTGTAGCCTCAATTGTTATTGTTACCTGGGGGGTTGGGATGGCCAAATGGTCTAGTGTCGCGCTTCGATCTTTAGCTGGCCGGTCACCTCTGGCTTGCGGCTGTGGTTTCGAGCCCTGGTGTGAGCGTATGTGACATGGAGATAGGGGCGCCTTCTCAACCTCGTGGGTTTCCTCCGGGCACTCCGGTTTCCTCCCACGGATAAAGACCCCTACGCGCAAGCGGATTATTGAAATAAAATTAAACAAAGTGTTAGTCCCAAAATGACCTAGTTGTGTTGAGTGGACGTTAAACCCCATTTCTCTCTCTCTCTCTCTTTATTGTCACCTCTGTCGCGCACTCGGCAAATCTCGACAGATTCCGGTACCCTACATCTAGACTCGGCTGTATGACGAATTTTGGAACTATTTTAAAGGACTCGGATAAAAATGGCTGCCCTAATGGAGATTATATCAACAAACTAAAAAATGGCTGCCCCCATAGACATTATATCTAGAAAAGACGCCATTTTGGGACTTTTTTGTAAAAGCGGCAGGTTTTCCTGTTAAAGTAAATCGGTAGTCGACTAGCCGCATCGCAAATGTATGGTCGTAGGTACATATCAATTACTGTCATACAGCCGAGTCTAGATGTATTGGTTACGGAGGGTACTTGAATCTGTCGAGGTTTGCCGAATGCTCTGTCGCGATAATTAACAAAGTCTCGATTATCCTTTTTTTGCGTTTTAATCATCAAGGAACATTGAACAGCAGATTGGATTCAAATCCAATGAAAATCAGACATATAAAATGACATCGAGAGTTGATTATAAATGTCTAATTAATATTTTATATATCTTTTCAGGCCTACAGAATAAACTGCAATAGGCAGATTTAGCTCTTGTTTATTGTATTTTTAAAGTAGAATCCAAGACATTGCTGTTCATTATGTAGTATCAGAATAGTTTTTACAGTGCACAACTGTGGTTCCGCGAAAAAGGCACTGGCTCGCTGACATGGGGGTTCCAGGTTGGATCCCGGAGTTGGCCAATAAAGTTGATGAGGATATTCCGATGTGGTTTCGCCTTGTGAGTATTGCGAGATGGAGGGCCTTGTAAGGACCAATATCTAGTCATTCTATCGGTACTTAATAGTAAGTGCAGGAGGACCGCACTACACGCAAAACAAAAATATACAAGATAAACCTGCGGACAAGACAGAAAATAGACATTGCAAACAATAACCAATTACCAAATCAAGTGAATGGATTCAAGTTCTGGACAGTTGAAATAAAAAAGGGTAGGCTACTAATACTAGGTTGTGGTGCTGCTGTCTAGGCAAATGTTCCTCCATAGCAAACTGAATGGCATAATATGCCCATCTTCATCCCTACCCAAGACCAAGTAGTAAAGTTGGAAGTTAATACCTTTTTCATTTCAGAAAGCACAACCCCAAAATAAAAGTTGTTTTTACTTTAATACTTCAATTCATACAGCATAGTTTATTTACAGTTTATGACAGTTCCCGCAGTACAGGGGCGGATCCAGGATTTTTTGCAGGAGGGGGTTGGCCAGGTTCCTTTTAATTTACATAGGCCATACATACAAATTAAGCTTTTTAACGAGAGGAACAATTTTTATAATGATGTAGGATCACTTTGTGATTAGATTTTATTGATGTAAGGCATTGATTTTTTGTTATGTAGCCGAGTAGGGTGGGGTTTGGACCCAGTCAAACTTCACGTCTGGATCCATCCGCCCCCGCAGTACAGTTATATGTACTTCAGGTAGTGTATGTTGAAACTAGTTGAAACTGTTTCAAAAGATAAAATATCACTGGTACAATTAGTGTGGCACTGGCAAATAATAGTGGTGCCTTTGTCAGAGATGTTGCCCAGAGCATCAAAAGATAAGATATCACTGGTACAATTAGTGTGGCATTGGAAAATAATACTGGTGCCATTGTCAGAGATGGTGCAGGGAGCATCTGTTAAGGTCAACAATGGGTCAACAAATAAACTTTTACCTGAAGAGAACTAATAAAGCTTGAGGAAACGTCTGGAAATTATTGTTCCGATGAATCTGCGTAGAATCATCCAACATAATTTTACCAAATATCTGAAATAATAAATTGAATTATGATTATTAACGTGAAATTTTAGTATTTCACATTAGTTTAGATCAATCTTTTTAAGTTACATCTATCACCCCATGTTACATCCATCCCTCTATGTTACATCTATCACTTTATGTTACATCTATCACTTTATGTTACATCTATCACTTTATGTTACATCTATCACTTTATGTTACATCTATCACCCTATGTTACATCCATCCCTCTATGTTACATCTATCACTTTATGTTACATCTATCACTTTATGTTACATCTATCACCCTATGTTACATCTACCACCCCATGTTACATCTATCACATTATATTAAATCTATCACTTTATGTTACATATATCACTTTATGTTACATATATCCCCCCATGTTACATAATTATATCACTAAATATTACATCTATCACTTTATGTTACGTTACATCTATAACTTTAGGTTACATCTATCACTTTATGTTACGACTATCACACCATGTTACATCTATAACTTTATGTTACATCTATCACTCTATGTTACATCTATCACCCATGTTACATCTATCACTTTATGTTACGTTACATCTATCACTTTATGTAACATCTATAACCCCATGTTACATGAATCATTTTAGGTTACATCAATCACTTTATGTTACATCTATCCCTTTATGTTACATCTACCACCCCATGTTACATCTATCACTCTATGTTACATATATCACTTTGTGTTACATATATCACTGTATGTTACATCTATCACCCCATGTTACATCTATCACTTTATGTTACGTTACATCTATCACCCCATGTTACATCTATCACTTTATGTTTCATCTATCACTTTATGTTACATCTATCACTTTATGTTACATCTATCACTTTATGTTACATCTATCACTTTATGTTACATGAATCGCTTTATGTCACATCTATCACTTTATGTTACATCTATCACCCCATGTTACACCCATCCCTTTATGCTACATCTATCACTTTATGTTACATCTATCACCCCATGTTACATCTACCACCCCATGTTACATCTATCACCCCATGTTACATCTACCACCCCATGTTACATCTATCACCCCATCTATCACTTTATGTTACATCTATCACCCTATGTTACATCTATCACCCCATGTTACATCTATCACCCCGTGTTACATCTATCACCCTATGTTACATCTACCACTTTATGTTACATCATCACTTTATGTTACATATATCACCTCATGTTACATCTATCACTTTATGTTACATATATCACCTCATGTTACATCTATCACTTTATGTTACATCTATCACCCAATGTTACATGAATCGCTTTATGTTACATCTATCACTTAATGTTACATCTATCCCTTTATGTTACATCTATCACTTTATGTTACATCTACCACCCCATGTTACATCTATCACCTCATGTTACATCTATCACTTTATATTACATCTATCACCCCATGTTACATCTGCCACTTTATGTTACATCTATCACTTTATGTTACATCTACCACCCCATGTTACATCCATCCCTCTATGTTACATCTATCACCCTATGTTACATCTATCACCCTATGTTACATCTACCACCCCATGTTACATCTACCACTTTATGTTACATCTATCACTTTATGTTACATCTACCACTTTATGTTACATCAATCACCCCATGTTACATCTATCACTCTATGTTACAGCTATCACCCTATGTTACATCTATCACCCTATGTTACATCTACCACCCCATGTTACATCTACCACTTTATGTTACATCTATCACCCTATGTTACATCTATCAACCTATGTTACATCTACCACCCCATGTTACATCTACCACTTTATGTTACATCTATCACTTTATGTTAAATCTATCACTTTGTATTCAGTTAAAGATACATTGTGAGAGATTGGATATAGTTAAAAACTAGATAATGTGAAGGGAATTTGCTGAACAATTTAGGCAAATTGATCCACTCTGAACGAAGATTTTAGCGATTGAATTTAGGTCTAGCCTCCTGGATCATCATTACTAAACTCCATACGATAAAAAAACATTATCTGGATTATCCATTTCATGATTAAATCAGGAATGAAAAGTCGGATCCTAATCTAGTGATTATGGTCTGGATAGGTTAATTAATGTATAATTAAAGCCCCAATACCACTCTTGTTGTAACTGAATAATATGTTCCAATCTTTATTCTGGTAAACAATTTGTATTTTTTTTACAATATTTCAATTAAAAAATTATACAAATTTCATCTTAACACACCTAATTTTAAAAATTGGAAAAATTCAACTACATGCCGTAACATGGTTTTAAAAGCCTTACATAAGCACTTTCAAATGCAACTTGGATTTAAACATATTTTCGAGCCCTCTGGACAAGTAAGATAGGTTGTAATGGATAATTCACACAACAGGTAGGACACTTAAACATCTTGTAGTTAGAATAAGGCTAATTTTTTTTCTGGACCTGTCAAGCCAGCAAGAGTGTTATTGTCCCTTTATTAATTAAGATAACATTTCATGTCTAAAGAAACACCCAGCAATAAGCAGATTTAGCACTTGCATAATCTATGTAATGTAATGTAAGCAATGGAAGGTGACCTTTCAACAGTTTCTGTTAATTAAATCAAAAGTCTTTGCCCTTCCTTTCACTGTAAACGTGGCTGCTATGGTTATGGGATAAATGTTTTGTTGCCTGGTAACCTATCATTAACAAACATTGGTTTAGAATCCCCACTGGAATGTTACAAGGCAATGATTAGGGTTAATACAACTTAACACTGCTGTAAAGGAAGGACATTTCTGTTCCAAATTATGACTGGTCAATAGTCCGATGAACAACCAATACCAAGAACAACGTCATTGCGCTTTAAACAGAGCTCCAAACGGGACAAACTATGTTTACATCACGCGGGTCCGTAGCCAGCTTATAAAATTTGTGGGAGCCGACAACACGTTACGTCATGACTCACGATTTACACAGATAATAGCATCATTTATTGTTTTTGAAAGTGAAAGTTTCTAATTTTAGATGAGTTAGGTTAAGAATATTGTATGTTTATAAATGAATTACCTGCATTCCAATTACTGCATAGATGAAGAAAAGCATTACAATTAATAATGCTACATATGGAAGAGCCTACAAAAATAAAAAGAAGTTCATTAATCCCTAACCAGGTAATTCAGTCCTGTATTGGTAACCCCAAGTTGCCCCCCCCCCCTAGAAATAATCTCCCCCCCCCCCTGACAAAAAGTTGTCGACCATATGGCCCGGGGGAAGAGAAATATCCCGCCCCCTATCAGCCGGGTCCCCCCCCCCCTCCGCCAGGCTACGGGCTTGGTAACCCCACGGATGTGTTGGGCAACAAAATGGAATTATTTTCTTTTCTCTGTGGCACAATATCAAATTCCATGATCTATATTTTGCCACTTCCATTACTATAGTTAGGGAGACCATGTTACGACATTATTTCTCTTGTTAAAGGTACATTACATTACTATAGTTAGGGAGACCATGTTACGACATTATTTCTCTTGTTAAAGGTACATTACATTACTATAGTTAGGGAGACTATGTTGCGACACTATTTCTCTTGTTAGAGGTACATTACTATAGTTAGGGAGACTATGTTGCGACACTATTTCTCTTGTTAGAGGTACATTACTATAGTTCGGGAGACCATGTTGCGACACTATTTCTCTTGTCAGAGGTACATCACAAGGAAGGGCATCTAGGAAGTCAGGTGGAGGCAATGAGAAATGGGGTTTATTGTCCACTCGAAACAAACTAAGAGTAGACGGGGAAAATCCCCCCCTCACAGTTCAATGTATGCCGGGTGGATCCATGGTCAGTTACATAAAATGAGAGAGAGAGGGAGAGAGAGAGAGAGCGAGAGAGATTGGGTTTAATGTCCACTCAAGACAAACTAGGTCATTTCGGGACTAACATATGTTTCAAATTTATATCAACAATTCGCTAGCGCGTAGGGGTCTTTGTGGTAGTGAGAAGAAACCCTAGGAGACGGAGAAAACCCGCAAGGTTTGACAGGCGACCCTACTCTTTGACTCAATGAAAGGCTTTATGATACAGCACATACGTTCTAACCATTCGGCCATCCACCCACAACCAAACCCCACCCCACCCCCCAGCAGTGGGGGGAAAGCCGAGGAGCCGGAGAAAGCCCAAAAGGTTTGACAGGCGACCCTACTCCTTGTCACGTACAAGTGGGGAATCGAAACTCTGTAACTTGAATCAATGACAATCCTTATGATTCATCGCGCACCCGTTAACTATCCGACCACCCAACCCCCAAGTTCTGACTGATGGTACGGATAAGCGAAGTCATCGTCATACCTTGGGCATATATATACCCGCAATATCGTCAAAGAGTTAAGTTTCAGCGGGCGGAAACACTGATCTCTAGCAATTAAATCATTGTAGCTTGGGTGATGTATCCATTACAAAGTTAACTTATTAATTCGCGTGAACTTATGCGTCTCTCGCGGTGTGTGGAAAGCGGACGTCCCAGAGAAACCGTACCAGGTTAATAATCTCGTCATTTAATAAGGGTAGCAAATTAGGCCTGAGGCCTTTTTCCAATTTGGCCCTTGGCATAAATCGTGCGAATGATTTCGATCATTACTGCAGTAAGAAACCGCAGAACTCGAGAGGGGGGGGGGGAACCTGTCTGATCGGAATATCCCTCTCACTTACAACGATAAAGTTCTTGCCCTGAGTTGGGATTGAACCCTCGTTGCCTTGGTGAGAAGCCGCCTCTCTATCGCCACGGCTATCCGACCAGCTGGCCAGATGATCCCCGTAATCAAAGGATAACTATATAGCTTGTGTCAAGTGAATGTTAAACTCCATTCCCCCTCTCACCCCCTAATTAAAGGATAATACACAATGTTTCCTCTCACCTGGAATGATTTGATGAAGGTCCACAGTAACGTCCGTATACCTTCTCCTCGACTCAGTAATTTAATCAACCTCATTACTCGGAACAGCCGGAAAAAGTTGATACTAATAATCGTCTCTCCATCCTGGAAAATAAGAACACAAATAAGTCATTACAAGCCAGATATAAAAGAGGTTTGATGGGTGTACTGTATTATTAGTCTAGAGTATCATTTACTGTCCTTACCTCCTTCCCTAAAACTGAAACTTGACTTATTTCAGTAGCACCGTGTGCGGCATTGAGTTCTCAAACTTTGACTAGTCTGGACACTGGGGAATTTTGAATATGCTTCAACATAATTATGTTAATGTCCGATTTGGCCTATTCCCGGTCGGATATTTGCGAACTTTCGCTGGACATGTCCGGCTTATAGAAGCAAAGCGGCTCCCTGACCCTCGAGTAAGAATGAATGAAATAGGGGTTTAACGTCCTAGTATTATGCAATATTGCTGTCAGTCATTATCAAACATGCGATAGAACCGCTTAAACACGTTCCAAATATACGTTTAACGTTTAACGTCCTACTATTATGCACCTAGCCTGGGCTAATAGAAGACGGGCCCTCGAGTAAGGCATTGCGTTATATATTCTTCAAGACAAAGCAAGGGATATTCAGAAACAATACAACATTGCGGAAATACACTGCTGTTTTTATTAGAGGTAACCCGTGGATATTGCCTCCATGAACATAAACAGTTCATGTGGGCGGCTTATCTGACGGCCCCATTTCACTCGCTAAGAGATAGTAACACTGTCAAAAGTGAAATGGACGTTTTTGATTTTTGTCTATATTAACTAATGCTTTCTGGAAGTTGTGTTCGATCCCTGCACTGGCCGAGAAATTTCATTTTGGCAGTTGGAATTCGATATAAGAGTAGGCGAACGTGCCGCTGCCCGGGAAAAATTTCCCTCATAGCACACTGTATGGCGTATGCCCGTCTTCATTAGCCCAGGTTAGGAGCAGAACAGTAGGACGTTAAACTCCATTTCGTTTCATTTAACCTAATGCCTCGCTCGTGACAATGAAACCACACAAAAAATATCTAGACATTATAAATTTAAATCTATATAGTTATATCTGTTGGTTAAATCTATGACGTAATATTGATTTCATTAAAGGACAATAATGGTGTCAGTCATTAACACATATGTGATAGAACCGATTAAACACATTCCAAATATACGATAGATGCGTAAACAATGGTTCAACAATCGGAAGTGACGAAAGCCAAAGGAAAACACGAGTTCTCCCTCTATATAACTGGCTGAAGTGACGCGTGATAACAGATATATGGGCAAATAACTGCTCACTAATAATTCCTTCGAAGACCAAAAGTTGTTGTATGAGACTGTAAAATCTGGCAATACATAAAAGTAATTGCATGTCATTAGAAAAGAGAACACGAGAAAAATAGAAAAATGTGATGTCTGTGATAAGATAATATTTGGAATGTGTTTAACCAGTTCTGTCACATATGTGATAATGACTGGCATCAACATTGTCCTTAAAATTCACTAGCAACTGAATTGACATGAAATAAGAGAACTTAATGCAAACAAGACATGTTATAACTAAACATATATGGTACGTAAAAATGACAAAAAAAACTCATATGATCATGCACATGTACTTCATGCGGAGGAGTAACAATTAAGGTTTCATGCATACCAAAATATGTTATAAAATGTAAACAAACCTTACCACTCTAAAGGAACAGCATTGAAAGGGGAAAAATATATGAAAAGAAACTAAACCGATGCAATTCATATATCATTCATATTAATTTACGTGCAAAGTTAAGAGTAATAAGAGTGTTATTCTGTATAAATAATGATGATGTGTTTAATTAATTATAATTAGTGGAGTATACTACATGTAGGTATGTTAAAATTCTCTAGCTAAATTACAGGCATCCATCATCCATTTTCAAATACTTATCACAAAATATGGGACAGGATGGTCGAATGATTAGCACGCGCCCACTGTATCATAAGGTCTGTCATTGAGTAAACTGGCGCGGTTTCGATTCCCCATTGTAGATAACAAGGAGAAGAGTTGTCTGTCCAACCTCGTGGGTTTTCTCCGATTCCTCCGGTTTCCTCCCACTGCTATGGACCCCTACGCGCAAGCGAATTATTGAAATAAAATTGAACCATGTGTTAGTCCCGAAATAATCTAGTTTGTGTCGAGTGGACGTTAACCCCATTTGTTAGTCCCGAAATGATCTAGTTTGTGTTTATCACAAAATATTTTCGAGATTAAGAACTCTATGATCACAAAACACGGAGCAGAGGCATGGAGATAAAGCGAGAAAAATGGTACTTACGTTTGTTTCCGTATAGATGATATCTATAAAACTGCCCAGTACAATAATAAAATCAAAAACATTCCACGCATCACCAAAATAATTCTGAAAACAAAAGAAGACAGGTCAATATTGAGGGGAAATAATTCGCCTAAAAAAACCGATTTTTATCAGTACGTTAAGGGACTACTGACAACACGAATATTTGTCACGAGTTTCCATGAATAGTAATCACAATTAAGCCTTTCTACTGGCTGCATGGATATAGTAACACATAGGCCAGTTATTCACCACTAAGAGATAGGTTCTACACACTATGCATCCAGCAGTGTAAATATAATACTAAAGGTAAGAGTGAAATGGGGTTTAACGTCCACTCGACACAATCTAGGTCATTTCGGAACTTCGACATAAGATTAGACCGTAGTGCCGCTCTCTTGACAAAATTTCCCGTTTTGCGTATAGTGTTTGCTGCTCTTCATTAGGCCAGTCGGATCAGAACAGTAGAACGTTAAACCCCATTTCATTTTCACTAGCAAGCAACTCGAGATTTGAGTCTATGTTAAAAAATTGTCCACTTGACATGACTATTGTGTTGCTATGGTTATCTTGTGGTGCCCTGAGAGGAAATAACACTGGACTTACCTTAAATCTAAAGGCTGCAAGTTTGAGCAGGAACTCGACTGTGAAGACACCAGTAAAGATCATATTGAGGTAGTCAAGAGCCTTGGAGTATGTGCTACTTTGACCATAATACTGTAATTACAACCAAATATTCTTCGAAATATAACTTCATTTAATTTTTAGAAATATGAATCCACAAAAATCAAAGCATAACTGAATCGAGTACGTGTTCATGTGTCTGCATGCGTGCGCATTAGCCACAAAAATCAATAAAGTTTAACAAAAGATAAAATCCAAATTTTAGTAGATACTTCAATTTCGATTGGCTCAGCACTAAAATCACTCTAATATTATCCAATCAAATTACTAAAATCGTCATTTTGGGACTTGCATGGTTTAATTTTATTTCAATAATTCGCTTGTGCGTAGGGGTCTTTAGCAGTAGGAGGAAACCGGAGCACCCGGCGAAAACCCACGAGGTTGGACAGGCGACCCTACCCCTTGTCACGTACAACCGGGGATTTGAAACCACGCCAGTTGACTCAATGACAAGTTTTATGATACATCACGCACGTGATAACTATTCGGACATCCAACCTTAAGCAGTGGGAGGAAAGCGGAGGACCCGATGGAAACCCACGAGGTTGGACAGGCGACCCTACTCCTTGTCACGTACAACTGGGGAGTTGTGAACAGATTAACTGTTTGTCGACTTACCTTCATCGCCAAGGTTACCGTATTTATCATGATCAACAGAAAAATACCATACTCAAAAGCCTGTGACGTCACAAACCACCAAATTTTATACTGTAATCTAGCTTTAGGTATGTAGCGACGAATAGGCGTGGCTTTTAAGGCAAACTCAATACACTTTCTCTGGAATGTAACAAAAGCATTCCCATATGGTTAATAATAATTTTAAAAATGACCTACAAGAAAGAAGATGAAAAACTGATTTGGTCATCAATCATTCGGCAAACCTCGACAGATTCTACGCATCTTAATCTCGGCTGTATGACCATTTCCGCTATATTTGATCTATTTTAATGGTTCCGAATGCCAAAAATGGCTGCCCCATGAAGATGTCTGCGACGATCGATTATGTCAACAAACATCACGTTTGGCATTGGGTTTGTGGAATTACCAGGGAATTTTATCAAACCAGTAGCGTTGAGACAATATCTCTGCTTATTTAGGTATACAGACTCTACAAAAGACGCAATTTGGGACTTTTTTGTAAAAGCGACACGTTTTACTGTTTGAAGTAAACCGGTAACCGTATCGCAAATGTATGGTCGTGGGTACATATCACTTACTGTCATACAGTCGAGTCTAGATGTAAGGTACCGGAATCTGTCGAGATTTGCCGAGTGGGTCGTCAATATCACTATCGTACGTAACTAACGTGACGAAATTTATGGTAGCTGGCTTTTTTTTCGCACGTTTCTAGTGAATCGCCATTTTGCCCAGTAATCCCAGCCAGAATTCGGCAATTTTTGAAATTGCATCAAAGTTTTAATTTTTTGTTTAGAACTGATATAAATTAACTATTAGTCAATCCCCACGCCAAAAACATTAGCAGAAAGCCTTGTGTATATGTGAAATAGACCCGATCGAAGCACAAAATAGTGCCAATAGTGCGACGCCGCGTGTTTCAAATGTCCGTTTAAACTTGCTAATTCGGTTAAAATCCAATTTCCTTTCGAGTATTATTATTCAATCTTGAGTTGTATCCGTGTTAATGCACAGACAACCGTGATCCGACCAGAAGCGTCACTAGGACCTAATTAGATCCGGGGCACAGGCCCAACTCGTACGTATATTCCAGCATTCGTTTTAATAACGACATGACGTTGCCGTGGGTATTCTATTGATGTTTCAAACCGCGGATTATTTTTGTCGATATAATAATATAGTTATTAAACGAATACTGGGAAATATGTACGAGTTCTTGCGAAGTTGTGAGCTAAATTATCACGAACTAAAATATAATGTGAAATTGTTGTCCCGCTAAACATACACGGCGGGTAAACTAGGTCATTCACGACCGTTTCTACAATATTTTCAGTCAAATTTTAATTTAGTTATATAATACTGTATTAAACTGTGCACGTGCAGGCAATTGAGGAAATCTACGGAGGGCCAGAAAGGACAATCCAGAAAAGCTTCGCACTGGAAAGCTTCTCTTCCGTAATCGGGACATTCGAAATAATGATAGGGAAAAGTAGTGAAATTATTGTAATTTATCGATTTTGTCTGCTCAAAATAGATCCGGGGCACACATGAAAAGATCCGGGGCACGTGCCCCCTGTGCCACCCCCTAGTGACGCCACTGGATACGACGCAGGTTTTCTGTTCGTCGAAGTCATTGTACTTTCGTTTGTTTGTTTACACACTGACTTTTATGCGTTGACCTCACGGCCTGTGACGTTTAGATAACGTTATGTGGATATCATGGCTGTTCACTGTGTCACAGTCACTTCTCTGCAGGTAGGGTGTACCAGATTGTATCGCTACGAGAAGACGAGTTCCGTTAGGAACTGTCTCTGAGCGGACGAGGTCCAGTCCACTGACAGTTCCAGGCCTAACGGTCCTTATAAATCTTGGCGAGTTGATTAGCTCGACCCATATATTCAATTTCTTTAAATTAAATGGAGTTTAACGTCCTACACTACTCCTCCGACTGGGTTAATGAAGACAAACATACGCCATACAGTGTGCTATACAGGAAATTTAGGTCGGGCATCAGCACTATGGTCTACTCTAATATCGAATACCTATGGTCTACTCTTATATCGAATACCAACTGCCAAGGGATATTTTACGTACATTCCAATGTATACACGGGACCTCGGTTTTTCGTATCACCAGACAACTTTCCTTGTCAGGACACAGTCAGGTCCTCCCTCTGTCCTGCACGACTTAGAAGATAAAACCCCTTGGGAAAATCTGGATGAACTCCTTCGCCCAATGCAGGGATCTAACACCCAATTTCCAGACTAGCGAGTCGGCGTCTTACCCATATTTCCTAAAACACCTTTCTTAAATTATTAGAAAAATAAATAAAGATTCGAGTTTCAAAATATGAATAGGGTGTCTCACCTGATTTTTATCCAGTTCACAATTTTTATATTCCTGTTCTCCTTCATTCTGGAAGGTGACGATAACAAAAGCAACAAAGATATTCACCATAAAGAAAGCAATAACGATAATAAAGACAAAGTAGAATATGGCCACAAAAGGCCTAAAGTTGTGGATAGGTCCCGCCCCCTCCTCATTAGAATCTATAGACTGGTACAATAATCTGAAATAAGAAATGAAACAATCAGGGGCGCCGGAACGACGCGAGGGCCAGGGTACCAAAACATAGGGCCCCCCCCCCCCCCCGGCCTATCGAAAATTTTGAATTTTGTCAATTCCGAGAACGTTGCTTAGAGCGCCTCTAGCATTCTAAATTCCAACCTAAATCCCTTTAAAATACAGGATAATGAAAGAGACAAATACCGGATTATTCACAATTTTCGTATCATGGGTGCGAAAGCCGGTTCGCGACCGACCAGAGAGCATTTACATATTTATCATTGAATAAACTAGTAAAAAGGTTGAAAACTTTCATCGTTAGGGCATGGGAATACATGTATACCCCAGAAAAGGGCAGGGTACCATTTGTATACCCTGGTACCCGGGTTCCGGCGCCCCTGGAAACAATCTCTCAGTAAATAGAAAATAGAAAAACGAAAAGGGTACGACAGCACCCTGCAATGTCTATTTCTATATCTAGTTTGCTGGTTTATCTTGAAGTTTTTTGTTTTGCGCGTAGTGCGATCCTTCTGCACTTACTATTTTTGAGTAATTAAGGCTTGACAGACTGATACATTTGCGAGGAGACTGGATCAAAAGATGATACCGGCGGGGCGAAGTAGTAAAATAAAATAAAATTAAAGAATCTCCGCTCAACAGCAAACACATGACACTTGATAAAGGGCATGGCACTCGAAACGTCGACCAATTAAACGATCCTCTACTTCTGTTTCTACAAGTCTGTTGTGTATTCTGTTGAACGGAGATTCTTTAATTGATTAACAAGTACTGGACCAGGAACTGATCACTATTACGTCATCACGACCTTCTTGAAATCGTGACGTCATATCAAAATCCAAGTCCCTTCATGGATCCAAGGAATAAGCATGTCAAGTGTCATGTATACATATTTCGTAAACGAATTGGTGAAGCGCCGGTCGCCCCAAAAGCATATCGGCTCAATATATTAAGGTCATCTGCAGATTTCACCAAGGTCACGAGATATAAACATGGTTATGGCAAGGGATTGTTTAATAGATTGTGGGTTAATATTTAGACCTGACCCCCAAGAACAACATGGACGTTTTCTTGGTCTAAAGAATGATTCTCAATCATTGTTGTGTTCTCCAGAAAGAAATATAACGCGTACCGTATTTCCTCTAATAAGCGCCGGGTCTCCAATCAGCGCCGGGCCTCTAATAAGCGCCGGGGGGGGGGGGGGGGTGTCAAGGGTAGTTAAGAAAATAAGCGCCGGGCCTCCAATAAGCGCCGGGTCTCTAATATAGACATTAGATTGCTTTTGATCAAATGCCGTAATTCAAAAGATTCTCCGGTCCAATGTCCATGGTAAATGACGGCTTTACCCTAAATTCAATTTGCTATTAAAGAAAAAAGCGCCGGGCCTCCAAAGTGCGCCGGGCCTCTAATAAGCGCCGGGGGGTCAAGGGGTGCTGTAAAAATAAGCGTCCGGGCGCTTATTAGAGGAAATACGGTACATAGACTATAGGAACTGAGTATGACGTCATCGCAGCCATCTTGAAATTATGACGTGATATCAAAACTGGAAGTCTGACCATTGTCTACCAAACATGTCGATCACACATGAATTGGTTGGAGTTTTGTGCTTTTTTTTTTATAGAGCGTCGCACCGAAGAACAACAAAAACAAGACGAGTATGCAGTGGCGGATTAAGCTCCACCATGGCCTGAGGCGGCAGCTGCTACAAGGTCTATTTAAAATGGCTTGGTCCTAGTTAATTTCGGGTCAGGGCCTATGTTCATTCCCGTTGGGCCTACCCCCCCCCCCCGCAACATTCATTGTCTATGCGTTTTTAATCGTATCAGACAGCTCTAAAAAAAATTGTTTACGAAATCTTTGGGCCTGAGGCGGCAGCCTCATCAACCTCACTGATAATCCGCTACTGCGAGTATGACAGTTACTATGTTGTCAAGAAAGACAGTGACTTACGTAGGCCAGCCTTCAAATGTTGCTACTGTGAACAAGGTGAGCATGCCTTGTTTGACGTCATCAAAATTAAAGGCACTCTCTTCCCATTCTCTATCTAACACAATAGGCTGTTCAAAATCTCCATCCTGGAAGTCTATATATTGACCCCTGGAATATTCAAAATATATATAAAATATAAGCGGGAGTAGTTGAGCTCCTCGTAAAAAGACAGGTTGCCATGCCACGAAACATACGCCCATAGCAGCTAAATCGTCCGGGCAGTCAACAAGAGTTGTCGCATATTTTTACTGTTTTCGGTTATGAAACATTTACAATACACTAAAATCTGATAAAGAGTATCAACTAATTACGTAATTATTACAAGATTTTTTGAAGTGATCAAGTAGTAACTATCGGAAATCGCCGAAAATGAATAGGGTTCTTCGTTTCATGATCTTCAACATTGTGTATAAATTTAAAGTCAATCGTATATTAAATTTAGCCTTTAAGGCGTCCACAAGCGGACGGGGCTACCACAATATACGACCACATTTCAATGTGGGCATATAAAATCGTGTCGAGGTCAATGGCCATTTTTTATACTGCCAGGGAGGGACTCGATTAGGCTGACTGTTGGTATCTCAACAACAATTATTTATTATAGCGAAATCTGAATTAAGTCAAGTGTGACCACGTTATTTCTGGTCTTATTAAATTAAGTAAGACTAATATCTACAAGAAAGAGAGAGGTCTGATCCGTTTTAAACCACAGCTCTCTCCCTGTATTAGAAAATATATAATAGAAAATCATTTCACCTTGACAACTAAACTATAAAATATTGCCTCTAAGTTGAAATCTAAAACAATAGGTCGTTGTAATGGGGAATATAATATTGTATTTCAATATATAGAACTCGTATGGATTATAAAATAATTGATTAACAAGTACTGGAGCAGAAACTGATCGCTATTACGTCATCGCAGCCATTTTGGAATTGTGACGTCATATGACTTACGTCGGTCATCATACAAGTTCGTAAAATATAACTTACTGACATTCCTCTGCTGATAGTTTCGATGTATCTGTACAACTGTAAAACTTTCCCTAAAACAGAAACATCATAGTAACACTCACAACTCAACGATCATATCAAATCAAAATTCAAACTCCTGTGTATGGAACATAAACGTGTTTAAATGGAACAGCTCCAGAATATCTTAGTTCAATTCTATCTGAATATATCCCCAAACGCACCGTAAGGTCGCAAAAAAGGCCACCTTCTAACAGAGAGAGAAATGGGGTTTAACGTCCACTCAACACAACTACGTCATTTCGGGACTAAACCTTTTAACAGTATTTAGTTTTAGACTTAAATTCATGACGTTACCTGACAAACTATCGCTAAATGAAATGAAACAGGGTTTAACGTCCTACTGTTCTATCCGACTTGACTAATGAACACGGGCATACGTCATTCAGTGTGCTATGAGGGGAGTTTTACATCATTACAATTAAATTAGGAGAATTTCCACTATTGTATGATAAATATTGTCTTAGTGCCCTCAGAGGAACCCGCTTATACGGGTGAGAGGAGTTATCAAACAGAGGCCCGTGAGGATACCGTCCTCATAACCTCACCACCAGCACGCCCCTGCTATGACCTACTCTTATATCGAGAGTATACGTCAATGTGTACACGGGACCTAGACTTATTGTCCCATCCAAACGACTATAAATTCTCCCTTGCCAGGCACTCTCTCCTACACCACTGACAAGGGGGGATCATGCCGATGAATTTTTCGGGTCGAACATGGGACCTCCAGGTTCGAGAGCCAGCGTCGTACCCCACTGAGCCCCCCTCCCCCCAATCTAGAAACAAGGGTTAGCCAGACTGGTCGACACCTAGATCGAATACGGGACCTCTAGTCAGTGAGATATAGTGCAACAGCCATTGAGTCATTAAGGCTACTTAATTAAAGATAGGTTGCCAGGCAACGAAACATACGCTCACAGCAGCTAAATCGTCCGGGCAGTCAACAAGAGTTGTCTCATATCTTACCTTTTTCAGCAATGAAACATTAATAATACATTAAAATCTGATTAAAAGTAACAACTCATTATGTAATTATCAGAAAATCATTCGAATTTGTTTGGCTTTGATAAAGTTCTCCTCCATGCTAAAGTTTAGTGTACGAAACATTTAATATTCTGGATTTAGCGATTCAAGTTGTCAAAATTCATGAAACTCAATATACTTGTTCGTCTCATGACAATGTGTATAAATTTAAAGTCAATCGGATATTAACTTTAACCTCTAGAGCGCCCGCAAGCTTTTTTAAAGAGATCAAGGACCATAACTCTGACGGTAATTACCGGAAATCGATGAAATTCAACAGGCTTCTTCTTTTCATGGCGCTAAACTCTGTGTAAGGACGGCTCGATGGCAATATACGACCACATTTCTAATGTGGGCGTATAAAAATGTCAAATTTACCTTAAATAGTTGAACTCCTATTACAGCAAACATAAATTTGAGAAGGAATGTGACCAACATAATATTATAGATAGTTTGTACAGCTACAATAACACACTGTACTACATGCTGTAATCATAAAAAATATATAAATATAAACATAAAGATATTATATACCAGATTAAAAATATATAAACATTTATACAACAGATAGGACACTTAAACATCTAGTTCTTAGATTAAGGCCATTTTTTGTTTTTTGTAACTGTCGAGCCAGCAAGAGTGTTATTGTTGATTACACTATTTTGCTTGAATACAATATTTTGCCTATAACGTTTTTAGGACTTCGAATTCTGTCTTATGGTTTGGATTGTTCGTACTTGGTTTTTTTTTATTGTCCCTTTAAAATACATGAATCCCCCGTTTGGAAAACAATGTGCATTGTGGGAGAGAGCTGAGCTAACTTACAGGGAGCGACCATTGCTTTGCATGGGATTTCTCTGACCAAATTTCGAAAAACGCCGATTGTATGTTAATTTTAGTGCATCAACCATCTGTGTCTCGATCACATCATGTTAAATTTAACCCATCACTAAAATTAACATAAAATCGGCGTTTTTCGAAATTTGGTCAGAGAAATCCCATGCAAAGCAATGGCCGCTCCCTGTAAGTTCTGTCAGATCTCTCCCACAATGCACATTGTTTTCCAAATGCGGGATTCGTGTATAATCAAGAGCAAAAATCCTACCTTTAGACCTTTAGCTCTGTTTATTGCACGTAAAGGACGTAGTACTCTCAACACACGGAGAATTTTTACAACTGATATAGCGTCATGGCTGAAAGTATTTGAAAAAGAAAAAGATAAAAATCATAACTTCATCTGGATATGAACAAAATATTAAAAAAACAGGACACCCGGTATTTTGATGATATGCTGAATTCTTCATCACCTGTTTGAAACATACGACCTCAATTTTTCGTTCCTTGCCAATCCCCCCCCCCCCCCTGTCATGTTCCCGAAGCAATGACTGTGAGTTTAACTTCATCTAGACGTTTCTAGACTGGTCTGAAATGCCCGAACTTATAGCTACCTCATCTCCTTTTAACACAGACACGTGAACGATAGCGTCCAATCAGAGGGCCTGGCACAAAAATGGCGACCTCGACGGAAACCTTGACATTGAACGAACCCTTAACTTTGCTAGACTGGTCTAAAATTCCCAAACTTATAGCTACCTTATCTCCCTTTAACGCAGACATGTGAACGATATCGTCCAATCAGAGGTTGTGACACAAACATTGCGACCTCGACGGAAACCTTGACATTAAACGAACCTTTAACTTTGCTAGACTGGTCTGAAATTCCCAAACTTATAGCTACCTTATCTCCCTTTAACGCAGACACGTGAACGATATCGTCCAATCAGAGGTTGTGGCACAAACATGGCGACCTCGACGGAAACCTTGACATTAAACGAACCTTTAACTTTGCTAGACTGGTCTGAAATTCCCAAACTTATAGCTACCTTATCTCCCTTTAACGCAGACATGTGAACGATATCGTCCAATCAGAGGTTGTGACACAGACATTGCGACCTCGACGGAAACCTTGACACTGAACGAACCTTTAACTTTGCTAGACTGGTCTGAAATTCCCAAACTTATAGCTACCTTATCTCCCTTTAACGCAGACATGTGAACGATATCGTCCAATCAAAGGTTTTGACACAAACATGGCGACCTCGACGGAAACCTTGACATTGAACAAACCTTTAACTTTGCAACTTTTAGCTGGAAAGCCCGAGACTTGGTATTAATGTTGATCGATGAATCTGGTAGCCCCCCCCCCCCCACCCACACCAGCTGGGTCAGTAGCCAATCGACGTTAGTGACGAAATATGTACGAGATAAGACGTACGGAGTTAAAGTAGCAAAGTCTTACATGTTGAAAAACGAATATTTGTCAGTTCAAATCGACTTTGGTGTTGTTATCTTACCTTGAAAAGGTATTCAAGACAAATTAAACTTTTTACTATTGGTACACAAATCGTGTACCATAGTGCGTTTCAGTGTCATTTGGAACTAGTGCCCAGAAAGGACGAGGCTAGACATATTCCACGACTCATGCCAAACGGCGACGCCATAACTTATATGGAGAGCTTGACATAACGACCCCCTCCCCCCAATTAAAGAAAAGACAACTTACTCAAGTGGGAAAGATATCAAGGAAACAGCTACAACAATTAAATCCAGAATATTGAATGAACTGCGACAGAATGATTCTTTATGTAGAACCAAACCATATGTTATAATCTGTAACCAGAAATACATTAACCCGATTATTTTCTGTATCAGCACAGGCCCGTAGCCAGGGGGTGGCACGTGGGGGGGGGACAACTGTCCTTCCAATACTGAGTCTTGCCCCCCCCCCCCAATATCACAAGAAAATTGGCCTTTACCTCAAAATTCATGCAGATGCCCATGCTAGTTGGCCCTCCCGAAAACATCTTTGCCCCCCCCCCCCCAAAAAAAAAACCAAACAACTTTCTGGCTACGGGCCTGTATCAGCATAAGACGAAATGTTCAACGACTGGTGGGGTGGATCACGGTCGTTAAGTTGGTAAGATGCTGGCTCGCTAGTCTGGAGGTCGGATGTTCGATCCCTGCATTGACGGGAAAGATCATCCAGATTTTCCGGCGTGCTTTTCCCTTGTCAGTGATGCAAGGCGGAGGGCCTGACGAGGACATCTATCTAGTCATTCGGATGGGACGAAAACCCGGGGTCCCGTGTACGCATTGGCGTGCACGTAAAAGGTCCCTCGGCAGTTGGAATTCGATATAAAAGTAGGCCGTAGCGCCGCTGCCCGGTCAAAATTTCCCTCATGGCACACTGTATGGTGTGTGTCCGTCTTCTTTAGCCCAGTTTAGGAGCAGAACAGTAGGACGTTAAACTCCATTTGATACAAACTGGGTTAATCTAAGACATCCACGTTATTCGATCTACTCAATAATTCATTGGTGCGTAGAAGTCTTTGTTAGTGAGAATAAACCACGGAGGACACGGGGAAAACCTACGAGGTTGGTCAGGCAACCATACCCCTTTTCATTTAAAATTGTGGGATTGAAACCACGCCACTTGACTCAATGACAAACCTTATCAGCTAAACCTTATGAAAACTAGACCCCCCTCCTCCCCCCGGTCCAACTTACTTATAGCTTATGCACTATAAATTGGATACGAATACTACACACACCCCCCCGCCCCGAATCATTTAAACTTTCTTTTCTACTTACTTTAATAATAATTTCAACAGTAAACACACTGGTGAAAAAATAGTCAAAATAGTTTAAAATCTGAAAAATAAACAACATTGAAATTACAAACATTAAGATATTTACTGACCACAGATAATAAATTATGTTGTCATCCAATTTTAGAGTGTACCGTAGGCGGATTTAGGAGTGTACCATAAGAGGATTTCGGAGTGTACCATAGGCGGATTTAGGGGTGTACCGTAAGAGGATTTAGGATTTAGGGGTGTACCGTAAGAAGATTTAGGGGTGTACCATAAATGGATTTAGGAGTGCACTTAAGAGGATTTAGGGGTGTTACGTAAAGGGATTGCACCGTTAAAGGATTTCGGAGTGTACCGTAAGAGGATTTAGGAGTTTACCGTAAGAGGATTTAGGAATGTACCGTAAGAGGATTTAGGAGTTTACCGTAAGAGGATTTAGGAGTGTACCGTAAGAGGATTTTGAAGTGTACCGTTAGAGAATTTAGGAGTGTACCTTACGAGGATTTAGGAGTGTAACTTAAGAGGATTTAGGAGTGTACCGTTAGAGGATTCAGGAGTGTACCGTAAGAGGATTTAGGAGTTTACCGTAAGAAGATTTAGGAGTGTACCTTAAGAGGATTAAGGAGTGTATCTTAAGAGGATTTAGGAGTGTACATTAAGAGGATTTAGGAGTTTACCGTAGGAGGATTTAGGAGTGTACCGTTAGAGGATTCAGGAGTGTACATTAAGAGGATTTAGGAGTGTACCGTTAGAAGATTTAGGAGTGTACCGTTAGAAGATTTAGGAGTGTACCTTTAGAGGATTTAGGAGTGTACCGTAGGATGATTTAGGAGTGTACCGTAGGAGGATTTAGGAGTGCACCGTAGGAGGATTTAGGAGTGTACCGTAAGAGGATTAAGGAGTTTACCGTTAGATGATTTAGGAGTGTACCGTAAGAGGATTAAGGAGTGTACCGTAAGAGGATTTAGGAGTGTACCGTTAGGAGGATTTAGGAATGTACCGTAAGAGGATTTAGGAGTGTACCTTAAGAGGATTTAGGAGTGTACCTTAAGAGGATTTAGGAGTGTACCTTAAGAGGATTAAGGAGTGTATCTTAAGAGGATTTAGGAGTGTACATTAAGAGGATTTAGGAGTTTACCGTAGGAGGATTTAGGAGTGTACCGTTAGAGGATTCAGGAGTGTACATTAAGAGGATTTAGGAGTGTACCGTTAGAAGATTTAGGAGTGTACCGTTAGAAGATTTAGGAGTGTACCTTTAGAGGATTTAGGAGTGTACCGTAGGATTATTTAGGAGTGTACCGTAGGAGGATTTAGGAGTGCACCGTAGGAGGATTTAGGAGTGTACCGTAAGAGGATTAAGGAGTTTACCGTAAGAGGATTAAGGAGTTTACCGTTAGAAGATTTAGGAGTGTACCGTAAGAGGATTTAGGAGTGTACCGTTAGGAGGATTTAGGAATGTACCGTAAGAGGATTTAGGAGTGTACCGTAAGAGGATTTAGGAGTTTACCGTAAGAGGATTTAGGAGTGTACCGTAAGATGATTTAGGAGTGTACCGTAAGAGGATTTAGGAGTGTACCGTAAGAGGATTTAGGAGTGTACCGTAAGAGGATTTAGGAGTTTACCGTAGGAGGATTTAGGAATGTACCGTAAGAGGATTTAGGAGTGTACCTTAAGAGGATTTAGGAATGTACCGTAAGAGGATTTAGGAGTTTACCGTTAGGAGGATTTAGGAATGTACCGTAAGAGGATTTAGGAGTGTACCGTAAGAGGATTTAGGAGTGTACCGTAAGAGGATTTAGGAGTGTACCATAAGAGGATTTAGGAGTGTAACGTAATGGGATTGCACCGTTAGAGGATTTAGGGGTGTACCTTAAGGTGATGTAGGAGTTTACCGTAAGAGTGAAGGGATTTAGGAGTGTTACGTAAGAGGATTTAGGGGTGCACCGTAAGATGATTTAGGGGTGTGCCATAAAGGGATTTAGGAGTGTACCTTAAGATGATTTAGGATTGAACCTTAAGAGGATTTGGGAGTGTTACGTAAAGGAATTGCACCGTAATAGGATTGAGGATTTAGGAGTGTACCTTAAGCGGATTTAGGGGTGTACCGTAGGCGGATTTAGGAGTGTACCGTAAGAGGATTTAGGAGTTTACCTTTAGGATTTAGGAGTGTATCTTAAGCGGATAAAGGAGTGTGGAGTGGGACGTTAACCACATTTCATGTCATTTGATTTCATTTTACACTGTTTGAGAGAATGGTAAAGATCAAATCGACTTACATTATTTCTGGGTGATTTCGACCGTAATGGATCTTCTGCAGCTAACATAGCACTACTGATTAAAATACACACCAGAACCACATTACGGAAGTAAGAATGATTGCATATCTTGTGACATAGGAGTCGGAATCTGAAAATAAACACAATTTTAGTAGTGATTAAAGTGCAGACATATCATCAACATTTTCACATGACATAACTGAATATGTAAAGCATTCGTATTAGACAACTACCCAATCCCCCCCCCCCACCAATGTTACTGAAGAAACGGCCGCGAGTTTTACAAAATCTAACCGTTGCTTCAATACTGGGCAATCTCGTAACTTTTACACTCGTGACTAATTATCATTGTCCAATCATCAGAGGTCGTGGCACATAACACACTGTAAACAAATATGGTAGCCTCCACAGAAAAAGAAATAGACCCGTTTACAGCCGTTTAGAGGGGTTTTTTTTCAATTAATAAACTCGAGGAAAACAAAAAAAAGGCAATTAAACTCTTTGTTTGGTCAGCCATGATTTCCAACAACCTTGACATTGATCGAACCTTGAACTTTGCAACTCGATTGTCACATGTAGACATTTTAGATACGAGCGCGAGACTTGATAATCGTAACGATATTTTTCACGAAGGAATCTGTTTTTGAAGGGCTTGATAAGATGTACGTAGTTAAAGCGAGATCAAGCGTTCTATAGAAGATGCACCCCTCCCCTACCATCCAACCCAAGGAGCAATAAAGGTATTTGATAAAATCAACATACTTGTTCGTGGGCGAGAAGAGAAACAAGGAGCTGGCCTGAGGTATTGATCGGACTTTATTCGAGATATGAATTTCAGACATTCGTCTTGGTCTCATCTTGGTTGAAGTTGTCCGTGCATCTTCTTCTTCTCCTTCTTCTTCCTCATCATCATCAGTTGTGCCTTCTTCATCTTCTGTTTCTTCACCTCTCTCCTCGTCACCGGTGTCTTCTTCTGAAAATTCATTAATTAGGCATAAATACTCATTATAGGATTATGTTCCTATACATCATACCTTTTTGGGGGGTGAGGGGGGACTTTTCCTTTGTATACGTTGAGAGAGAGGGAGAGAAGGAGAGAGATAGAGAGAAGTGCGGTTTAACGTCACTCGACACAAACTTGGATTTCAATAATTCGCGTGAGCGTTGGGGTCTTTAGCAGTGGGGGGGGGGGCAGAGGAAACGGAGAAAACCCACGTAGACAGGCGACCCTACTCCTTGTTACGTACAACCGGGAATTTGAAACCACGGCAATGACAGGCTTTATGATACTACTTACAAATTGTTCGTATACTTTACCAGAGTGCCCAATTGTTTAAAGGTTAGGCCAATAGCTCTTTCAATGATTATAAATAAAATTAAATAGGGTTTAACGGCCAACTGTTCTGCTCCGAACTGTTAACGTCCCACTGTTTTGCTCCGACTGGGCTAATGAAGCCGGGTATACGCCATACACTGTGATATGAGGGGCATTTTTGTTGGGAAAGCGGCGCTACGGCTTACTCGTATATCGAATTCAAGATGCCAAGGGATATTTTACGTGCACGCAACATCCGTCCTGCACCACTGACAAGGGGAAAACACACCGGGAAATCTCGATGAACTTTATCGGCCAACGCTGGGAGCAAATCGCGAACTTCAGACTACCGAGCCAGCGTCTTACATAATAGTAAGACGTTAAGCCCCGTTTTATTTCGTTATATTTTATTCAATTGCTAAATGCCATTTAAAGCTTTGTCATACCATTAATTGAAACTTTCTGATTGTGACGATATTCATCCGAGTCTGCGTCTTCGGCACGAAGATTAATACGCACATGGTGATCAGCAGCACTACTTTTTCTACGACTTCTGTAACACAAATATAAATTAATTACACACAATAATAATAATAATCGCGTCATTTTACAAGGGTAGCAAATTAGGCCCGAGGCCCTGAGTCCTTTTTCCAATTGGGCCCTTGACACAGATCGTGCGAATGATTTCGATCATTACTGCAGGAAGATACCGAATAACTCGGGGAAAGCCTGCCTGATCGAACGGGAGACCGAATATACAAGCAGTGAGAGAGAGAGAGAGATAGAGAGAGAAAGAGAGAGAGAGATAGAGATACCGAGAGAGAGAGAGAGAGATAGAGAGAGAGAATAACGTCAAATCGACGCAAACTAGGTCATTTCGGGACTAACATATGATTCAATTTATTATATTAATTCGAGTCTTTACCAGTGGGAGAAAACCTGAAAACCAGGAGAAAACCCACGAGGTTGGACAGGCGACTCAACTCTTTGTCACGTACAAGCTTGAAATCGAAACCGGGCCACTAGACTCAATGACAGATCTCCCAACCGCCCCGCTGGTTCTGTTATTAACAGGAATGTGATCATAATGCTATGGTTGATGTCCCATGTTTTTGATGAGAATGTGATAATATCAAAACACAAACTGTAATTGTTCCATACATATTGGTCTCTTAAGTTATTTTTTTTTTTCACGTTTATGGCCCATGTTTGGGTTTATCAAAGATTTATGTTATGAAATTGGTTTTACGCACGTTCAATCATAGTTCACCCAATCATATGGGACACTTAATAGATCAAATACAGATCATGGGGGTCGGGGGTTCGGGTGGTCCAGGAAATTTGAAAAATATCCAAAGGGTACCCAAGTAAACACCGTTGCGATACACTGCCCTATTTGCTGATTAAATAATAATTTCATTATTACTAATTGATGCCATATGTTCGGGACCACTGTTCTAGAGGATGTAATATATTGGGAACCACTGTCTAGGTGATGTAATATGTTGGGAATCATTGTTCTAGGTGATGTAATATATTGGGAACCACTGTTCTAGTTGATGTAATATGTTGGGAATCATTGTTCTAGGAGATGTAATATATTGGGAACCACTGTTCTAGGTGATGTAATATATTGGGAACCACTGTTCTAGTTGATGTAATATGTTGGGAATCATTGTTCTAGGTGATGTAATATATTGGGAACCACTGTTCTAGTTGATGTAATATGTTGGGAATCATTGTTCTAGGTGATGTAATATGTTGGGAATCATTGTTCTAGGTGATGTAATATGTTGGGAACCATTGTTCTAGGTGATGTAATATATTGGGAACCACTGTTCTAGGTGATGTAATATATTGGGAACCACTGTTCTAGTTGATGTAATATGTTGGGAATCATTGTTCTAGGTGATGTAATATATTGGGAACCACTGTTCTAGTTGATGTAATATGTTGGGAATCATTGTTCTAGGTGATGTAATATGTTGGGAATCATTGTTCTAGGTGATGTAATATGTTGGGAACCATGGTTCTAGTTGATGTAATATGTTGGGAACCATTGTTCTAGTTGATGTAATATGTTGGGAATCATTGTTCTAGGTGATGTAATATGTTGGGAATCATTGTTCTAGGTGATGTAATATGTTGGGAACCATTGTTCTAGTTGATGTAATATGTTGGGAACCATTGTTCTAGGTGATGTAATATGTTGGGAATCATTGTTCTAGGTGATGTAATATGTTGGGAACCATTGTTCTAGGTGATGTAATATGTTGGGAACCATTGTTCTAGTTGATGTAATATGTTGGGAACCATTGTTCTAGTTGATGTAATATGTTGGGAACCATTGTTCTAGTTGATGTAATATGTTGGGAACCATTGTTCTAGAGGATGTAATATGTTGGGAACCATTGTTCTAGGTGATGTAATATGTTGGGAACCACTGTTCTAGGTGATGTAATATATTGGGAACCGATGTTCTAGGTGATGTAATATATTGGGAACCACTGTTCTAGGTGATGTAATATATTGGGAACCACTGTCTAGGTGATGTAATATGTTGGGAACCACTGTTCTAGGTGATGTAATATATTGGGAACCATTGTTCTAGGGGATGCAATATATTGGGAACCACTGTTCTAGGTGATGTAATATGTTGGGAACCACGGTTCTAGAGGATGTAATATATTGGGAACCATTGTTCTAGGTGATGTAATATATTGGGGACCACTGTTCTAGTTGATGTAATATATTGGGAACCATTGTTCTAGGTGATGCAATATATTGGGATCCATTGTTCTAGTTGATGTAATATATTGGGAACCACGGTTCTAGTTGATGAAATATATTGGGGACCACGGTTCTAGAGGATGTAATATATTGGGATCCATTGTTCTAGTTGATGTAATATATTGGGATATCTTGAAAAGGCTTTTATTGTTTTATTTATCAAGTTCCTCCAATCATTATTATTAACAAACTTACCGTCTACTTCTGTTACTTGGGTGTCGACTCAATTTGTCGTTTTCTTCTCCACTTTCAGCTTCGTTATTCTCATTACCATTTACATCTACCCCTTCATCAACTTCAGCATCCTAGTAAAATATATGGACAATAGGTAAACAGTTTATTTAGTTTATTTGTTTGAAGTTCTGTGAATTGGTTGTTTTATTTGTTTGGGCAACACAGATCCTATTTCGTTTCGTTTTATAGCTCAAAGTATCGTTTTACTGGAGAACGCTAGATCGAAGCCGGTCCTTAGCATTTTATGACGTCATATGATGATTATGGGTTAAGATAAGGGTTAGGGTAAGGGCTAGGACCTGCAGATTTCGTCAGAGTCTCGAGATGTAGACAGGGCTAGCCCTAACACTAACCCTCGGCCAAGCTTAACCCTTACCCTAACCCATAATCCACATATGACGTCATAAAATGCTAAGGACCGGCTTCGATCTAGCGTTCTCCCGTTTTACTTGTCTTTACCACATTAGGATCTGGAAGAGTTGTTATTATTGAAGTGTTCTGAATGATATGAGGGGTTAGCCAATGAACGGTCCGTTACGGCGGATTTTTGACATTTTGATGCACGGAACTGTGGGTAAACCACTAAAAAATTCAACGCTGATTGATTATTCAATGTCTGACGTCAAAGGGTCAAAAGTCCATCGTTTGACCCCTGACGTGAACTCTAATGTAGCGTAGGCCATCGAAAGTATAAAGAAAAAACCCGAAACGAAATATAGGTCTGTAACTTAATTAGATTGGGGTAATCATAACCAGCATGGGTTAATATAATAATTATTCAAAGGAAGAATTCTATTCACAGTAAAACGTTATTTACATCGTCTACTTCATCATACATGTTCACTGCTTTTTGTGTGGCCCGAATAGTAGCATTGTCCTGTAGTCCAGCTCTGAACGACAGACTTCGTTTTACTCGTCTTTACGTCCAGATTTCGTCCCATTCAAACAATGTCGAAAAGAATTCAAGGGCCAGTAAATTTTACTGGGGAACTTTTTACCGCTATTTTTTTTCAAAGTTTCCAAATTTTACCAAAATTTCGTTTCGCCGTGTCTGCACGACAGTTCTAAATTTGAATGTTGACCTATATTTAGAGTGTCATGGCGGCGAAGGGCAACTTGACAGGTGGAGACGTATTTTTAACAGTCTGCTGTGTGGCTCATATTGGCTCTAGCAAGGTAAGCGAGGTATTTTTTGGTCACTAAGATGTTCATTTACATCTTGCAGGTATTCACAGGGACTGACACGGGATCGTTTAGCGGTAAAAAGTTCCCCAGTAAAATTTACTGGCCCTTGAATTCTTTTCGACATTGTTTGAATGGGACGAAATCTGGACGTAAAGACGAGTAAAACGAAGTCTGTCGTTCAGAGCTGGACTACATTGTCCTGGAGCTACCAGCCACCGCGGCGCAATTGGTGCAACTCATCTGCATAATATTCACCGTATTGTTGTCATGGTTATCTAGTCTTAGTAACAGATACATCGTCATGGTAATTTATATTGGAACCCTTCTTCAGATCATATATTTGGTAAATTTATTAAGCAACCGTTTTTAGCTTGGGAATTTCATCCATTAGTGTTAAAACATTAGCTCGGTTCGTATTTCCGAACCATTCATTTGTTTACATATTCGACTTCGGGGGGTTACGCCTCCACCTCCCGTGGCTACCGGTCAGAATAGGAGGTGAAACCCTATTTCATACCTGTGAATCTTTAACAGGACTTTTACTTTTCGTGCGTTCTTTCTCTTCGTTCTTCTCTTCTTCTATTTCTGTTAAGCTCTGGGCATCGGCTAAATTATCAACAGCAATAGCCAAGAAGACGTTCAACAGAATATCTGAATGTATGGTCAAAGAAAACTAGGTAAACTACTGCAAACCCGGCATCAACATGAAGCAGTCTCAGTCATCAAGGTTTTCTACCTCCGATAGAATGGCTAACCGAGGCCGTTAGACTAGGTCGGTCTTCGGACGGACCCGGAAAGGCGTTCAAGCTTAATCATTTAGGGGAAGTAAACCTGCGGAATGATGTCGAATTTTTAGTGCTAGTGCGCTGTATCATAAGGTCTGTCATTGTTTTGATTCCCCGGCTGTACGTGACAAGGAGTATGGTCACCTGTCTAACCTCGTGGGTTTTCTCCGGGATCCCCAGTTTCGTCCCACTGCTAAAGAAATAGAATTGGACCCAACTAACACAGTTATATGGGACAACAATCACTGGTTCATTATACACCAGCACGACGTTTCGATTGAACAAAATATATATTGACCCCCAAGTTTACTAAATGTCATTGTGCTTGATAACGATAAGAGGATACTTATCGAAACTTTGTGCTTGTATATAATAAACCAGTGATTGTTTTCCTATATAACGATGTTAGTTGTGTTATGTTTCAAATCGCTAAATGCCTCTAAAGGATAAGAATTGAACCGTATGTTAGTTCCGAAATGACCTAGTTTGTGTCGAGTGGACTTTACAACCCCCTCTCTCTCTCCCTCTCCGACTCCCCCTCGCTCCCTCTCTCCCCCCTCTCTCTCTTTCTCTGGCGCCCTCTCTCTGGTCTTGATAATTCATTAATGTCTAATTAATAATTTATATAATATTTCAGGCCAGAAAGAAAGACCTTCAATATGCAAATTTAGCTCTGGCATAATGCCTGATTAAGTCATATCTATAAATACATACAGAAAATAATAAATTTGAGAAATTTCTGAAGCCTTTATATTTTGAATGGTGTCATCAATTAGTTTGTTGTACGGAGATATACACTCTACTAAACTAAAATATACCGGCATTACAACTAGAAGGCAATTGGAAAAGGCACTTGGGGTGAGTTGGCATTTTAAATGGTCCGAATAACTGGTTTGGGTTTGGGTTTGGGGTTTTTTTTGTAAAAGGATACAATTACCACAAATAAAAAGAACAACAAAGTAAAGACAAACAACACATCCAATTCCTGCAACGCCACCATATGCTCGTATACCATCATACATAACAACATTCCAATCTTCACCAGTCAATATCTACAAAGAAATAATGTATAGCGAGTTCACCAGTAGTACAACTCGGTAAACCTTGGCAAACTCCGGTACCCTATATCCAACCTCGGCTGTATGACGATAAGGGATATTCACCCACAACTACAATTGCGATGTAGCTACCAGTTTACTTGTCGCCTGTAGAAAAATAAGTTTTCAAAATTGCGTTATTCGAAGAGTAGGTCCGCCTGTCCAACTTCGTAGGTTTTCTCCGGGTCCTCCGGTTTCCTCCAAATGCTAAAGACCACTACGCGCAACCGTTAAGAGATTTACTTGATAAGGGAGTCATGGTGACAAAGTGGTTAAGACCGCTGGCTAGGCCTGGAGGTCGCAGGTTCGGTGTAAGAGTTGGTCGTAGCGCAGCTGCCCGGGTAAAATTACTCCCCATAGCGCACTGTACGGCGTATACCCGTCTCCATTAGTCCAGTTTAGGAGCAGAACAGTAGGACGTTAACCCCGTATCATTTCCATTCATTTCTTACCTGGAAGACGGTGAGAAGAGACTGGTAGAAAGTGTCAAAATTACTGCGAGGTTTCATCTGGGTATCGTCAAAGTTAAATCGTCCACCAAACAGCTGCATTCCCAATAAGGCAAATATCACAATAAAGAGGAAGAGTAGTAACAATAAACTGGCAATAGAACGCATACTGTTTAACAAAGAGGCTACAAGATTTCTTAGAGAAGACCAGTATCTGAAATAAACATTAAATATTATATAGGGTAGGTTACGAGAGGGTTTGGGGAGGGGGATTCGGGGACGAACATATGGTTCATTTTTATCTCGAAACATTTGCATTTGCCCAGGGGATTTCAGAAAAGGGAGAAAGCCAGAAAACAGCCTCGAAGTTAGTCAGGTAGCCATACTGGTCAAATTGTGATACAGCCACAAACAATTTAAGCATAAATTCAGGCTTCGTCAGGCTACAAAACGAATATTGTTTAATATCTAGTCCGAAAAAACTACTCTAGCCTTCTGGTTAATTGAGGTTATTTATCAAAAAAAAAAGCTAAAACATTCTTAGAATGTGGCTATTTTCTATTGGTTGATGGTTTAAATTCTAGTAATAATTCTGCTCTGCGAATCAAAGGGAGGATATCGGAGGACCTGGACTTACCTAGTTTAGCGAGAGGATTAAAATAATTACCTGGTCGCTTTAAAGACACGTAATAATCTGGCACATCGCAACACACTGACACCTAATGGCGGCATAACTTCTGTATAAATGAGAATCACCTCTAATATACTACATAACACAACAAAACTGTCAAAACGGTTAAACAAAGACACAAAATAACCCTGGAAGCCTAAACTGTACATTTTTAACAGCATTTCAAATGTAAATAACACAACAAAAAACAGATTGGCGAGACCTGAAATTAAAAAAATAAAATTCAATAAAGCTACAGTTTAAACATTTTAAGTTTTTTTTTTTAAAAAAATGTATTAAAATAAAGACTTAAATTGGATGGTATCCATAAACAGTCCTATTTTCATTTACCTGCTTATAGAGGATAATAACCTCTGATTATGTATGTAGAATAATAAACCTCTTATTGTGTAGAATAATAAACCTCTTATTAGAATAATAACCTCTTAATATAAGAATAATAGCCTCTTATTGTGTGGAATAATAGCCTCTTCTTGTGTAGAATAATAACCTCTTATTATGTAGAATAATAACCTCTTATTATAAAGAATAATAACCTCTGATTATGTAGAATAATAACCTCGTATTATGTAGAATAATAACCTTTTATTATGTAGAATAATAACCTCTTATTATAAAGAATAATAACCTCTTATTATAAAGAATAATAACCTCTTATTATAGAGAATAATAACCTCTTATTATGTAGAATAATAACCTATTATTATGTAGAATAATAACCTCTTATTATGTAGAATAATAACCTCTTATTATGTAGAATAATAACCTCTTATTATGTAGAATAATAACCTCTTATTATGTAGAATAACCTCTGATTATGTAGAATAATAACCTCTTATTATGTAGAATAATAACCTCTTATTGTGTAGAATAATAAACCTCTTATTATGTAGAATAATAAACTCTCTATATGTAGAATAATAAACTCTTATTATGTAGAATAATAACCTCTTATTATGTAGAATATTAACCTCGTGTTATGTAGATAAATACCCTCTTATTATGTAGAATAATAACCTCTTATTGTGTAGAATAATAGCCTCTTGTTGTGTAGAATAATAACCTCTTATTGTGTAGAAACATACCCTCTTATTATGAAGAATAATAAACCTCTTATTATGTAGAATAATAACCTCTTATTATGTAGAATAATAAACCTCTTATTATGTAGAATAATAACCTCGTATTATGTAGATAAATACCCTCTTATTATGTAGAATAATAACCTCTTATTGTGTAGAATAATAAACCTCTTATTAGAATAATAAACTCTTATTATGTAGAATAATAAACTCTTATTATGTAGAATAATAAACTCTTATTATGTAGAATAATAAACCTCTTATTGTGTAGAATAATAACCTGGTATTGTGTAGAATAATAACCTCTTATTATGTAGAATAATAACCTCTTATTATGTAGAATAATAACCTCGTATTATGTAGATTAATAACCTCGTATTATGTAGATAAATACCCTCTTATTATGTAGAATAATAACCTCGTATTATGTAGAATAATAACCTCTTATTATGTAGGATAATAACCTCCTATTATGTAGAATAATAACCTCTTATTGTGTAGACTAATAACCTCTTATTATGTAGAATAACCTCTTATTATGTAGAATAACCTCTAATTATGTAGAATAATAACATCTTATTATGTAGAATAATAACCTCTTATTATGTATATTAATAACCTCTTATTGTGTAGAATAATAACCTCTTATTATATAGAATAATTTACGTAGAATGAAAACCTCTTATTCTTATATTATAACGAAGAATGAAAACCTATGTTTACTTATTATGAAAAAATAATAAGAACCTTACTAAACCTGTACACCAAATTAATCAAATTAAAAAGGGAAAAGGAAAACTCACTTTGAAAACTATCGAGCCATTCGGGCTGTCTATAATGTTCTGATGTTAACACACAAGTATTCAAAAATACTAATACAATAACTGCCCAATAAAAAGCTTGTGATTTCACTATTTTACGGCTAAATCGTCTGCATCGCCGGTTCCATTTTTCTAATATAAACCTGAAACATAAGAAAATATTTCTGAGATGTAGAATACTTTGAATTGGGGATTAATATTTTCTCAAGGTCAAGCCAATTTGATATCAAGTTCTTAATGAAATTTGAATATTCGAAACTAAAAGCTTTCGAGAAGAGCTGTCAAGTACTTTTTGTTTTTGAAAAGTAAACTTAGGACATTCTTGTAAATTGGTGAAGCTTAAACGGGGGGGGGGGGGGTGCTTTAAATATGTAACGAATTTAATAATGATCAAGAGACGTTTTCGTCAAGGGTGTGTGGGTAATCTAATGGTTTAATGCTTGCGCTTGAAATCACAAGATCTGTAATTAAGACAACTGGCGTGGTTTCTATTTCTCGTTTGAACGTGACAAGGAGCAGGGTCGCCTGTCCAACCTCGTGCGTTTTCTCCCGGTCCTGCGGTTTCCTCCCATTACTAAAGACCAATAACCCCCTTATATGTTAGTCCCGTATTGCGTCGAGATTAAAATCTCTCTCTCTCTTTCTAAATCTCCCTCCCTATCGTTTGCATCAATGATTTTATACTCTACTGTTCTTTAAACAAAGACCCACTACACTACACAAACTTCTCCCCCTGTGCACCCATAACACAAACTTCCCCCACTGTGCACCCATAACACAGACTTCTCCCCCTGTGCACCCATAACACAGACTTCTTCCCCAGTGCACACATAGCACAGACTTTCTTCTTAAAATAACATTAGGCCATAGTGCGCGCTGCCCGGGCAAAATTTCCTTCATAGCACACTGCATGGCGCATGCCCGTTATGATTAGAACCCGTCTTAATTATTTGCCCAGTCGTAGCAGAATAGTAGGACGTTAAACCCAATTTCATTTCTTTTCAGTTCTTCTTAAAATATCCCCAGTCTTCCTTAATTTTAGGGGATCACGTGTCTAAGTGGATAAGGCGCTGGTTCGCTAGCCTGGAGGTCGGGTCTTCGATCCTTGCATTGGCCGAGAAAGGTCATCCAGATTTTCCGGCGTGGTTTCCCCCTTGTCAATGATACAGGACGGTGGGCCTGGCAAGGACAGCAGTCTAGTCGTTCTGATGGGACGAAAAACCGAGGCCCCGTGTACACATTGGCGTGCACGTAATTAATCCCGTGGAAGTTGGTTGTCGATTTTTAAGTAGGTCGTAGCGCCGCTGCCCGGGCAAAATGTACCCCCATTGCCCACTTTATGGTGTAAGCCCGTCTTCATTAGCCCAGGTTAAGAGTAAAACAGTTAAACCCCGTTTCATTACATTTCCTTACTTTTTTTGTTGGAACCAAGATGGCGTAAAATCCGTGCTGTCCACCTCCTCCGACTGATCTGACAGTTCCGCTTCCATAGCTTTACCTGTAAAAACCAACATATTCATAGAATTACTGTCGGAACCAGGGGGGGGGGCTGCCCCAAAATTTTGCCTGACATTTATGGTTCGGACCCCGAGTTCACAAAGCATTCTCAGACTTAACTTGAGCTTTTTGCCCAACTTTCAATCACTGTTTATGAGAAATATCTTTGATCCAGAAATACAAAAAATAGCACACGGTTTATTGGTGTATTTGATACATTAGAACAACAAAAGTTTCATTAATAGCTATATTTTATTTAAAATTAGGTGAACAAGTTTGAGTAAATTATCAACTTAAGTCTGAAAATACTTAGTGAACTCGGGGACAGGGAGGTTGTTCCAAAATTTTGCCTGACATTTATGGTTCGGACCCCGAGTTCACAAAGCATTCTCAGACTTAACTTGAGCTTTTTGCCCAACTTTCAATCACTGTTTATGAGAAATATCGTTGATCCAGAAATACAAAAAAAAGCACACGGTTTCTTATTGGTGTATTTGATACATTAGAACAACAAAGGTTTCATAAATGGCTATATTTTACTTCAAATAATGTGAACAAGTTTGAGTTAATTGTCAACTTAAGTCTGAAAATACTTAGTGAATTCGGGGACAGGGAGGTTGTTCAAAAATTTTGTCTGACATTTTTAGTTCGGGTTATCAGAAACCAATATAAGAACACGAGAAACCCGCTGTCAATTACAAATATTTTTTACTTTATGTATCATATCGTGTTCTGAATAATATTTATGATTAGAACGCAAAAAGTGCACATCACTATTTATATATTTTTTTCTGGGGGTTGGATGGCCGAATGGTTAGCGAGTGCTCACTGTAACTGCATCATAAGGTCTGTCGTTGAGTTTCGATTCCTCGGATGTACGTGGAAAGGAGTTAAGTTTTCTCCGGGTCCTCCGGTTTCCTCCCACGGCTAAAGACCTCTACGCGCAAGATAATTATTAAAATAAAAATTTAAACCATATGTAAGTCCCGAAATGACTTAGTTTGTGTCGAGAGGACGTTAAACCCCATTTCTCTCTCTCTCTCCCCCTCTATCTCTCCCCCTCTCTCTCTCTCTCTTTCATGGCATGTAAAAGAACTGAATAGTCAGTTCTGATAACTGAGTATATAAAAATGCGAGAAAAAAATAAACTTACTATGTCTGGGTGTGGCTACTTCCTCGCCTTCCTCATCACACTCGGGATCAATATCATCTAGAATATAAATTCATTAAAATAATCAGAGGCGGATCCAGGGGGGGGGGGGGGGCTAGGTCCCCCCCCCTAAATCCCTAAATAACACTATAAAAAAATAGATATGCGCCACAAATCACCACTGACACCCCGATTTTTTCAAAAAATTTCTCAGGGGCCCCCCACGCCCCCCCCCTAACTGGATTTCCTGGATCCGCCTCTGGAAATAATATATTCTTCCAAAAAAAATGAGGGGTTATTGAAATGCAATGAACTTTCTCGGCCAATGCAGGGATCGAACACCCGACGTCCAGGAAGCATTAGGTAGAATAGTGAGATAAAGAGAAGGGCGTTGGTCAATCAGTTGTATTACATAAGGGCGTTGGTCAATCGGTTGTATTACATAAGGGCGTTGGTCAATCGGTTGTATTACATAAGAGCGTTCGTCAATCAGTTGTATTACATAAGGGCGTTGGTCAATCGGTTGTATTACATAAGAGCGTTGGTCAGTCAGTAGTTTAAATGTCCTCTTCAAAATAAGTAGAGATATTGAAATGCAAATACCTATGCAGGTTATGATATGATAAATAGTTATGGACCACTGGATATGCTTTGAGAGTATGTTCACAGATGAAGAACCTATCGCCCCAAAAGAACCCCTGAGCTGCGACACCCAATAGAGCCATACACGTGGGAGGGGTTCGTTGGTTCATTGTCAAATTTGACACTTCAAGGAAGGGTTGCTGGTTTATCCTATCCATGTTTGCTTTCAAAATCGGTTCACGCTTTAGTGTGTTACGTTTAATATGATCGACAGACTTGTACGTCGACGTCGACGTCAACGTCAATGGACAACACTGCAAATAGAGTAGGTCAAATTGCCCAAAATCGTGATTGGACAGTTGTTTAGGAGTATGCCACGACGAATCGCTGAATGTTTGAGGATTGTTGGGGTAATTACTCATAATTAAGACAAAAAATAAAAACGTCCATTTTCACTTTTGCCAGTGTGTCTCTTTGCGAGTACAATGGGGCTAGTCAAGATAAACCGCCCATACGAACTAACTGTTTATGTTCATGTGTAGTCAATTGGCATGCTATTAACATACACGGGTTACCTCTAATAAAAAAAAGCAGTGTATTTCCGCAGTTCTGTATTGTTTCTGAATATCCCCTCCATTTTTTGAAGAATATAATCTCTTTAGTTACAGTTGGTTGTAGAGGTTTATGATGTATCTGGCTAGTTGCTTGTAGAGGTTTATGATGTATGTGGCTAGTTGCTTGTAGAGGTTTATGATGTATGTGGCTAGTTGCTTGTAGAGGTTTATGATGTATCTGGCTTGTTGCTTGTAGAGGTTTTATGATGTATCTTGCTAGTTTCACCCAGAGGTTTATGATGAATGTGGCTTGTTGCTTGGAGAGGTTTATGATGTATCTGGCTAGCTGCTTGTAGAGGTTTATGATGTATCTGGCTAGTTGCTTGTAGAGGTTTATGATGTATCTGGCTAGTTGCTTGTAGAGGTTTATGATGTATCTGGCTAGTTGCTTGCCGGTTTATAATGTATCTGGCTAGTTGCTTGGAGAGGTTTATGATGTGTGTGGCTAGTTGCTTGCCGGTTTATGATGTATCTGGCTAGTTGCTTGGAGAGGTTTATGATGTATGTGGCTTGTTGCTTGTAGAGGTTTATGGTGAATGTGGCTAGTTGCTTGTAGAGGTTTATGATGAATGTGGCTTGTTGCTTGTAGGTTTATAATGTATCTGGCTAGTTGCTTGTAGAGGTTTATGATGTATGTGGCTAGCTGCTTGGAGAGGTTTATGATGAATGTGGCTAGTTGCTTGGAGAGGTTTATGGTGAATGTGGCTAGTTGCTTGTAGAGGTTTATGGTGAATGTGGCTAGTTGCTTGTAGAGGTTTATGATGTATGTGGCTAGTTTTATGATTGTATGCCCCATCCCCTACGATTAGCTGACCAATCCCCTTTAAGTAAATTAATCTAACTAGCTAGGAGCTAATTGAGAGGGACGCAATGACGAGCTGTGCCACATGGTTTTGAGGTTTTGGGCAAAAAAACATATACCGTGGGTCACATATTCTGGACACACACACATAAAAATATTTCTTTTGTTTGGGCCCAGACGTGATCTTGTTCCTCGTGCAAAATCAGGGGTCACCAGGCCCCTGTAAACAGCTTGTGTTGTTTCTGGTATAACACCTTTAAATAAACCAACCTTACCAGCTTGTGTGGTTTCTGGAATAAAACCCCTTTAAAAAAATTAACCTTACTAGCTTGTGTAATACCTTGAATAACCCCTTTAAAAAATAAGTCTTACCAGCTTGCGTGATCCAATCTAAATAACCACGTAAATCCTCCTCTAACTGTTGTTTTTCACGTAATTTTTGGAAGTCTCCTCTAGCTTTTGCTTTTTCTCTCTCTTTGGAAAATTCTCTATAAAACACAGTGACAACAATAAAGATAGGTTGCCAGGCAAAGAATCATACGTCCACAGCAGCTAAATCGCCCGGGCAGTCAACAAGAGTTGTCGCATATTTTACTTTTTTCAGTAATAAAACATTTATAATACACTAAAATCTGATTAAAAGTAACAACTCATTATGTAATTATCAGAAAATCATTGGAATTTGTTTGGCTTTGATAAAGCTCTCCTCCATGCTGTTCAAGTTATCAAAATTCATTGAAACTCAATATACGTGTTCATCTCATTACCTTCAACACTGTGTATAATTTAAAGTCAATCGGATATTAACTTTAGCCTCTAGGGCGTCTACAAATTTTTTAAAGTGATCAAGGGCCATAACTCTCTCAGTAATTATCGGAAACGCTGAAAATCAATAGGCTTCTTCGTCAAATGACCTTAAGCACTGTGTATAAATTTAAAGTCAATTGATATCAACTTTAGCCTCTAGAGCGTCCACAAGCAATTGTGGACGCCGGACCGACGGACGGGAGCGACGGCAATATACGACCACATTTCAATGTGGGCGTATAAAAAGGGATTTTGCAGGGGTGTAATATTTTAAAAATCCCGTGCGTGAGATTTACGCGGCACTTTTATACGTGTTTTCTGCACCGTAGATTATCGGAGACTGGACGTAGAGAGTTTTGGTCCTGTACATTTTTACTCAGTTTCTTGCCGCTCGCCTGCGACCTATACCAAACCTTCAACACACGTATGGCGGGGTGTGAGCTATGTCTTAATAGACCAGGAGGCCAGGGGGGTAAACCTACCTGAAACGTCTACCAATTATCTCCTATATGGTATCAATGCATGTATATCTGGTATCAGCAGAAACTAAGCATGTCGGGTATTACAAAAACATTTGAAGTGGTGGCCCGGTGGGGTAACCCTGACAGAGTTATGTAATTGACAGACATTTGTAGTGGTGGGATACCCCTGACAGAGCTACGTAATTGCCAGACATTTTTAGTGGTGGAGTATCCCTTACAAGAGTTACCTAATTTCCAGGCCTCAGCTAGGCTAGATAACCTGAAATCTGCACCACCTAAAACAGCTTTGGAGTTGTTCAGAACCTCCAGAGTAATCATGAATAACCACTGTCAATAATTATAATTGTACGTACCCACTCAACACACCAAGAACAAGATTAAGTACAAAAAAAGAACCAATAATAATAAGACTGATAAAATAAATCCATGGCCATCCATAACCAACTGCATCATTTACCTGAAAATAAAATATGAAATTAAATAATGTTTCACGCCCTACTTTGGCGTCTGATTATCACATTATTCACCGATAGTATTCTCTTGTGGGGTTTGTTTAGCCTTGTTTGTCGAGTCGCTTCATTACAAATGCCACTCGAAAGCATTCTGGCAGGCAATTCGTGTGCCAGTTTTAAAATGTTCATTTTGTCTTAAATATTCGATAACAGAAGCCCGTCTTTTTAAGGTAAGATAATAACAATAATTGACCAGTAAGTCGTGTTTGTAATGTTGAAGACTGTGAATGATATTGAGTTAGCGGCGTGGACACACATGTAGAGGTGTAGACATACATGTAGAGGTGTAGACATACATGTAGACACACATTTTAATTACGCTTAGCACACATACAGAGGTGTAGACATACTCACTTTAAGCACACATGTAGACATACTCACTTTAAGCACACATGTAGACATACATGTAGACACACATTTTACTTACACTTAGCACACATACAGCGGTGTAGACATACTCACTTTAAGCACACATGTAGACATACTCACTTTTAGCACACATGTAGATATACATTGTACTAACTCTCAGCACACATGTAGAGGTGTAGACATACTCACTCTTAGCACACATGTAGACACACATTGTACTCACTCTTAGCACACATGTAAACATACATTGTACTTACTCACAACACACATGTAGAGGTGTAGACATACTCACTCTTAGCAAACATTGTACCTACTCGTACCACACATGTAGAGGTGTAGACATACTTACATCATATAAGACATCAGTCCATCCTTCCATGGTAATACATTGAAACACTGTCAACATAGCTAGGCCAAAATTATCAAAGTTTGTAATGCCATAATTTGGCCCCTCCCAGAATTCACGACACACTGAATCCTCTACATATTCCCCACAGTTAAACCCTCTTCCACACGGATGTGGGTCTTCAAATGCCATAGTTCCTGAAAAACACGAAACGTCAAAACAATAAAAACAAAAACCATTTGAAGTCGAAGATCTAGTTTTTGCAAAATATACAACTCAAAACCAAAATATGAAGAAATGATCTGGGGTCTTTGTTTCACCAAAAAACAAGGCTGGGAAATAATGGTTTTAGTTGGATGTTCAGGTGGCCTAGTGGTCTAAAGTGTCGCGCTTCGAGCTCTATAGCTGACCGATCACATAGGGCTTGCTGTCTTGGTCTAGGGTGTTGCGCTTCGACGTTGGGCAGGCGACCCTACTTCTTGTCACGTACACTCGGGGAATTGAAACCACACCAGTTGACCCTATGACAGGCTTTTTGACACGGAGCGCACGTGCTAACCATTTTCCCCCTCCACACCACACACACACACTGTACCGGACAATGCCTGGATTTGTGCCTCACAATGTTTGCCATATTTCCACCCTAGCCAGCTAAAAATTATCTCAACAAAAGTAAGACTATTATTATATGGTCTGGTATGAGTATTTTTTTATGGTTTGATATGAGTATAATTATATGGTTTGTTACGAGTATAATTATATGGTTTGATATGATTATAATTTTGTGGCTTAATATGAGTATAATTATATGGTTTGATATGAGTATAATTTTATGGTTTGCTACGAGTATATGGTTTAATATGAGTATGGATAAATGGCTTGATTTAAATCCGTGGATCGATATAAATATATGGTATGACATATCATTGATATAAATATATGGCATGGGTTATGTATTGATATATCTGTGTGTTGGGGTGGGTGCGTGTGCATGTGCGTGCGTGTGCATGTGCGTGCGTGTGTAATTTTGTGTTTTAGGTGTACATATGTGTATGATTTGGACGGGAGAGAGAAATAAATGGGGTTGAACGTCCACTCGACACAAACTAGGTCATTTCGGGACTAAAATATGTTTTTTAATTTCATTTCAATAATTCGCTTGCTCGTAGGGGTGAATTGGACGGAATTAACTACAAACTTTGCACTACATATATACTATGTCCACTTGACACAAACTAGGTCATTTCGGGACTAACATACGGTTTTAATTTTTTTTTCAATAATTCGCTTGCTCGTCGGGGTGAATTGGACGGAATTAACTACTAACTTTGCACTGCATATATACTATATAGGTCATTTTGAGTCTGAGAGATATTTCCATGAATTCAAGTAAATTGTGGATGGTGTGTTTTATAAATAGATAGAAGCTGTATCTATCCTCCACCTTCTGGCTGCGTGCCTGATGTAAGTTGAGACACGCGGTAGTCGATATGCGAGGTACGTTAATTCTCATCCTCGGTTACCCAGTGTACTCATTCCGTTCTATCTACTCCACTATACCCTGGGTTTAATCTATGGGGAGTAGAACGGAATGAGTACACTGGGTAACCGAGGATGGTTAATTCTAAACCCCAGCTGTTACCGTCTGGTAAGATAAAATATACTTATACACCTTCACACAAAGAATCTTGTATGTTGAAGTTTTCTCGTTCTAACAGACTTATACATACTCTTTTAGAGGCCTTTCATTATGTTGTTATACGCCTTTGATCATGTTGTTGTCATGCATGGTTTTAGATTTGTTGTTATTGCTTGTCTATATATAAGTGTCATACACATTTGTTACTGTACTTGCTTGAAAACGTGGAGAGAATACTCTTCGAAACGTCGCCTAAATAAATCAGTAATTGTTTTTCCATAAGTATGTGTTATAGTTTTAAGACTTATATACATATCATCTCATAACTACAGTTGTATATATGTGCAAATGTTTAGTTTATATTTAAATCTCAAAAACTTTTTTTTATATGTTCTTGTTAAACCTTTTATTACATATAGAAATAGATTTCACTAAAAAATAAACACACTTGTATGGATATACAGTCATTAATCCATATTATTTGCTTGATAACGATACCTGTATGTGTATTGAAACGTAGCATGTTAATAAAATTCAGAAGTAGTATATCCATACAAGTGTGTTCATTTATATGTTCTTGTTGAATATTATGGATATATTTATATGTTCTGTATGTACATAAAATAAACTTATTTTTGTAAATTCTGGAGAGAAATCAACATAGGCCCAGCCTGTTCTCCAATCATATTTTAAATGATTTAAAATGTTGTTTACAAAAAAATAGTTAGAAATGACACATCTATATTATTATTTTTGTAAATTCTGGAGAGAAGTCAACATAGGCCCAGCTTGTTCTCCAATCCTATTTTAAATGATTTAAAATGTTGTTTACAAAAAAAATAGTTAGAAATTACAGATCTATATTATTATAACATTTGAAAATAGACAGATTTAGCTCTTGCATAATCTATCTTTTAAATGAGTCCTGCTAAAAAAAATTGTAATCTAATAATAATGAAAAATAATCATAAATCATTATTGACAAAAAACTTTAGAATCTCATTTCCTTAATATTTGTTTAGGAATAGATTTGAGCTTGCCAGCTTCTTACCCACTTAGCCACCGTCACCCCAGGGAGCTTTAGGAACATGTGCGTGCGGCGGATTTTGAGCCAGGCTTTTAACTAAAGATAGTAAGCTGGCACTGCCAGGCAGGATACGCCCACATTTTCGAGAGATGGATAGAGAACAAGCAAAATCGAAAGTGATTTTTCCTACAATCAAAGGCTATAATTCATTAAGTTACAATTTGATATGCGCAAATATCGAAAAGTATCAAGATATTTAGGTTATAAACACGTAATTTAAGTTTCATCAAAATTGTAATTAAAATTGTGACCTCTACAGGGTCCACAACCTTGAAATACCATTTTTTAACAGTATTCGCGTACAAACAGTAGCCATTTTGTATTGTAATTTTGTTCCAGGGGCATTAATTCAGGAGGTTACGAGCCGATAAGCGCAAATATCAAAAGGACCCAAGACCTTTGGGTAATATCCATGCATTTCAAGTTTCGTCAAAATCGAATTTAAAATTGGGACCTCTACAGGGTCGACGAGCTTGATATACCATTTTTCAACAGTATTCGCATACGAACGGCGTCCATTTTGTATGGTAATTTTGGTCAAATTTTATCGAAATTCAAACTCACCCTTCCTTAGGGTGTAATGGTGATATAATCAAACGATTTTTTAAATCGGATAATAATTGTGACCTCTAGACTCTAGAGGAACCACAAGCTAAACAAAGGCGATTTTGCGTATAATCAGGGGCCATAATTCAGGACGTTACAATCTGATATGCGCAAATATCGAAAGGAACCAAGATCTTTGGGTTATATCCATGCATTTCAAGTTTCATCAAAATCAAATTAAAATTGTGACCTCTACAGGGTCCACAACATTGATATACCATTTTAAACAGTATTCGCGTCCGATCGGCGGCCTTTTTGTATGGCAATTTTGGTCCGATTTTTCCGAAATTCAAACTCAACCTTCCATATGGTGTAACGGTGATAGAGTCAAACGTTTTTTTAAATCAGATAATAATCGTGACCTCCAGAGGGACCATAGGCGATTTTTCGGACAATCAGGGGCCATAATTCAGGAAGTTATGATCTGATATGTGCAAATAACGAAAGGAACCAAGATCTTTAGGTTATAACCATGCATTTCAAGTTTCATCAAAATTGAATCAAAATTGTGACCTATACTGGCTCCACAACCTTGATATACCATTTTATAACAGTAATCGTGTACACGCGGCGGCCATTTTGTATGGCAATATTGTTTCGAATTTTTCCAAATTTGAAGTCAACCTTCCTTAGGGTGTTATGGTGATATAATCAAACGATTTTTTAAATCGGATAATAATTGTGACCTCCAGAGGGACCACAAGCTAAACAAAGACGATTTTGCGTATAATCAGGGGCCATAATTCAGGAAGTTACAATCCGATATGCCCAAATATCGAAAGGAACCAAGATCTTTGGGTTATAACCATGCATTTCAAGTTTCATCAAAATCGAATTAAAATTGTGACCTCTACAGGGTCCACAACCTTGATATACCATATTTTAACAGTATTCACGTACGAATGGCGGCCATTTTGTATGGCAATTTTGGTCCAATTTTACCGAAATTCGAACTCAACCTTTCTTAGGGTGTAACGGTGATATAATCAAACGATTTTTTAAACCTCCAGAGGGACCACAAGCTAATCAAAGACGATTTTGCGTATAATTAGGGGCCATAATTCAGGAAGTTATGATCTGATATGCGCAAATATTGAAAGGAACCAAGATCTTTGGGTTATAACCATGCATTTCAAGTTTCATCAAAATCAAATTAAAATTGTGATCTCTACAGGGTCCACAACCTGGATATACCATTTTTTAACAGTATTCGCGTACGAACGACGGCCATTTTGTATAGTAATTTTGGTCCGATTATTCCGAAATTTGAACTCAACCTTCCTTAGGGTGTAACGGTGATATAATCGAACGGTTTTTCAAATCAATTAATAATTGTGACCTCCAGAGGTACCACGAGCTAAAATAGGTGATTTTTCGGACAATCAGGGGCCATAATTCAGGAAATTACGTTCCGATAGGCGCAAATATCGAAAGGAACCAAGATCTTTGGGATATAAACATTCTTGTCAAGTTTCATCAAAATCGGTTCAAAATTGTGACCTCTATAGGGTCCACAAGCTAAAAACGTGATTTTTCGTACAATCAGGGGCCATAATCCATGAAGTTTTGATCCGATACATGCCAATATCGAAAGCAGCCGAGATCTTTGGGGGATAAACCTATATTTCAAGTTTCGTCGAAATCGGTTAAGAATTGTGACCTGTAGAGAGTCCACAAACAATTGTGGACGGACGGACGGACGTCCGGACGGACGTCCAGACGGACGGACGGACGGACGGACAGGGGCGACGACATAATACGTCCACATGAAAATGTGGGCGTATAAAAATCTAAGTTTCAGCCATAAACCTAATTACGCATCGTGCATTTATATACTAGTATATTATATCTCACTCTGTTTCCATCATGGCAGAAAACACACCAATTTGTATATAACTCATAATGTTTTCATTATGGCAGAAGATATACATTAGCGTATAAATTAATGAAACAGACATTTACTGGCAGGTACTCGATGAATGATATCGGTGTACGGAAATCTTACAGATTTGTTCTTTCTCTCATAATGCAATTACATGGCCAAAGGGGTAGGGTCGCGTGTTCAACCTCGCGGATTTTCTCCGGGTCCTCCATTGATAAAGAGCCCCATTTTTATTGAAATAAAATGAACCATATGTTAGTCCCGAAATGACCTAGCCCATTTCTCTCTCTCTCTCTCTCTTTCTTTCTCTCTCTAGGTTACGATAAAGATATGGTACGAAATGAATGAATTATTTTCGAATTGTTACAAATCTGCCTGGTTGCTTACGAATATGCTGAATTCAGTTACGAATACACTAGTTACGAATGAGTTACGAATATACCTAATTGGGAGCATTCACTGCCAGGCGGGAGATGGGGGGTACTGACTAGCTGAACAATTTGATTTCTGTAATAGTGCAGGGGGTATATTGCACCCCTAAAAAAATAAGGCGCCCCGAAGAATGCCCCCCCCCCCCCCTTCCACAAAAAAACCCGACAGTCTTTCAATTATAAAATGATACACTTGATTATGATCAATATCAGTAACTTGTGTATTATATTGGCGCCCCACAACTTTGCTGCGCTCCCACTTTTTTAATCCTACATACGGCCCTGTTCTCTAATTATCATATTTAAACTTACTTGATGGTACGTTAAAACAGGTTTTGTGCATTTTTCCTGAGAATAACTCCAATCCTATGATGGCGTATATGATAATGACAAAAATGACTAATAGAGCGATGTTTAACAAAGGCACCATTGCTCGAAGAATTGAGTTCAACACAACTTGTAAACCTGAAAGAAAAACATAAAACATTTTAAATTCAAGATAATTTCCCGCGAAAAAGTGTGTGTGACTGATAATATATTCAAACTAATTAATTTAACAAAACATTGCTTCAAAACTGTGTATTCGCCGGTAGACTTCTGAGGCTCCAAATGAACTATTAATAGCCGCCATGGCTGCCATCTTACTTCATTGTGGGAGGGTCCATTTTTCAGAATGCATTTTCTACAATTTACTGTCCATATTACGACCTAAGTAAATCCATAAATTTTTTCTATCAACACCTTTTTCCGCCGTCGTTTAACTCCAGGGTCTTTGTACGTTGACACCCTTCAATGTTCCCCAAACCGCCAAACCATTTCATCAACAACTGGTCAAGCTGGCAGACAACAGTCGGGTCGCATGTTAGTGACACGGTAACTAGGTTTTTCGTACAATCCAAACGACTATACGCTGTCCCGTGCTAGCCAATCGGTCCTGCACCACTGACCAGTGGCGGATTAAACTCTACCAAGGCCTGAGGCGGTAGTTGCCTGTCTAAAATGGCGTAGGCCTAATTAATTTCGGGTCAGGGCTTATGCTGGTTCCCGTTGGGCCTAAACTACACCCCCCAACATTCATTGTCCATTCTTTTTTAACGTATCAGACAAATTTCAAATTATTTTTTTACAAAATCTTTGGGCCTCAGGCTGCAGCCTCATCAGCCTCAATGATAATCCGCTACTGCCACTGACATGGAGGGGCCGAGCCAGAAACTTCCGATGAAGTTTCTCCAATAACACAGGGATCGACGTTGGGACCTCATAACTTCTTATTCACTGAACCATCGTCTTTTGGAAGAACATCGCCCCAAGAACAACTACAAACAAACACAACAACGAGATTAACAATGCACCTGGGGCCGTGTTTCGGGGCCCTGTTTCTCGAAATCTTAACTAAAGACAACATCCAAAAAGCGTGCTGCAATTTTGATTGGTTAAGCACTAAAATCAACCTAATATTATCCAATCAAACTACTAAAATTCGGATTTTTATCTTAGTTAAAATTTCGTGAAACAGTCCCCTGGTCCATAAATAAATGATCTGTACTTACTGGGAGCTCTTGACACCAATCGTAAAGGTCTCAACACCCTAAACGCTCTCAGAGCTTTCACGTCAAAACCCTTGCTATTGACAGCAGTTAGAATTATACTGACTAAACTGCAATAAAAGAAAACAACTAAAATAAATTCTTCATTAAGGAAACAAAGGTGGGTTGAATGTAATAGAGATGCAGTTCGTAACATCTCATGTTCCTGAAGCAACAACTGCGAGTTTAACAACATCTGGCCGTTGCTGGTTTACTTCACAATTCCCGAACTTATAGCTATGTTATCTGCAGAAACGGGAACAGTAGCATCCGATAAGAAATTGTGACATAGCGAACAGCCTTGACATTGGAAGAACCTTGAACTTTGCAACTCGATTATCACAGATAGACATTTTAGCTTGAAAGCGCGCGACTTGGCATTCGCGACGACCAAGCAATCTGACAGGCCCACAAGCTGGGCTTGTACCCAATCAAACTTAGTGCCGAAAAATGCAGGGTATTACGTGAAGGGCTTGATAAGATGTACGTAGTTAAAGCGAGATCAAACCTTCTATTGAGAATGGTTAGATTTAGATAAAGGTTGTTTTTGCTATAATAGTTCAAAAATAGATAATGAAAAATGAATATATTTAAATTGCATTCAAATTATTTTATTCTGTGTGAAGTTATGGCTGTTTGAAGATGTAGCGTAGATGATTTTTGTTATCGCAGCAATAGTACTTGATAACCGAGAGTAAGTCTCGATTATCCATTTCATCGTTTAATTTCGCAAGTGTTCAAATCCATTTGAGATCTCGACCATCTGATGGTCTAGACTAGAGAGTTGATTATAGGCTTGTTATGTAGATACATGTGTGAATAATAGAGTATTTAACATTTGAAGCCGGAAGAAAGACCTGCTATAGGCAGAGTTATCTCTTGCATAATGCAACTATAAATGTTAATGACACGGCAGGGGCGGATCTATGAATTTCGTGAAGGGGAGGGGGGCAAAATGAGGGCACGTCGCTGAGGTGAGTGGTGGAAACAATCTTTTGCGAGCGTAGCGATCAAAAAAAAAATTTGGAGGTAGGCGTGGTCTTTTATGAAAATTCAATCCTTATTGGTGTATTTTTAGAGCATTTGCTGTCTTATTTGCTTCAGTGCAAATCAATTTCTATTTATATATTCAAATTTATATAGGCCTATTCTTAAAATGGTGTTTGTGTTTTATTTGAGTACAACGAATTATGCCTACAGGTAGATATTGATAATTAAAACACGCTGTTTTGTTTGACTTGTGTCTCACAAATTATTTTATTATTACGGTGGAATGACAATCAGGTCAAACAGAAGTTGAGAAAGCTCTCATCGCCCTCCTAGCCCTACTACTTGGCCGTAGCAAATCCTTGATCAACACAGGCAAGAAATAAAATAAGAAACATTGACATTGTGGATAGGCTTGTATTAACCGTAGATTTAAACAGTACCTTCAAAATTGATCGTACAACCGAACGTACGACACCATTAACGACATCTAAACCTTTAACATTTGAGTGCCGTAAATTTAGATGACGGGGTCTACTACGGCATACAAAAATAAATAATGCCGTGGCAGACATGCTTTGTGTAGTCTTTCAGCATGGCTTTGTCATTTGCCGTGGTAAATTTCGAGCGCTGAGTTTGTGTTGTTATGTATCGTAGGTACCGTTTGACCTACATATGTGTTATGTATTATATGCGTATAAAGAATAGTATTAAAAGATACTATTTTAATATATTATTTACTATTCTATTTTTATTCCTTTTTGATAGGATTTATTTTATGTATTTAGTAAGGTTAGATAGAAATTGTAGTTTGACCTAGTTTATTACCTCCCTTTCTTTTAACACATTTAACCTAGATTTGGCACCGAATGTTAGCGTCAGTAGTGAAAATTCCTTTGTTCTGGAAAGACGCATTTTATGTTGTTCTCCTTACACCCATTATTCTAGGGTTTATACTTATTTTTATATTATTATTAGAATATTACTCTTATTTTGTACATATACTAGAAGAGTTTGTATATATTTGGTACCTTGTGGAGTAATAGTTGAAGACCGATAAGGAGATTATTCTGTTCTTGTCTGTTCGTAACTCTATCATATTTTGAGCACGTAACAGAGTTGGGGGCTTGTGTCCGTGATTGAACATACCAAAGCCAACTAGTTCAATTCTTAATTTAATATTTACTTATACTTAAATCATACTTATTTTTCAAAATGGTATTTAATATCGAAGATTTTTAAAAAAAAAAAAAATCCAACTGCAGGGAAATTGAACGCCATGCGTAAAGATGGACTTGATACAACTAGGTCAGCATTTTATTTTTAACATAACCATTAATGTTAGTTGAAGAATTTAAATCATGTGTTAATGCAGTTATTAAAACACATTTATATGAACAGAAAATCGCAAGGTTATCAGTTGCTGCAAGTGCTGCAGATGACAAATCACAAACCCTCAAGGTAACATCTAATAGAGTCAACAGACAAAGGAATGACAACCCAATTCCTACTCACACGTTCGGACAGAAATAAACTCAGCGATAAAGCTGGCGTTTCGGATGCTGAATCCGTTAAGAAATTTTGACTAGGTTGTTCTTACTGTAAAAAGCCTGGCCAAATTTTGTCCGAATGTTTGATACTTGAAAGGATGGAAAAGGCGAAAGAATTTTCCTGAATCAATTGAATTTATTCAACAACAAGAGTCAACCAAATATGATATACTCGATGTTTTCGGAACCAATAAACCTTTTACTTCCGAAGGTTTTGTGTCGCTTATAGGCGAACACGCCAACCTGCAACCTGTATTTTTTTTACAAGACACATGAGCTACCCAGTCTTTTAATTACAGGGCATTTTGTCACTGGCTGAGGAGTCTAGCTACTCAGTCTTTTTTACTACAGGGCATTTTGTCACTGGCTGAGGAGTCGAGCTACTCAGTCTTTTTACTACAGGGCATTTTGTCACTGGCTGAGGAGCTACTCAGTCTTTTTACTACAGGGCATTTTGTCACTGACTGAGGAGTTGAGCTACTCAGTCTTTTTACTACAGGGCATTTTGTCACTGACTGAGGGGTTATTTAAAAATAGTGTCTTATTACAGGGCGTAGAGTTGGGCTTTTTTAGGTTCCTTTGTATGAAATTATCATAGAATCGGAGTTAATAACGGGGCCATTCACTATAGGTGTCAGGCACTCTTTGCCCATGGATGGCGTAACCCTTATATTAGGGAATGATTTGGCTGGCGATAAAGTGGTAGTTAATCCACTCATGTCCAATATACCGATAGAAGACGATGATGTCGAAATTGGCATTTTCCCTTCATGTGCTGTAACTCGTGCTATGGCTAAGGCCACTGATGCAAATACAACTGTTTATGAGTTATCAGATACAATTTTTGAAAAAACTATACATAATTCTCTTGATGTGGAAACACTAAATGTGGAATATTCCGATTTTCAAAACACTGGGGTTGAAAAGTTGTCAAGAGGATTATTAATTCTGGAACAAGCAAGTGATCCTGGTATTAAGGCACTTTTAGATAAGGCAGTTCCTAATGATGAAATAGCCAATATCCCAGTAGGTTATTATTTAGAAAATGGGGTACTTATGAGTGGAGACAACCAGATGTCTCCGCAGATAATATATGGAAAACATATTTCCAAATTGTTGTACCACCTATATCGTAATGATATTTTAACTCTGGCTTACGATACTCCGACGTCTAGTCATTTAGGAGTAACTAAAACATGTAACAAAATCCTTAGTCATTTCTTTAGGCCCAAATTAAAGCATGATGTAAATTATTGCATATCGTGTCACACCTGCCAAGATGTAGGTAAGCCAAATATGAAGATCCCAGTATATCCTTTAAAACCCATTCCAGCATTTGATTAGCTTTTCAGTCGTGTCATCATTGACTGTGTAGGACCTTTGCCAAAAAAAACCAAACCAAAATCTGGAAATGAATATTTACTCACTATGATGTGCGCTTCAACAAGATTTCCTGAAGCAGTACCATTAAGGAACATTAAGACTCCGAGTATATGCAAAGCTCTTATCAAGTTCTTCACTTTCGTAGGTCTTCCGAAGTCAATTCAATCTGACCAAGGAAGCAACTTTGTGTCCGTTTTATTTCAACAAGTGATGCACCATTTAGGCATTAAACAATATAAATCAAGTGCCTATCACCCTGAGTCGCAAGGTGCCCTTGAAAGATTTCACCAGGCATTGAAGAACATGATTAGGTCTTATTGTTTTGAGTTTGAAAAGGATTGGGACGAGGGTATTTGTTTACTTCTTTTCGCTACCAGAGAATCTGTTCAGGAATCTCTGGGATTTAGTCCGTATGAACTAATTTTTGGTCATACTGTTCGTGGACCACTAAAAATGTTCAAAGAGCAATGGCTCGTTGATGATCAACAGACCATACATAACCAGTTAACACTTACATATTGTATTAACACAATTAAAAGTAAAAAGTAAAAATCAGAGAATTTTTAAGATGGAGTTTGATGCTTCAAGAATATGATTTCCCTGGTAAATTCAATATAATACCAGATGCTTTATCAAGAATTGTTTAAGTGTACAAAGTTTAAATGTATGTTTTTTGTGTAAATAACTGCTATAATATAAAAAATAGAATAAAACAAAAATACGTTTGTGCATAGTTTTAATTCTTTAAATTTTGTAAATATTTATTATAATTTTTTAATTTTATTTTGTACTAAACATTTGTATCAAATGTTTTCTTTAAGAGGGGGTGTGTGTTATGTATCGTAGGTACCGTTTGACCTACATATGTGTTATGTATTATATGCGTATAAAGAATAGTATTAAAAGATACTATTTTAATATATTATTTACTATTCTATTTTTATTCCTTTTTGATAGGATTTATTTTATGTATTTAGTAAGGTTAGATAGAAATTGTAGTTTGACCTAGTTTATTACCTCCCTTTCTTTTAACACATTTAACCTAGATTTGGCACCGAATGTTAGCGTCAGTAGTGAAAATTCCTTTGTTCTGGAAAGACGCATTTTATGTTGTTCTCCTTACACCCATTATTTTAGGGTTTATACATATTTTTATATTATTATTAGAATATTACTCTTATTTTGTATATATACTAGAAGAGTTTGTATATATTTGGTACCTTGTGGAGTAATAGTTGAAGACCGATAAGTCGATTATTCTGTTCTTGTCTGTTCGTAACTCTATCATACTTTGAGTACGTAACAGAGTTCAGAGAAGGACGAAGTCGAGGTGGTTTAAATACGACTGGGCGGCTTTTTTCGATTTTTTCTTTGTGCTTGGCGGCAGAAAATAGTGCCGCCTGGGGTGGCTACATCCCTGTTCCTTGCATCTGTAGCAATTCCAAGAGCTATTTGGCTGATATTTTCGGACATATTTGGGTCTGAGAAAAGGCACTTTCAGAAGTGAAAAAGCACTTTCAGAAGTAAAAAAGGCACTTTCAGAAGTATAAAAGGGCACTGTCGAAAATTGGGGGGGGGGGTGCGCACCCCTTGCGCCCCCCCCCCCTTAAATCCGCCTCTGACACGTCATTTCCACTCAATGTTTTTGGAAAGGTGGTTTAGCGGGCGCGCTTTAGAACATCACATTTAACTGACTTTCAATCCAACGCTTGTACGTGACAAGGAGTGGGGTCTGTCATTGAGTCAACTAGTGTGGTTTCGATTTCCCGATTGTAGGGTCGCCTGTCAAACCTCGTGGGGTTTCCTCCGACTTCTAAAGACCTATACACGCAAGCGAATTATTGGAATAAAATTAAACCATATGTTAGTCCCGAAATAACCTTGTCTGTGTCGAGTGGTCGTTGAACTTCCACCCTCTCTCTCTCTTTTAAATTAAAAGATTTCACTTACCCTATAACAACTATAATAAAATCCAATATATTCCATCCATTCCGCAAATACGCTCCAGAATGCATTACAAAACCATAGGCTATTATCTTTAGAAATGCCTCAAGGGTAAAAATAACTAAAAATACATATTCTACGTATTCCTAAAAATAAAAAAAAGACACTTCATTTGAATCAATTTCAGATTTACAAAAATAACAAAATAAATATAACACAGTCAGTTCATGGAGCATTGGTAACTGGTGTGGTTTCGATTTCCGGTTGTACGTGAGTAGGGTAGGGTCGCCTGTCCAACCTCGAGGGTTTTCTTAGGATCCTCCGGTTTCATCCGATTGCTAAAGACCCCTACGCGCAAGCGATTTATTGTGTAAGCCCCGAAATGATGACTTATTTGGTGTCGAGTGGACGTTAAACTCCATCTCTCTCTCTCTATCTCTCTCTCTCTCTCTCTCTCTCTCTCGTTAGTATCAAACTATAGTATCCAACTATCAGAGTCAGCCTATTGGAAAAGTCCACGCGATTTACTTACCAAAGCCATGTTTACTTCGTTGGTGTCTAATTCAGGATATGGAGTATATGCAGCAAGGGCCCCACAGTTGGCAAAAATTGTAATCAGGATTAAATATTCAAATGCTGTAATTCTTATTAAGGAAAAATAAAACCTTGGTATGTGTGTTTTGTTAGGCTACGCGTCTTGGGTCCTAATAATCTCAGGACATGTCTATTGGACAATAACACCCCTCTAAATGCCAAACAGGGAGTGTTTATCTTCTAAATAAAACAAAATGGACATATCATTTGATTTTTTGCAAAAATAGAGAGTTATATCGCGGGAAATGTGAAAAAATAAGAATTAATTAAGGGCTATGAATTAAGAAATTAGGACTAAGAACATAGAATAAAGAGCTGTTTGGTCTTCTATAGAAAAACGATGCTGTTGGCCGGTCCAGAAACAGATGGAGAGATGTCAATTGTAGGCCGGTTGGGGTGTTCGCTTGTTTCCGGAGTTCAAAATGGCCGCTTTATATAAATGAGAATTTTGGGGAATACTAACCCTAACCCCTTTTAGTGGACTGAATTTTGATCTTATTTAACCTTGACGCCGCTTAAAAGGGTTAGGGTTCGTGTTAGTATTCCCCCAAATACTCATTTATATAAAGCGGCCATTTTGGATTCCGGAAATTGCCGAACCTCCCCGACCGGCCTACAATTAGCATCTCCCAAACAGATGAGTTTGTGAAGCCGCCGACTTGCATTTGTTATTATCACTTGTCTATCGTTTTCTGTATACATCTCGAAAATTCGCCTATCCGTTTTTATTCAGCATTGAGAATCCTCGTAATATTAAACGTACCAAGGCGTCACAATTCAGGGGCTGTGATAATGATGATGATGATGATGATGATTATAAAATACTGGATCCAGGGGTTGTGATGATTATAAAATACTGGACCCAGGGGTTGTGATGATGGTAAAACACTAGATCCAGGGGTTGCGATGATGGTAAAACACTAGATCCAGGGGTTGTGATGATTATAAAATAGTAGATCTGGGGGTTGTGATGAGTATAAAATGATTGTAAAATACTAGATCCAGGGGTGTTTATGATGATCATTATAAAACACTGGACCCAGGGTTTGTGATGATGGTAAAACACTAGATCCAGAGATGATGATGATAAAATACCAGAACCTTGGGTTGTGATGATGATGTGCCGGGTTTGTTAGTATTTTATTAATCACGGAACAGCAACGACAAGGGCGTTGTTAATTTTTGTTATTTTGTTTTTATAAAATGGTTTAAATTCTGAATATAATCTGTTGAATTTGCATATCTATAACATATGGAAGCACAGAGGGGTCAATTGCGCGAAAGATATTGCGATATTAATAAGGTAATATGTCAACATATAATTTGACCTTAAAGGGGCCATCCCGATAACATTTTGGGGGTTAAAACTACTTAATTTTGTATGAAAAGCCCTAAATAGCCTCTAATTTAGATCCGAGCAACTTCTTCAAGCTATGTGATATGTTTTCAAACAACTTCCAATCGCCGATACGGCTCGGTGGCCGAAGACTTGTGTTCTGTTTGCATTACACAGAAGTGTCTGGATAAAACGAGTCTATATTATGTGCAGCTTTCAATCTAACCCTATTGACTCACTTTTAAAGCTCTCCTTTGATTAAGTTAAAATTGGTATCATAACAATTTAAAAGAAAAACTTAAAAGAGCTAGTGTCCAGTTAAGCTTTTTTTGCATTTACGTCCAAACTACTCAATATTTGGGACCAGCCCGAATTTCAAAGAATCTGAAAAATTACACGTTCATGAACGTATGAAATTTAAACGCCAAAATATAGAGGAATAGTGTATTTACCTTGTCTGAAAATTTCAGTTCAAAAAATTGAGTAGTTTGGACGTGAATGCAAAAAAAAGCTTAACTGGACACTAGCTCTTTTAAGTTTTTCTTTTAAATTGTTATGGTCGTTTTACTTGATAAGCGCGACTATATTTGATACCAATTTTAACTTAATCAATAGAGAGCTTCAAAAGTGAGTCAATAGGGTAAGATTGAAAGCTGCCATATGTAGACTCGTTTTATTCTGTGTAATGCAAACAGAACACAAGTCTTCGGCCACCGAGCCATACCGGCGATTGGAAGTTGTTTGAAAATGTATCACATAGCTTGAAGAAGTTGCTCGGATCTAAGTTAGAGGCTATTAAGGGCTTTTCATACAAAATTAAGCAGTTTTAACCCCCAAAATGTTATCGGGATGGCCCCTTTAATATATTGCTAGCATTGTCAAGATATTTCATTCTGTCGGAGTATATGTCAGCATAGCGCATGGCAATACATGGAATTTATTGACAACACTCCAGAGTGAGAATATCTTAGCGTAAATTAAATGGCGACTTGCAACATAGCACGTTGGTAAAATTAATTCGGCAAAAAATGTATTTTAGGGGTTAAAATCATTGACCCCTATACGCTTCCATAGAAAAGACCATCACTATTCTACAGTTTTGTCAACATTAGGCCTATTGGTCGAGAGCGAGACATTAAGTAATATATTGTAAGTATAGGATATTAACCTACACGAAGTTGCTATATTATATAACCCGCGGGCGCAGCCCAAGGGTGATATAAATATAGCAACTGAGGTATGATTGGTTAATATCTGACATATACAACGCCCACCCTTAAATTAAAATGGACTTTTCCATTAATATTCAACAATGATTGGATAACGGCTCGGTAGTTTCCGTCAAATAACGAAGATTACCGAGTTAGTCACGTGCAATTACGAGATGGTGTTTTTGTAAACACAGCGCCATTTTGAAGAATTGAATTTCATACAAAAACAAATTGGAAAGTAATACGAAGTCAGATGAATAATCAATCCCTTTTAGCCAACATACTGACGATGGAAGTGGTGTGAATGCAACTATCGATGAGGATCTATCCAAAGCCTAAAGAAAATTTGGATCAAAAGACATTCTTTCCCGATAATTCTGACAGTGAACTACGATTGAGGGCTTTTCATGTTTTATAGACAGAAGGATTTGGCCGACTGTTTTATTTAAGTGCATGGACTGTACCACAAAATAGTTTATAATGGAAATCTTGGGCGATAAATACTTTCAAGTCTAGGAGTGTGTGGACGGAAAGAAGATTCTGAAAGATATGGATAACCGATTTAAATATGCTGATAAGTACGTCGTCTTTTTCTGTCTTGAATGTTTCAAACTGTTCCATAATAATTTTTAATTGTCAAAATAATAAAAATTTATTTCTGTGTTTGTTGTATTATTTTGATCATCAGCGGTTGATATGAGTCGAATACATCGACCTGACATGACGTCATTAGCGGTTGATATGAAATATCAACCTGTCGTGACGTCATCAGTGGTTGATATGAAGAATATATCAACCTATTATGACGTCATGACAGGTTGTAATGAGATATAACTGCTATTCACATCAAAGAAAAAAACTACCACCAGTTGTATATCAACAAGAGAACCGCGAGGTCCGAGTGTTTATACAATATATTACGCAAGCACACACAGCTTCAAGAGAAGAAAAAATCGAAAATGATTTTGAATTGCGAAACTATAGTTTTCAAAGGTTATATACCCCTCGCCCCCCCCCCCTCCTCTCCCTCCACACGCACACACATCACAATTCTGTAACAAAACTATAACACACAAATAAAACTTCTATTGTAGAAACTAAAAGGATATCTCCACTCCACCACTTTAATACACAATTTCCTCAAGGGGCTTCTGAGAGTCAAAAAGTACAAGGCCCTGACCGGCCGAATGTTAATGTTTGGCACTTTACGGAGTTGTCGTTTTCGCGTCATATTTGTGCCGTCCGCTGCCGCTACTAGAGCTGTACTCCACGCATTACTGATTCGAGGTTTATCGCCGACTGGTCCTCCCTCCGATGGCGGTAGTTGTCCTCCGCCTTCTGTTTGTAACAAGGGTGGTGCCGATGCCGGATTTCTTTGTGCTTCTGGTAGAGGCCTGGTTGGGATTTGAAGGGTGGGTCGATCATGATTCGGACCTGAAAAAAAAAAAAATAGGTCAAAAAGAATCTTAATATTTTCATTACTCTAATTATATATTTAAGAATTTTATAAAACAAACGTGAACAATTACCGCTGTGTTATTGACCTTAAACTGAGTGTGACGTCATGGCAGACATCTTGGAAATGTGACATCATGTCAAAAAAAAGTCTTCTGTCAATTGTAAAAGGAACAAACACAGGCCTCCCAATAATTTGGCAGCGAGTACTCTTATCTCCAGGTTATTAAGGCCCCTTGACCCTCGCCTATAACTATAAGGACCTGGGTTGGACCCCCCCCCCCCCCCTCCCACACAATCAAGAAATGCTTCCGCCTGGACCCCCCCCCTCCCACACAATCAAGAAATGCTTCCGCCTGCCTTAAAACTTGTCAGGCTTAATGTCGACCATAAATGAATAAGCAGAGCCTTAGACTTTTTAGGCAGATCGTCGACCCTAAGAACAACAATAACAAGATGGGCAGCGGTTCCGGATCCAAAAACTATTAATAGGTTTTTACACACTAAGGGGTTGTGGGTATGTCATAATATAATGTAGGAGCCTTCGGGTATGGTAAGACTAGGGGACAATTGAAGAAGTTAGTGTTCTCACATTGTATTAGTTTGGGAACCCTTCCATTAGTTTGGAAGCCCTTTGTGTCAGTTTGGGAGCCCTTTGTATTAGTTTGGGGATATTTTGTATTAGTTTGGGAGCCCTTTCCATTAGTTTGGAAGCCCTTTCTGTCAGTTTGGGAGCCCTTTGTATTAGTTTTGGGATATTTTGTATTAGTTTGGGAGCCCTTTCCATTAGTTTGGAAGCCCTTTGTGTCAGTTTGGGAGCCCTTTGTATTAGTTTGGGGATATTTTGTATTAGTTTGGGAGCCCTTTCCATTAGTTTGGAAGCCCTTTCTGTCAGTTTGGGAGCCCTTTGTATTAGTTTTGGATATTTTGTATTAGTTTGGGAGCCCTTTCCATTAGTTTGAAAGCCCTTTGTGTCAGGTTGGGAGCCCTTTGTATTAGTTTGGGGATATTTTGTATTTGTTGGGAGCCCTTTCCATTAGTTTGGAAGCCCTTTGTGTCAGGTTGGAGCCCTTTGTATTAGTTTGGGGATATTTTGTATTTGTTTGGGAGCCCTTTTCATTAGTTTGGAAGCCCATTGTGTCAGTTTGGGGGCCCTTTGTATTAGTTTGGGGATATTTTGTATTAGTTTGGGAGCCCTTTATATTAGTTGGGGGGGGGGGCTGTTTTAACGTCGATTGTGATGAATTGGTAAGACTGTCACTCACAGAACCATCGATGCCCCCATAAACAAACCTGACTATACAAAACATTCTCAGACTTTACTTAAAATTGTTCTTATTTTAACTAAAATATAGCCCTTGATAAAACTTTTGTTGTTTTGATGTATCAAATACATCAATAAGAAATTATGTGCAAAGTTTTGTATTACTGGATCAAAGATATTTCTCATAAACAGTGATTCAAAGTTTAGTCAAGACTGCGGTTGCTTTGTAAAACTTGGGGCCTTTTTCACGAAATTTTTTCTAGGATAAAATCCAAATGTTAGTCATTTGATTGGATAATATTAGACTGATTTTAGTATCTAGCCATTCAAAATTAAAATAACAGCGTCCTTGGCCAGGTAGCCAGTTGGAATTCGACGAAGAGTAGACGGGACCCCCCTCCCCCCTCTCACAGTTCAATGTATGCCGGGGCGGATCCATAGTCAGTTACATAAGATGAGAGAGAGAGAAAAAAGAGAGAGAGATAGAAGAGGGGAGGGAGAGAGAGAAATGGGAGAGAGGGACAGAGATGAGGGAGAGGGAGGGAGGGAGGGAGGGGAGAGAGAGGGGGGGGGGAGAGAAATGGGGTTTAACGTCCACTCAACACAACTAGATCATTTCGGGGCTAACATATGGTTAAATTTTATTTCAATAATTCGCTTGCGCGTAGGGGTCTTTAGCAGTGAGAGGAAACCGGAGTGCCCAATGTGTCAAAGGACGTGTGCTTTATGACCACTATTTATAGAATAAAAATTACTGGTTTATTGAGATACCCTCGTCTTTATCAAGCAAAATAGTGTCAGTGTCTTACTGTTCAATTATGTCAATTAAAGATACATTATGTAATGCTTAAGCGTAGGACGTTAAACCCCATTTCATTCAATACGTTATGTAAAATTTAGATAAAAAAAAATAACCATTCTTGCTGTAATAGTTCGAAAGCAGATAATGTAAAATGAAAATATTGAAAATTTCATTCAAATTATTCTATTGCGAGTGAATTACAAAGTAATATATCAAAATGGTCTGAAGAGGTTCAAGAGAACTGAAAACGTTAACCATAAACATGTGTTTATTTCTTTTTTCAACGTAATTTTATTTATATTTATTTATATATATATACTTGTACTTTATCTACTTTAATATTCTTTTTTTACGGTAGATAAATGCATAAATAAAGAAATTGTAGGTCCAGGTAAAAAAAATATATATATAACGATAAAAGTACTAGCCAAATTTTAAATTTTTGTTAAAAAACGCTAAAAATTAAAATGCAACGCATAAAATGGCCTGACGATTCGTTTGATAACGATGAAAGTACTAGCCAAAATTTTAATTTTTAGCGTTTTTTCTCTAATATTTTAATTTTATTTATATGATGAACTGAGAGTTAGATCGTTTTATATATGTTTTTTCTTATAATAAAATTGGTCTAATGATGCTCAGTAGGAACAGAAAGCGCTAGCCGTTAAATTAATATTTTGGTGTCTTTCTTTAATTTAGTTTATATATGAATAGTCCCAAGACGGACGAAAAGTACTTTAAAATGTTAAAATGTTATTAAACCAGTGTTGAAATCAGTTTGTGTCGGCATACCTTTTATCTTTTCATCGATTACCGTGAACCAAAGTAGTGCAGCTTTACGGTTGTGCTAATTTTTCTGGATATATATATATATAATATATAACGGGGTATTATTTATATAGACTGTAGTAAATATCAAGAATTTAGTGATAGGTTTCGTCTACATGTTTTAACCAGGAGTGGTATATATATATATATATATATATATATATATATATATATATATATATCTATCTACCTTCGCCTGGCAAAATGCCTACATACTCATACTAATGGTGAGGCGAGGGTCCGAGTCATCACATAAATATATATATAGTTTGTTAGTTTATAAATGTTAGACCCGATTCCACTTGTACTGTAACTTAAACACAATCAAATTACTACAAAATATACCAACCCATACCACGCTGATTAGGCTATGTACATTTAACAAAACCCATCTAAATCAAAAGCAGATATTAAATTATCATTATCCCAACTTTTCCAAAATAATTCATCTCTTTAAAGCTATGGCAAATCTAGGCTAACGTTTAGACTAAGATAATTCTAGTTGAAACATCGATCGGTAATATGATTCCTGTTTTTTAAATGCCACTGAAAATGTTCATCGGACACCAGAAAACAAAATAGGATATTAAAACTAGCCCCGACTTCAGCTGAACTATTATTTCATACGGACATTCCGTAATATATTCTGAATTGTAGACTGCCATGTTTTGATGAGGGAGCCGTTATCTCGCCTCTTCTTCGTGCTACTTCATTCACGATCAAATTCTAACATTCCAACCAAACCTGGTTCTTCAATAATGGCGACTAAAAGTTCTCTAATAGTTTCTTGTACACTTACCCGCTCCGACCGAAGCCATTTTTGAATGGGAAACTGATATACAACGTTCCCTATAAAATATTTTCTATCTCATGATTTCCTCCATTTTTGTGCTAACCCAAAGTGATACGGCACTACATCCGGGTACTCGCATGCAACACCATTCTTGAGATTTTTAGCAGATATGCCGAGGTCCAAATGTTGCAATACATAATATTCGTAAAAATCGTATCCAAGATTTATTTTTAGGGTGTAGACGGGGTCACCGAGGTAGAATGTCGTCTGCAATGTTTTTGACGTTTCTTATGGTCGGCGTTCCGATTAGTATACGAGAATAGGGCCTTTAAGGCCTAGAAATATCGACATTGTTTGGTAGAGGATGTGGTGTAGTTTTAATGAATGAAATATACATCGTTGATTGGCAGGTACAGGTATATTATAAATAAGCCATGGTGTATAAAGTAGGCCTTATGGTTGTAGTAGTTTTTCCATTACATGTATATTGTATATCACTTAGTTATAAGATATATAGGTAGGCTAGTCTAAAAATACGACTTGTGTTAAAGGGACAATAACACTCTTGCTGGCTTGACAGGTCCAGAAAAATAAAATTAGCCTTATTCTAACTACAAGATGTTGTAGTGTCCTACCTGTTGTGTAAATTATCCATTACAACCTATCTCACTTGTCCAGAGGGTTCCAAAATATGTTTAAATCCAAGTTGCATTTGGAAGTGCTTACGTAAGGCTTTTCAAACCATGTTACGGCATGTAGTTGAATTTTTCCAATTTGTAAAATTAGGTGTGTTAAGATGAAATTTGTATCATTTTTTAATTGAAATATTGTAAAATAGTACAAATTGTTGACCAGAATAAAGATTGGAACATATTATTCAGTTATAACAAGAGTGTTATTGGGGCTTTAAAACACCCCCGCAGACAGATACCTATCTCATATTCTGCCATATTAGTATTGAGTGTGGTAACAGAAAATAATAAGAGGGAGAGAGAGAGGGTGGGGGAGAGAGAATGAATGAATGAAATGGGGTTTAACGTCCTACTGTTATGCACTTAACCTGAGCTAATTGAAGACGGGCATACAGTGTGCTATGAGGGTAATTTTGCCCGGGCAGCGGCGCTACGGCCTACTCTTATATCGAATTCCAACTGCCAAGGGATCTTTTACGTGCACTCCAATATGTACACGGGACCTCGGTTTTTCGTCCCATCCGAACGACTAGGCAACTGTCCTTGTCAGGCCCTCCTGCATCACTGACAAGGGGAAATCACGTCGGAAAAACGAGGTGTGGGGGAGAGAGAGGGAGCAGAGAGAGGGAAGAGAGAGGGGAAAGAGAGAGATAGATAGATAGATAGAGAGAGATGGGGTTTAACGTCCACTCGACACAGACTAGACCATTTCGTGGCTAACACAATAAGTCGCTTGCGCCTAGGGGTCTTTAGCAGTTGGGGGGACCGGAGGACCTGGAGAAAACCCACGAGGTTGGACGACGAGGGAGAGAGAGAGTTTTGTTAAAGATGCTCTATGTAAGATTTAGAGAAAGAGAGAGAAAAAGTGAGAGCGATGGGGATCGTACACTCGTAGGGCTCTTTAGCAAACCGGAGGACCCGGAGAAAGCCCAAGAGGTTGGACAGGTGACTCTATTCCTTGTCAGGTACAACCGGGGAATCGAAACAACGACAGTTTGACTCAATGACAGACCGTATGATTTAATGCGCACGCACGCACTAACCATTCGACCATCCACATCCCCACGATACCTTATGTTGCACCGCGCAACTAGTCCCCCCCCCCCCGAAAATAATAAAGTCAGTAATAGATTTGAATATACATATAATACATACTAGAATGATGATGAAGATGACATGGGGTTTAACGTCCAATTTTCCTGCCCTGACTGTGCTAATGAAGACGGACATTTTGCCTTGATAGCGGCGGTATGGTCTAGTCTTATATCGAATTCAACTGCATTCGGTATCCCGGTTTTTCTTCCTATCCGAACGACTAGACAGCTGACCTCGCCCTGCACTATACACTGACAAGGTTACATGCTTGAAAATCCGGGCAAACACCGGGGTCGAGCCCTGGTCCTCCTAGGTACCAATCCAGTGCCTTACGCAGTGAGTCACGCCGGCTCACAGGTTATGACATTTATTATTTTAGCGTTTTCCGAGTTTCTGTCCGGATTATCGCCCTTGTTGTTAAACTTATTTGACGTTCTAACACCTGACGTCAACTGGCTGACTATCGCCATTGAAGAGACAGACGACCACTGACAAGATCGGTCGCATTTTTTTGTTACGTCTTTTTTTAAAATCATTTTAGTGAAGCCTGTACCACAACAGGCCCGGGACTGTACAGCGCAGTGGACGCTTACGGCTGGCCCCCGGATCCATTCACTTGATTTGATAATTGTTTGGTTTTTGCAGTGTCTATTTTCTGTCGTGTCCGCAGGTTTGTCTTGTAGATTTTTTTTTGTTTGTTTTGCGTGTAGTGCAGTCCCCCTGCATTTACTAATAGATGCAACTAAGATTAGGATCTGTCCAGGGGCGCAGATCGCCAAAAAAAGGTGGTGGGGACAGTCCATGGGCAGTCCAGAAGGAAGACAAAGGGAAAGGAAACGGGCAGAGTGGATAGTAGTGTTCTGCTCTTTAGTTTTAGATATTTAAATCGACAAAAACCAATCAATAAAGTGTTTAATTTTTAAAAATTGCTCTCTGAACTATTTTTTTATTGGTAAAACCTCCCCAAAATCACCGAGAATGCATATTTAGACACCACTTTGTAACAAAGAAAAAAATATGACATCATCGTTTGACATGATTTGTGGAATAGGTCTAGCCTTTTTCTTGGAGTCCCTTGTTACAAATGGGGCTGAAACGCATTGGGCTACACGATTCATGTACCAATGGTAAAATGTTTATTTTGTCAGATAATGTAATACTCGTAGTTTCTTGTCAAATGACATAAAGTAGCTGACCAGGGGCACCGGAACCGGGGTACCAGGGTATACAAATGGTACCCTGCCCTTTTCTGGGGTATACATGTATACCCATGCCCTAACGATACTAGTCTATTCATTTTAACCGGATCTCGCACTCATAATACATAAATTGTGAATAATCAGGTATTTGTCTCTTTCACTATCTTTTATTTTAAAGGGTTTTGGGTTGAAATTTGGAATGCTAGAGGCGCTCTTAACAGCATGCTCGGAATTGACTGGCGTGGGGGGGGGGGGCATTCCCTGGCCCTCACGTCGTTCCGGCGCCCCTGTAGCTGACAATGTATAAAATTCTCGCAAGACAATTATGAACCAGTTCCCCACAAATGTTAAGGATATGCCCGGATGGTGGTGCGGTTCCAAAATACCCCTTGTATACGCAGAAGGGTTAAATATTTAATTGAAGAAACAAACAGCACTGAAAGGGTGATGACGGTTCTATATTCTTATATCATTATACCAGTTAGAGAAAGATAGTAACAGTCAATTTACCTTTAGTGAAAAAGGTTGGTCTTGTTTGTGATTTGGGGGGTTGGGATGGCCTAGTTGTCAAGAGTGCCGCGCTTCGACCTCTAATTGGCCGGTCACCTCTGGCTTGCTGCTGTAGTTTGAGCGTATGTGACATGGAAATAGGGGCACCTTCTCAACCTCGTGGGTTTCCTCCGGGCACTCAGGTTTCCTCCTACTGCTAAAGACCCCCACTCGCAAAATGATCTAGTTTGTGTCGAGTCGACGTTAAACCCCATTTCCCTCCCTTCCTGTTTGTGATTTGGCCCGGGGGTTTGATGGCCGGATTGTTAACGCAAGCGCGCTATATCGTAATGTCTGTCATTGAGACAAATGGCGTGATTTCTATTCCCCGGTTGTACGTGTACAACCTCGTTGGGTTTATCTGGGTCCTTTGGGTTTCCTCCACTGTTAAAGACCCCTACGTGCAAGTGAATTATCAAAATGAAATTGAACTATGTGTCAGCCCAGAAATGACCTAGTTTGTGTCGAGTGGACGCCATACCCCGTTGTTTTTATCTCTCTCAGTCTCACTGATAAACCACATATTCAATTCATGTGGAAATATATGATAGATTTAATAAGTTCATTAGTATCAAGATTTGTTAAGGAATGATTCGTGCTACAATCGCAATATAGTCGAGTAATTGTGGTGCTTAAGACCAATCTTTTAAAATAGCTTTTAATTAGCTTATTAGTCTGTGATATATTTACATGCTCATTTTTATTATTTTATATTTCATTTTATTTGTTTGTAAATCTATAGTTTAATTGCCTGTCACTTTATATTTCATTTTATATGTCATAATTATCATTTTATAATTCATTCGACTCGTTGCAGTTATTGTAAAACGCTCCAATATGTATGTATCCTCGCCTATCAACATAAATATCAATAAAAAAAACTAAATTTAACGTGAAGAGAAAATCAATTAAAATGACAAGAGCCGTTTCAATATACATGAATAAATCAATTGATCGTGAAAAGAAAACTGCTTTAACGATGACATTAAACTAAAATTTAAAGTTGCAATATACCAAAAATTAATTTGACGTGATGAAAAATTAATTTGTCATGACAATAATATTGATAAGAACATTAAAATAAAACTGAGTTTAAAATACTGTGTAATACTGATAAGAAACTGAGAGAGAGAGAGAGAGAGAGAGAGAGAGAGAGAGAGAGAGAGAGAGAGAGAGGGGGGGGGTGACGCCAAGTCGACACAAACTAGAGTTTTAAAATTTCATTTCAGGAGCCAACATCCAATTCATTTTCACCAGTCGTAGATTAAGTGGGGTGTTACCAGGGTAACGACAGAAGGTGCCAATGTTACAGGGTCCTAAACATTATAGTTCTGTTGTACCAACTAAATCGAACAATCATACTGACAGACATTAGCCAAAATATGTCCGTTTTTCACTGTTGATGCAAGGGCCCGTGACCAATGCAGACTTAGCCAGTTTCCACTAGAAGTCTAGACCAATCACCAAGTGGAACTTCACACAGAAGGTTGCAGGATAGCCCAGGCTCCACCCTCGCGCCGCTAGATCGATTACTATGAAACTTTTGTCTTTTTGACATGAACCGCGGGACCCTGGGCCTGGGCCCACCAGACCCATGCCTAAGCTGGGCACTGAGTATTCTCCTACATAGGATAGGTTTAGCCTTGTTCATCGAATGGTTTCATACAAAAGCATTCTGGCACATGAATCTGGTGCCAATTTAAAATGTTCAATTGCCTTAAATATTGAATATCGAAAGTACATCTTTTCACGGTAATATAGCATCTGCAATGTTGTTGATTTGAATTAACCAATGAGTCGTGTTTTCAATGTCAACAACATTTAATTATGGCCTACCAGCTGTATCACTCTCCTTTCAAATTGTTTATAAGAATTTTCGATTAAGCATAAATGTTCTTGTAGCTGTAAAATGCTAGATTAATATACCAATTGTTCATTTGTAACACATTTAACACCATATCTCTCCACGCGAATTGGCAATAAATTGTTTATTGAATAAAACAGAAACATTTTGTATACCTGTAAAATAATATACCAATTGTTTATATTAAAAGATAAAGTCTACCGTGTAATACGGTAATTGGTAACACGTTTTAGCCCTTCAATATCCAGCGTATCAGATATGCAAACCTACATGATATACATATTAATATAATCCCTACGGAATATTTTAATTATTTACTGTTATAATATGAATTATCACATATTCCCTGTTAAATGAAAATCGGCCACCAGTGCAGCTGTACAACTTTATGGACCCTGGCCTCAAGTGCCTGGGACCAACACTTTCTGAAATGTCAATATAAGCCCTGGAATCATTTCAATTTAAAAAAATAAACAGTAAGCAAAACATCGGAAATAGGTGGGGACACAGTATATCATGTCCCCATCACTAAAAATATTGGTGGGGACGCGTCCCGGTGTCCCCACCGGGATCTGCGCCCATGCTTTAAGCTGTAATATTACAATAGAACAGTTGTTTATAAACTAAGACGTTACGTAAGGTAGGTGTTTCATGAGCATTGAAGAAATGCTAAGATATCTCAAACACTGACAGATCCAAACTACTGACGATTTCCATAACTTCTGTCTTGACGTGGTTTAGTTTCAAACAGTTGTCACGCATCCACAGCTTAAAATATGTCTGACACGTGCTTCAATTTTTTTCTATTTCCGATGGTGGGTCAAGAGCTGTTAATATAGTTGGGTATCGTCCGCATGGCAGTAAAAATATATCATGTTACATATGCTGAGCACCACGGAAAACACATCACTTTTTTTCCCCCAAATATTGTATTACTATAGGTGGTTTTGTATGTATAATATTATGCAATACTATGAGCTATTGTTTCACATAATGCTCCCTAACGCCCGTGTGCACAAAAATTAATTGGACGAGATGCACATGAAAAGCATGTTTTCAACTTAATGTGCAGTACATGAACTGTGAAACGTCAATCTGTCGTAATTTATTGTTGGACGTGTGAAGGACTAACTGAAAATCAACGGAATGCAGGACCAATGGGAATGTCCCGGGCTGGCATGCCTATTGTCAGAAACTTCAATTGTCATCAGTCCACTATTGTATTGGTGGAACGTGTTCGAGTTACTGGACAAACACGTGACCGTCAACGTCCTGGTCCACAACGCGTTACAACTCAAGATCGCTACATCCGAGTCACTCATCTGCGTGACAGATTCCGCCCAGCGACTCGAACAGGACCAGTAAGTGCCAACACCGTAAGGCGTCGTCTAAGAGAAGTAGGACTCCGTGCACGACGACCTTATGTTGGAGCTATCCTCAAGGATCATCACCGTCAGCGACTCGATTGAGATTGGCTCAAGGACACCAGACATGGAGAAGAGTAGACTGGCAAAGTGTGCTCTTCAGTGATGAGAGTCGCTTTCGTCTTTATCACGTCAACGTGTGTGGAGGCGTCTTGGGGAACGTCATGCAGACTGATGTGTCTTCGAAACGAATCGATTGGGTAGAAGACCTGTAGTGGTGTTGAGGAGGCTTCACATTTCATCACCGAACCGCCCTAAACATTTGGAGGGGTCGCGTTAATGCCGTGGCCTACTGTGATGATGTCTTGCAACCAATTGTTGTTCCGATGTTTCGAGCGCACCCACAACTTCAGCACTTACAACAGAATAATGCACGTCCGCATACCGCCCGTTTTAGTATGGACTACCTGGCTGCTAACGACATCAATTTCTTGGACTGGCCAGCCATGTATCCCGACATGACACCGACAGAACATGTCTTGGATGAGATGGGACGCCGTCTGTATCGGAGACCACAGAGGCACACCATTGCCGCTTTAGAAGCTGCTCTTGTCCAAGAATGGAACAATTTGCCCAGACCCTCTTTCAAACATTAGTTAATTCCACGCGACGTCGCTGCAAAGCGTGCGCAAGAGCCCGTGTAAGACACACGCGCTACTGACATCTGTGTCGTACTTTTGGTTTTGACCCCCTCTGACTTTGTACCGTTCATTACAGATTCAAACAGTGTACACATGTGTTGTTGTTGATGTGTTCCCAGTTGAATAATGTTCACAATAAGAAGCAAAAATATAAATAAGATATGTTTACAGGATCATTTTGTTATACGAAAAACTAAGTGGTGCGTTTTCCATGGCGCTAAGTATATAAGAAGTAAACGGGTCGGTCCAAGAACCGATCCTTGTGGCACACCATTTTCAAGTGACATAGAATTTAATTGAGAGATAGTTATATTCACACAGATTGATGACGGTCACTCATATAAAATATGATTCGATTTAGTACTCCAAAAAAAATAAAAACCAAGTACGAACAATCCAAACAATAAGACAGAAATTCGAAGACCTAAAAACGTTAAAGGCAAAATAGTGTATTCAAGCAAAATAGTGTAATCAGCAAATGGACTGCTCCTCGTGTGCAAAAATACACGACAAACAGTGGTAACAGTTGTCAGGAAGAGTAAGCTTTCCAAACGATCTAGTAGCACTGAAATGTCAATCGTCTCAAATACAGCCCACAGCGCTAGTTACAGTGTCGGATCTAGGGGACGCAAAGTGGGACAAATGTCCCGGGCCCCCCACATTTAGGGCCCCCCCCACAATTCTGGGTCATACTATAATTTTATCACGGACGGAGCTAACCAGTACCTGGGCTGAGGGGCGAGAATTGGGGCCCTGGGCAGTAAGGGCTATTGGGGCCCCGGGACTGGTAGGTACCAACATATTTCCAGGGGGGGGGGGACAGAGTTCGGTTAGGCCCTTAAATTAACTAAATTACATAAATTAGAGGTTCTACCAATCAATCGGTCCTAACCAGTTCCGGGGACCCCATCCCGCGATGTGATTGTTGGGGCCCAACCAGTCCCGGGAAATAAACAAACAACGGAGTTTAACGTTTTATGTCACCTAAAATAATTTCACTAAAATAAAGTAAATGGAAACATCATGAGCGATAGGGTATGTTTAAAATACTCAAATTGTCAACGAATTCAAAACTTCAATGAAATCGCTGTTTAAATTGTCTCAGATGCACTAAAATTAATCCTAATTTTAAAAAAAAATCCTGGAGGAATACACCCCAGGCACTTAAGGGGGCGAAGTATATACTAGTACGATCCACGGTCAGTACGAACAATTTGAACAAACAACATTGGGGGCCCCCCACTGTTGACATGTCCCGGGCCCCCAACAAGGTTAATCCGGCCCTGGCTACTTAAAATACTTGTAACGTTAAACAACTACGCTATGGCCTTCTCTTATATCGAATTCCAACTGCCAAGGGATCTTTTACGTGCACGCCAATGTGTATGTACACAGGACCTCAGGTTTTCGTACCATCCAAACGACTAGACAGCTGTCCTTTTCAGACCATCCGTTCTACATCACTGACAAAGGGGAAACCACGCCGGAAAATCGAGATAAACTTTCTCGGCCAATGCAGGAATTCGGACATGTGTATTGCCCATTGGACAATAATTTTATAACACCCCTCTAAATGCGAAACAGAAAGTGTTAAAAGCTCTATATAAAGTAATTGTTATTTCTGATGTCTTGGGTCATTGGGTGCATGTCGCCGAGCCTTTGTTTGTGGCGGCGTTTTTTCGTTTGCAAAAAATATAGAAATTCAATAATTCATCTTTAAAAAAAAATAGTGGTTATTTCCATAATCTGTTTATTATTAGAATATCATTATTTATATAAATACTCTACACATTGTCCAGCATTAATAGCCATTCGCTGACGAGTAAATATTTGCTGCGCAATAGAACGTCGCAAGCGCGGGACTATTATTGAAAACAATTATGGCGGAAAGTCGAATGAATTTGGCTGCATTACAGCAGAGAGACCCATTTATTACTGATATTATTGACACAGCATCACAAGTGGCATTATATTCTTTCAGTTCTAAAACTAACGAATGGGTGAGTGCATTGTCAATGTGTGACTATCTTTGTACATTGTGATACGCAGCCTCTAACATACGGTAAAGTATGCTGATGTGATATTTTCAAGAACGAAGAAACTCGTTCGTCATGCAGCACCCGTCCGGTCTACTGTTTTGATCAGTGTTTAGGCTATGTATGTGTTGTTGGCGTATTCTTGATAGATAAGAAGAACATGTTATGAAGATCTTTCTTTACATCACACTTCAACACAACAAACTGCTTTACATGTCATATCAACATATATATGCCTGCCAGCACTGATAATAATATAGTTATTTCACTAACGTAAATTGTATCGGCTCTGCTCTCTACTACGTTATTGTTAGAAATGGTTCCACTACTGATGTCTTCAGACGACAGTAGTGGTTTGTTGTACAGAGTTGCTTGGCGCAAGTTTTTTAGTCAAATGACTACAAAAAAGTTTCTGGCCTATAGCTCCTTTAATTTACACATTAACTGACCCAAAACAGTACTGCACATAGATATAATAAATAAATTCCATTTGAAATAAAGGTGAAGCCTTACCGCATATGATTTGATGAAACCCAACTGCTACGAGAAAATTTATCTTGTGAAGTGTCATGGGGAATCATGGCCGCTTGTGTAATTACGTCATACAAAAATACATCGCTATTCATAATATGTAGAACGCATTACTACAAAGAAAAACTGTTCAGTAACTATTTTTGTGGTCCAGTCTCATTATTTGTCATAGAATTACCAAACTATAATGGTATGTGTTGACAATTGCGTTTGAGCCTATTTGAACTTGCGTAAAGGGTCTTAGACTGTACCGATTTTAACGTTAAACACAGTTTAACGTTAAAAGTATTTTAACTACGTAATTGTCGGCTCCTATTGACAAGTAGTATGAAAATAAGGCTTTTCCTCATCTTGGTTCTAAGGCTATTTTAGAATCCTTACCCTCTATTTTGCACCGTGATTCTTCTTTGATCACCAAAAGAAATCATTTCCTGCCACAACCAACACAAATTTATAAAAATCCAACACTATTTTTATGTAGAATTACGCGATACAAAAACATTAACAACTTTCATTCAAATTAGGCCGCCATTTTCAAACTAACGCTCAGGCAACAATCCAAATTTAGGAATGGAATTTTACTGTAAACTAGGGCTGCCCTGAGGTTGAAATTTGGTGTATTTGAATAACTTGCGCGACATTCATATAGGCCTGGGGATGATGGTCTACGACAATCTAAACGACAGACTGACCCTACCTGCAGAGAAGTAACTCTAACACAGTGAATAGCCATGATATCCACATGACGTTATCTAAACGTCACAAGTCGCGAGGTCAACGCACAGAAGTCAGTTTGTAAACAAAGGAAAGTAAATTGATTTCGACAAACAGTTAAAACCTGCGTTAACTCGTATCAGGGTTGTCTGTGCAGCATCACAGACAAAACTCGAGATTGATTAATAAATCCCTGGAAAAAAATGGGATTTTAGCAGAATTAACAAGTTTAAACGGACATTTGACACACGCAGGGGCCAAACTATTGGCACTATTTCGTGCTTTGGTCGGGTCTATTTCACATGTACACAATGAATTCTGCTAATGTTTTTAGCGTGGGGATTGACTAATAGTTAATTTGTTTCAGTTCTGAACAAAAAATTAACACTTTAACACACTTTTAAAAAAATAGCCATATTCGGACTGGGATTACTGCGCAAAATGGCCATTTACATGTACTGTGCGAAAAAAAAGCCAACTACCATTGAATTTTCATCACATTAGTTATGTACATGTACGGGTCTACTAGTGTACTTCTGGTTCATGGCTATACCCATGCAACTTTCTAACTGCGTAACCAAAGAAAGAGAGACATGGGGTTTAACTTTTAACGTCCACTCGACAAAGTCTAGGTCATTTCGGAACAAACATAAACCAGTCATTTAATTTCATTTCATTAATTGATTTGGAGGTAGGGGTAGATTCTCTGCTTGCACGTGACAGGGAGTAGGGTTGTCTGTCCAACCTCGTGGGTTTTCTCCACTTTCCTTCCCAAGCTAAAAATTCCTACCTTCAGGTAAATTAGTGAAATAAAATTGAACCATAATATATTAGTCCCGAAATGACCTAGTTTGAGTTGAGTGAATGTTAAAAGCCTATTACTCTTATATTGTAGCATTTCATATTAAGTGCACAAAGAACATGAATATGAAATAGAATTGATTTTAAATCTTTGGTAAAAAAACATTTGGGACCTAGAAATTGACAAGAGTGGGGGCGCAGTGCATATAATACTGTTATATATATTAACTGATTCAATGGTTTCTGTTTTTATTCTTATTTCAAATCAGTTGTGTTCGGCGAAATAAGCCAGCAGTTTCAATAATAGAGTGTGAATTTATAGCATCTGGTTATTCTAGTCTACATATACCGTTTGATTTGTTGCAATGTGTCTAGTTTCGTCCCTCGAGTCTCTTGTTACAACGGGGGATGAATCGCATTATGGTACACAATTCCTGTACCAATGGTAAAATGTTTATTTTGTCCTAAATACAATGTATTGGATATCAAAAGCCCATCTTTTTCCGGTAAGATCACAGCATCGATGTTGAATTAATTTTACAAATATATTGTGTTTTCAATGTTTAAGATTTTAGATGATATTGATATTGAGTTAGAGACTTGGCTACTTTATTTTAAGGTTAAAGATATTACATGTACATGCATATACATGTATGTAAGATACTTTGTGGTGTAGGGGGAGACAATCGATATTACTAGAAGAGTTATTTCCCTTTATTAAGTAGACCATTGTTATTCATTGTACAGTAGATGTGATTCATTCAATCTACTGAATCTACTGAATCTTGGTACTTTGTAAATAAAGGTTTAAAACTTGAACCTTCAATCTGTAATTAATTGAATTTCATTCTTTATACACTGAACATATTTCTTTCAAAGATCCAATCCGACAAAAGTAATTGTCAGCCAGTTTCATGTAGACCTAGGTGTATTTCCAATAAAATTGTGGCAAGTTTAGTAATGTTCTTTGTATACATGTATATAATAATAATAATATGTCCATTTATATAGCGCCAAATCCACAAAGCGTGCTCATAGCGCGACAGAATTACTATCCCGGTCTCTAGGATACAGGTAAGCCTGATTACCTCCCTTTACAACTCTTTGAAAGAGCTCCCAACATATGCAGCTACAACTTGAAGTTTCAAGGAGCGCAACAGTTTTTTGTGTAATACATACACCATCCTAGGAAGAAGAGACTCCCAATCTTACAAGAAAAGTAATAAATACCCTGAAAAACACACAACAGACTCGAACTTGACAAAAGTATGGGGGTACTACATGTACATGTACTTGCGGCTAAAATCAAGAGTTTGCATAGTTAGAAATATTGATCCTCGTCATAAAATTTTTGTGAAAAACAAATGAATTGTTCCTGACCATGCATATGTATAATCATTATATTTTAAATCTTCACATGTACATGATTCTAAAAGCCAATGAAATGTCTTGTCTCTCGTAAGCCCCACCTTTTCGTCAACTGACTGACAACGCTATTGACGAGACACTGTTTCGATTGGCGGTAATGGCTAACATTGACGGTACAAATTACCGGTAAAGGATTAGCAGAAATATATATGCGCATCAAATACGTACATGTATGAATGAAAGCACTGGTAATAGCATATTTAAGATAACTTTGCAGATATGTTAATACCGCTAACATAAAACAGCTATCGGCCCATACTGTTAGCACTGTCGTTTATGTCTAACGGTAAACTGAATTGCGGTCTGTAAAATGTCCGTCATCTTTATTGCACGGGAAATGTCGACATCGTCAATTTCAGACGCCAAGGTTGACACAGGGAAAAGCCAAGATCTGTAAATAAAAATATCTGGTAAAAAAATACGGTACTTAACTGCATTCTATTTCCATTACTTATAGGAGGTTGGATGGCCGAATGGTAAAGCATGTGCACAGTGTATAATAAAGCCTGCCATTGAGTCAACTGGTGTGGTTTCGAATCCCCGGTTGTATGTGACAAGTAGAAGGGTCGTCTGTCTAACCTCGTGGGTTTTCTCCGGTTTCCTCCCATTGCTATAAACCCCAACGCGCAAGTGAATTATTGAAATAAAATTAATCAATATTATCATGACCTAGTGTGTGTCGAGTGGTGATTAAACCCCATTTCTCTCTTTCTCTCTCTTAATTACAGATAAGGAATGGCAACTAATAAAATAGTGCTGACTTATAATTAGTTTAAGAGAGAGAGAGAAATCGGGTTTAATGTCCACTCAACACAACTAGGTCATTTTGGGACTAACATATGGTTTTTAATTTATTTCAGTAATTTGCTTGCGCTTAGGGGTCTTTATCAGTGGGTTGAAACCAGAGGCCTGGAGAAAACCCACGAGGTTGAGAAGGCGCCCCTATCTCCATACTACATACGCTCACACCAGGGCTTCAAACCACAGCCTCAAGCCAGAGGTGGCCGCCCAGCTAGAGGTCGATTCGCGGAACTCTAGACCACTAGGCCATCCCAACCCCCAATTAGTTTTAAGGAAGTGGGCTCTACAATTGAGCAGTGGTATATATAATAATGCACGGGGTACCAATGTAGATGTATTGTTTGTATGATCAGGTGGTTCTACGTGAAGTTATTGACACAATGCCAATACTAACATGATGTCAGCCAGTGCTATCTGCAACCTATCACTAGTTTATCTCCCTTTATAAAAAAAACTCTTAAATAAAGAGGGTAGGAGTCAATGAATTTGTCTACCAATAACACCCATCATTAAAATCCACTTTGATGATATTTTAATAATACATGTACATGTATCAGATAAAAAATAATGAGTCTTTGATAAGCATAATTGTAATTTACAGATATGAAGTCTAATCATTTTACATGGAATGAAATGGGGTTTAACGTCTTACAGTTCTGCTCCGACTGGGCTAATGAAGAAGGGTATATGCCATACAGTGTGATATGAGAATTTTTTTGTTGTTGAGGCAGCGCCATTATGGCTTACTCTTACATCGAATTCCAACTGCCAAAGGATCTTTTATGTAAACATAGCACCCCAGTTTTTCATTCTGTACAAACGACTAAGACAGTTCTCCATTTTTTATTTGGGTAGACTTGGCATACAATCTTTTTAAAATGTATGTTGTTTGCGTTAGTGGATCAAATTTTGTCGGTGTCTAGTAATAACTTTTTTGCACGGGATAAAGAACGGACAACCTGTGTATGCATTTTATTGGCAACATTAGAAATCGGCTTAATAATATTTAAATTATGTTTTTTCTATGTTTCAGGAGAAGACATCAATAGAAGGAACCCTTTTTATCTACAAAAGGTGAGTTTCAGTTCTATAATTACACTTTTAAATTAAGATGGGTAATTACTCAAATCATAAACCACTGGGCTGAGTGTCACTATGGTAATTACTAGAATCATAAACCACTGGGCTTAGTGTCACCATGGTAATTACTTGGATCATGAACCATTGGGCTGAGTGTCACCATGGTAATTACTAGAATCATAAACCACTGGGCTGGGCTGAGTGTCACTATGGTAATTACTCAAATCATTGGACTGAGTCTCACTATGGTAATACTAATTACTGGAACCACTGGGCTGAGTCTCACTATGGTAATTACTCAAATCATGAACCATTGGGCTGAGTCTCGCTATGGCAATTACTAGAATCATGAACCACTGGGCTGAGTCTCACTATGGCAATTACTAGAATCATGAACCACTGGGCTGAGTCTCACTATGGTCATTATTCGGATCATGAACCACTGGGCTGAGTGTCACTATGGCAATTACTCAGATCATAAACCACTGGGCTGAGTCTCGCTATGGCAATTACTAGAATCATGAACCACTGGGCTGAGTCTCACTATGGTCATTATTCGGATCATAAACCACTGGGCTGAGTCTCACCATGGTAATTACTCAAATCATAAACCACTGGGCTGAGTCTCACTATGGTAGGTCTGTCAGGCTTTTTTAAAAAAAAAAAACGACTGTGAATTTTATGTTTACTTGATCCATTGTGCAAAATAAATACAAATGTACACAATGTCAATAAGATTAGCCATACAATATCAATTACAATGTCCCCCTTGGTAATTGCATTAGCCATATATGATCAATTACAATGTACCCATATATTATCAATTACAATGTACACAATTACAATAAGATTACCTATACATTATCAATTACAATATACCCAAAATAAATAACATTTCCCATAAATTATTGATTGTAATGTACACATTGGCAATAGGATTACCCATGCATTATCAATTACCCATACATACATGTAACTCATACATTATCAATTGCAATATACTCATACCAATATATTATCAATTACAATGTACCCAGTGGTATTAACATTATCAATTACAATATACCCATGCTATAAACCTTGTCCATATACACTAGGGATCTGGTATCATTTTACTTAGTTGTTTTGCTGTTTAATTAATATAATCTTTAATTTCAAAACATCCTTTGATAATTGATAATAACCCTTTAAATTCAAAAATGGTTTGTTTAGTACTATGGCTTAATTTAATGGTACACCATTTAATTTCTCATAGAGAGGTTTAGAAATGGATGACCCATTCAATTATCTAAAGCCTTTAATTACTAGCTGAGCAGAAATTAAATGGTGTACCATTAAATTAAGCCATGGTACTAATTAAACCATTTTTGAAATTGAAGGCTATTATATTAATTAAAGAGCAAAACAACCAAGTTAAAGGATACCAGATCCCTAGTGATATTATCAATTACAGTGTACCCATGTTATTATTACCCAATGGTAATTACATTACCCATACATTATTTATGGGAAGGGCGGGTGTCTAGTTGTTCAGTTGGGCCGAAAAACCGAGGTCCCGTGTACTCATTGACATGCACATAAAAGATCCCTTGGCGGTTGGAATTCGTTGTATATGTAAGAGTAGGCCATAGTGTAGTGTCATTGCCAGGCAAAATTTCCCTCATAGCACACTGTATTGTGTATGCCCTTCTTCATTATCCCAGTTTAGGAGCAGAACAGTAGGACGTTAAACCCCATTTCATTTCTTTATCTCCCTCATAGCACACTGTGTGGTGTATGCCCTTCTTCATTATCCCAGTTTAGGAGCAGAACAGTAGGACGTTAAACCCCATTTCATTTCTTTATCTCCCTCATAGCACACTGTGTGGTGTATGCCCTTCTTCATTATCCCAGTTTAGGAGCAGAACAGTAGGATGTTAAACCCCATTCCATTTCATTTCTTTATCTAAATCTTACATGTACATAATGTATCTTTAACTAGCTTGTAATACCATGTGTGTTGATTGGTGTATGAACGGTTTAACTAAGATTAAATTAATTACGTTACTGATGTTACAACATGTTACAATAATTATAGTCATCGGCTTCTCATGTTACAATAATTATAGGCATCGGCTTCTCATGTTACAATAATTATAGGCATCGGCTTCTCATGTTACAATAATAATAGTCATCGGCTTCTTATTTACATAAGACAGGAAAGAAAACATTTTCACATACTTTATGAAGAGTTTACATCAATTTTTTCGACCCAAAATGGACTATCTTTATATCGTATACCCGAAAAATTCCCCTCAAAGCACATTACAATGCTATTTGTCAATTTGTTAGGCCCTTTATCCTGCACCGAACCCAGCTGAAAAATCCTGATAACTTTTCTCGCTCCATACTGGTATCAAACCTCCTGGTTAGTGAGCTAGCCCCTTACTCACAGAGTCACCTCAGCTCCTTAATTAACATGGACTGGACCATGGGTCAATCCCATTGTCAGTTTTAAATTATTTTACCATGACTGATAGAATTCATTGAAGCTACCGTGATAGAAAAAAAATCACTGTTAAAAAAAGTAATATTGAATTAATTAGCATTTTATTTAGTCTACAGAGGGGGTACGGATGGCCTAGTGGTCTAGAGTGCCGCTCTTCGACCTCTAGCTGTCCAGCCAACTCTGGCTTGCGGCTGTGGTTTCGAGCCCTGGTGTGAGCGTATGTGGCATGGATATAGGGGCGCCTTCTCAACCTCGTGGGTTTCCTAGTTGTGTTGAGTGGATATTAAACCCCATTTCTCTCTCTCTCTTATTTTGTCTACAGTTTTCTAAGCTTAAACACCTGGGCCCTTATTCACAAAAACTTAAACTAAGATACAATCGAAGTTTTAAGAAATACTACAATTCGATTGGCTGACGACTAAAATCAATTTGCATATATCCAATGAAGTTGCAGTATTTCTTAAAATTTTGGTTGTAACTTAGTTTAAGATTTTGTGAATAAGGGCCCTGTTCTTCATTAACGTTCTTTCCTGTCGATCTTACCTGCGTACAGGTGTTCAATAAAATCATTAACGATCTTTCTACACAGAAATCTGGTTTTGTTTACAGGTGTTCAATAAAATAATAAGGTACATGTACATGTATCGGATGAGTTAGAATAAAGATTAAAACAACATCGAATGGTGGAGGATTTTTAAAAAAAATAAAATTATTGTGTTTTTTTCCCTATTTGGCAAAGGTTAAAATCATTTCTGTTACCGGTTGATATGAGATATTTTATGAGATATTTTTATTTGATCGACAAGAACAGATAAACTTATTATATATATACATGTAGTTGTCCTTGTCAGACCCTTCATTCTGCATCACTGACAAGAGGGACCACGTCGGAAAATCTGTATGAACTTTTTCAGACAGTGCAGGGATCGAACTCCTGACCTCCAGAATGGTGAGCCAGCGTCTTACCCGCTTCGTCACTGTGACCAGCCAATTAGGATATTAAATAGATTAACAGTTAATTTCAACACACAAAGTTTTGTGGATGTTTCTAGAAAAAAACTTTTTATTTATGAGAATTTTTAGACTTAAGTTAAGAATTTACTCAAAATTGTTCGCCTTATTTTAACAAAAATATAGCCCTTTAAAAAAAAATTGTTGTTTTAATGTATCAAATACATCAAGAAGTATAAGAAATGATGTGCAATGTTTTGTGTTTCTGGATCAAATATATTTCTCATAAACAGTGATTTTGAAAGTTGAGTAAATTCTTAAGTCTGAGAAAACTTTGTGAATTCAGGGCCAAGATTAGTCATCTCGTTGAGGTATCAGAATTGTTTATTCCTTAGTTTAAAGGGGGGATAAATTAAAATCTTTTATTTATAAAGCAGATGGCCGAGACATTAGATAGGTCAATAGTTGAAGTAGGTAGAGAGATAAGAGCCACATATATCTTCAGGAGAATTTAAACCACATGTTAGCATGGTGTTCCCCAGATGTCCAACTGCCCACCATCGCAACCCTGACTAATGATTCAACAACAACAAAGATTAAATCAGCTAAATCCCTAATAATTTGTGGGGTGGGGGGGTGGGATGGCCTAGTGGTCTAGAGTGCCACACTTCAACCTCTAGCTGGCCACACACCTCTGGGTTGCTGTTGTGGTTTCGAGCCCTGCTGTGAGCTTATGTGACATGGAGAAAGGGCACCTTCTCAACCCTGTGGGTTTACTCCAAGCACTCCGGTTTCCTCCCTTTGCTAAAGACCCCTAGGCGCAAGCGAATTAATGAAATAAAATTAAATCATGTGTTAGTCCCGAAATGACCTAGTTCAGTAGTTGTGTTGAGTGGACGTTAAACCACATTTCTCTCTCTCCTAATATTTTGCGCCTTGTAATTGACACAAATCAGACAAATGGGTCGCAAGAAATCTGATTAAAACACAGATCCTATTTCATTTCGTTTTTATACTCGAAATAATTTTAAGTTTAAAATTTTGTTTTACTTGTTGCTTGAAATGAGGGGTCAGCCAATCAAACGATCTGTCAAATCAAGTGCTTGACCTTTTTTGCGCGGAACTGTGAGTAGACATCTAAAAAAAGGCAAAAAGCATAGCCACTTGTATAACGATTTGTTAATCTAATGACTAATGTTATGTGGTCATATGTCGCTTACTTGACACCTGACGTGAACTTCCACTATAACTTGTTAGATCTACATGTAGTCTAGGACATTGAAAGTATAAAAAACAAAACAAAATAGAGATTCGTATTTTAATTAGATTGGGTCACAACACACATAATGTAATATGAATGTATGTAAACCTGTTATAGAGTGAGTTGGATGGCCGAATAGTTAGCATGTGCATGCTGTATCATAAAGCTGGTCATTGAGTCAAGTGGCTTGGTTTTGAATCCCCAGTTGAACGTGACAAGGAGTAGTGTGGCCTGTCCACCGGTTTTCTCCCACTGCTGAAGACTCCTACGTGCAAGTGAATTATTGAAATAAAATTAAACTATATGCCAGTCCCGGAATGACCTACATGTAGTTTGTGTGGAGTGGACGTTAAACCCCATTTATCTCTCTCTCTCTGTTAAAAATATGAAATTGTAACTTTAACCCTTTTTACATACGTACAGTAGAGCACCCATCAAACACACATGTACATCAAGACTATGTTTGTAATGAGACATCAATCGGTTCTCTGTAAACAAATTTGCTAATTCCTTTAGCATACATGTACATGTAAATGTAGCAGCAAAGAAATTGATAATTAATATTCCCAGTTCTTACTAGTATGTATTTATATATATAGTACATGTACATGTACTATCATATGTCAAGTACGTGAGTTTTTAATGAGACAGGATCAGTTGTCTGTAGACAGACCGACTGTAGAAGATAAGTTCTATTGAAGATGGTAAACTGATTTATCTCAAGGTAATTAAACTATGGTTAATTTAACAGAGACACACTCACTGGTACATGTATGAATATTTGTATTCCCTACTGTAAGGCTAAACTAATTTAACTTTTATTTGGCCTGGAGCTAGCTGAGGGTCGGGGGTGGGATGAAAAGAGGGACAACTGTCTCCCTGGTAATTAAACCATGGTTAATTTAACAGAGACACACACTCACTGGTACATGTATGAATATTTGTATTCCCTACAGTAAGGGTAAACGAATTTAACTTTTATGAGGCCCGGAGCTAGCTGAGGGTCGGGGGTGGGATGAAAAGAGGGACAACTGTCTCCCTGGTAATTAAGCTATGGTTAATTTAACAGAGACACACACTCACTGGTACATGTATGAATATTTGTATTCCCTACAGTAAGGTAAACTAATTTAACTTTTATCAGGCCTGGAGCTAGCTGAGGGTCGGGGGGGTGGGGGTGGAAAGAGGGACAGCTGTCTCCCTGGAAAAAATCGGCATACCCAATGGTGCCTTTGCCCATTGTGGAAAGAATGAGTTTCCCCAATTGGCGCCTTTGCAGCCCTTTCCATTGAACGCATTACGAAGCCAACAGCCAACATGCCCCTCTTGTGGGTCTTCTATGGGTCCTCTAGTTTCCTCTTACTGCTGAATTCCCTACTCACAACCTATGGGTCCTCTAGGTTCTTCCTACTGCTGAAGCCCCCTACTCACAACCTTTTGGTCTTCAAGTTTTCTCCTACTGCTGAAGCCCCCTACTTACATCCTATGGGTCATCTAGGTTCTTCCTACTGCTGAAGCCCCCTACTCACAACCTATGGGTCCTCTAGGTTCCTCCTACTACTGAAGCCCCCTACTCACGACCTATGGATCCTCTAGTTTCTTCCTACTGCTGAAGCCCCCTACTCACAACCTATGGGTCCTGAAGTTTCCTCCTACTGCTGAAGCCAGCCTCCTACTCACAACCTATGTGTCCTCAAGTTTCCTCCTACTGCTGAAGCCCCCTACTCACAACGTATGGGTCCTCCAGTTCCTCCTACTGCTGAATTCCCTACTCACAGCCTATGGGTCCTCCAGTTTCCTCCTACTCACAACCTATGTATCTTCCAGTTTCCTCTTACTGCTTAATTCCCTACTCACAACCTATGGGTCCTCAAGTTTCCTCCTACTGATGAAAGCCCCCTACTCACAACCTATGGGTTCTCTAGTTTCCTCCTACTGCTGAAAGCCCCCTACTAACAGCCTATGGGTCCTCTAGGTTCTTCCTACTGCTGAAGCCCCCTACTCACAGCCTATGGGTCCTCCAGTTTCCTCCTACTCACAACCTATGTATCTTCCAGTTTCCTCTTACTGCTTAATTCCCTACTCACAACCTATGGGTTCTCTAGTTTCCTCCTACTGCTGAAGCCCCCTACTCACAACCTATGGGTCCTCTAGGTTCTTCCTACTGCTGAAGCCCCCTACTCACAACCTATGGGTCCTCCAGTTTCCTCTTACTGCTGACAGCCCCCTACTCACAACCTATGAGTCCTCTAGTTTCCTCCTACTGATGAAAGCCCCCTTCTCACAACCAATGGGCCCTCCATTTTCATCCTACTGCTGAAACCCCCTACTCACAACCTATGGGTCCTCCAGTTTCCTCCTACTGATGAAAGCCCCCTACTCACAACCTATGGGTCCTCCAGTTTCCTCTTACTGACGAAAGCCCCCTACTCACAACCTATGTGTTCTCTAGTTTCCTCCTACTGCTGAAGCCAGCCCCCTACTCACAACCTATGGGTTCTCTAGTTTCCTCCTACTGCTGAAGCCCCCTACTCACAACCTATGAGTCCTCTAGTTTCTTCCTACTGCTGAAGCCCCCTACTCACAACCTATGGGTCCTCCAGTTTCTTCCTACTGCTGAAGCCCCCTACTCACAACCTATGGGTCCTCCAGTTTCCTCTTACTGATGAAAGCCCCCTACTCACAACCTATGGGTTCTCTAGTTTCCTCCTACTGCTGAAGCCAGCCCCCTACTCACAACCTATGTGTCCTCCAGTTTCTTCCTACTGCTGAAAGCCCCTACTCACAACCTATGAGTCCTCTAGTTTCCTCCTACTGCTGAAAGCCCCCTACTCACAACCTATGGGTCCTCCAGTTTCCTCTTACTGCTGAAGCCCCCTACTCACAACCTATGGGTCCTCTAGTTTCCTCCTACTGATGAAAGTCCCCTACTCACAACCTTTGGGTCCTCTAGTTTCCTCTTACTGCTGAAAGCCCCCTACTCACAACCTATGGGCCCTCTAGTTTCCTCCTACTGCTGAAGCCCCCTACTCCAATTTCCTCCTACTGCTGGTATTATTGAAATCAAAGTGAACCATTTCATAGTCCCGAAATGACCTGGTTTTGTGTTGAATGGATGTTAAACTCTCTCTAATTTGCACTGTAAGTAGGTACTTTGTTTTAAACTGTCAGATATAAACTGTTTTAAACAGTCAGATGTAAACTTTGTTTAAACTGTCAGATGTAAACGGGTTTAAACAGTCAGATATAAACTTTGTTTAAACAGTCAGATGTAAACTGGTTTAAACTGTCAGATGTAAACTTTGTTTAAACTGTCAGATGTAAACTTTGTTTAAACTGTCAGATGTAAACTGTTTTAAACTGTCAGATGTAAACTGGTTTAAACTGTCAGATGTAAACTTTGTTTAAACTGTCAGATGTAAACTTTGTTTTAAACAGTCAGATATAAACTGTTTTTAACATTCAGATATAAACTGTTTTAAAAAGTCAGAAATAAACTGTTTTAAACGGTCAGATTTAATCATGGTTTAAACAGTCAAATATAAACATGGTTTGTAAAGAAAGATGTAAACTTTGTTTAAACAGTCAGATGTAAACTTTGTTTAAACTGATGTAAACGGGTTTAAACAGTGAAATGTAAACTGAATAAACCTGGTTTAGAAAGACAGTAATATTTATTCCTGGACAAGGGCGTTTTCTGACTATGGTCAGATTATGTCCGGACAGATGGACAAGATTTTACTTACTTGTAATTTTCAGTTTTAAATTTGAATTCTGACTAAAATACTCTTTCAAACCCTAGGTCTGTCAGTGAGTCATTGTATGGAACAGGAAGTAGGGTCGTCTGTTCAGCCTCGTGGGTTTTTTCTGGGTTAACAACCACTGTTAAAAAGCTCTATGCACTAGCAAATTATTGAAATAAAATTGAACAGTATGTTGGTCCCAAAATGACCTATTATGTGTCAAGTGGACTTTAAACCCCATTTTCTCCCTCCCCTACAGTTTGTTTACATGGAGAGGTTCAATGTACTAGGGGGTTAGGATGGCCTAGTGGTCTAGAGTGCCACGCTTTGACCTCTAGCTGGCCGGCCACCTCTGGCTTGCGTCTGTGGTTTCGAGTCCTGGTGTGAGCGTATGTGGCATGTAGATAGGGGCGCCTTCTCAACGCAAACGAATTATTGAAATAAAATTAAACCATATATTAGTCCTGAAATGACCTAGTTGTGTTGAGTGGACGTTAAACCCCATTTCTCTCTCTCTTCCAATGTACTAAAATAGAGGAACTAGGTTACCAGGTAATTATATGATATATTGTTTATAGGAGAGGAGGGTCTTGTAGTATAAATATTATATAATTTAACATGGTAATAGGTTCTCTCTGGTTTACAGATTCTACTTCAAACTACCTTACACTTCATCTTAAATACTTCACATTCTTATCGCTGTTGCAGACATTTGTATAGGGGGGTTGATGCCGGAATGGTTAGCACGTATGCAGTGTAGCATAAGGTCTGTTGTTCGTGACAAGAAGGAGGGTCGCCTGTATCTCATTGGTTTTCTCCGGGTCCTCCGGTTATCTCCCACTGCTAAAGACCCCTACGGCAAACGAATTTTTGAAATAAAATTGAACCATGTGATAGTATGAAAATGACCTGGTTTTTGTCGAGTGGAGTTAAACCCCATTTCTCTCTCTCCCTCTCCTCTCCACTCTCTCTCTCTCCATTTATATAGCATTCACATCAAATACTGAGTAAAACAGTGGACACACTGGCTGAATTTATCCACAGCTAAATGTTGATATATTTTCTTTGATTGTCATTTAGTAATTGAACATATCAACACAAGGTACAAGGCCCCCTTATCAAATGTATTAAGTTTTCATTGTATTTGACTGGGGTATATTTGTTGCATTTTTTGTATATATTTGCCTACTATTCACATACAATGTACATGTATCCTAATCGAAATGTCGCTAAGTGGATAAGGTGCTGGTTCGCTAGCCTGGAGGTCGGGTGTTCAATCCCTGCAATGCCGAGAAAGTTCATTGGAGTGCACGTAAAAGATCCTTTGGCAGTTGGAATTCGATATAAGAATAGGCCGTAGTGCCGCTGCCTGGGCAAAATTTCCCCTCATAGCACACTGTATGGCATATGCCCGTCTTCAGTTAGCCCAGGTACGGTGCTTAAGCGTAGGACGTTAAACCCCATTTCATTCATTCATTCATTCCAATGAACTTTCTTGGTCAATAGGGGAATCGAACATGAGACCTCCAGGGATGTTTTAGGCTGAGGATACATGTATATTATTTGTTAAACTCATCAAACTCACCTTATGTTTTTATGACTATAATTAGAAAGATATTTCACTTGTTTAATCATGGGGGGGGGGGGGCTAGTGGTCTAGAGTGCCACGCTTCGACCTGTAGCTGGCCGGTCACCTCTGACTAGCGGCTGTGATTTCGAGCCCTGGTGTGAGTGTATGTGGTATGGAGATAGGGGGCCTCCTCAACCTCGTGGTTTTCCACGGGCATTACGCTTTCCTCCCACTGCTAAAGACCCCTATGCACAAGCGAATGAGTGAAATAAAATTTAAAAAAACCAAGTTGTGTTGATTGGAGTTAAACCCCTTTTTCTCTCTCTCTATCTATCTCTCTCTATCTCTCTCTCTCTTTCTCTCTCTCTCTCTCTGTGTTTAATCATAAGACAAATTAAACTTGATATGAGGTTAATTTAATAGTTAATAGAAATAATGGAGGAACTGCTGTAGGTAATTTAAGGGTAATTGTTATCAAATCTGTGTTTACACCTTTAAATTACATTTATCACGTTTAAAACACAGCAGACAAATTGTAAGTGACGTTAACTAGGGGTGGGCTGGCAGGATAACTTTACGCTGATCTTTTAAGTAAGTACAGATTCTTTTAAGTCCTGCACACATCCCACCCAGGATAATATAGGCAGAATGCGGACAGACGATATCATGTGTTCATTGATGATCATCATCAACTGTTATTAATTATAATGGGGGAAGGAATCATTTAACTGTAATTAATAGCACATTGGGTTACATGAATTTCAACTCTGCAACCTTGTCAAAGATATTTAGCACAATACAGCTGTATAGATGTAATATTGAGTGAAGTACAGGTAATTGACAAGGCGTAAGGTTGCCTGTTCAACCTCGTGCGTTTTCTCTGAGTCCTCTGGTTTCCTTTCACTGCTAAAGACCCCTACCCGCAAGCAAATTGATAAAATAAAATTGAACCCGTGTTAGTCTTGAAATTTCTCTCTCTATGGATAAAAATCACTATATACCAATTTTGACAAAAGAGAGAGAAAGAGAAATTGGGTTTAACGTCCACTCAACACAACTAGGTCATTTCGGGACTAACATATGGTTTTAATTTTATTTCAATAATTCGTTTGCGCGTAGGGGTCTGTAGCACTAGCAGTCAGAGGAAACCAGAGTGCCCAGAGGAAACCCACAAGGTTGAGAAGGCACCCCTATCTCCATGCCACATAAGCTCACACCAGGGCTCGAAAACCACAGCCGCAAGCCAGAGTTGGCTGGCCAGCTAGAGGTCGAAGCGTGGCACTCTAGACCACTAGGCTATCCCAACCCCCCCCCCCCCCCCATGATTAAACAAGTGAAATATCTTTCTAATTATAGTCATAAAAACATAAGGTGAGTTTGATGATGAGTTTAACAAATAATATACATGTATCCTCAGCCTAAAACATCCCTGGAGGTCTCATGTTCGATTCCCCTATTCAGTGTTCCAGCTAGACTATTCTAGAGGGGCGCCCCGCCCCGCCCCGCCCCTTCCTTGTTTCTGAACGCCCCTCCGTATTTCTTAACCAGAGGTGGCCGGCCTGCTAGAGGTAGAAGCACAGCACTCTAGACCACTAGACCATCCCAACCCCCCCAATTTTGACAAAGGTTTACTGTCATTTCTGTTTGCTTGATAACAACCAGTGATATCTTGGGGAAACATGATATATGTAATGTAGTAAAAGTCATCCATAGAACTGTGGCATATTTTATTAAATTAAATTATTATGTTAGATCTCTAAATGCTGTTCAAAGAAAATCTAATTGACAGACTAAACATCTTTATGAAACCCCAATTCAGTAATTATTCCTGCTTGGCAGCTTTCTGAAACTTTTCCCACTTATCAAAGAAGGGGGGTTGGGTGGCTAAATGGTTAGCATGTGCATGCTGTATCATTATGTCTGTCATTGATTCAACTGGTGTGGTTTTATAATAATAATAATAATAATTATCACGTCATTTTACAAGGGTAGCAAATTAGGCCTGAGGCCTTTTTCCAATTTGGCCCTTGGCACAGATCGTGCGAATGATTTCAATCATTACTGCAGGAAGAAACCGAAGAACTCGGGGGAAACCTGTCTGATCGGACGGGAGACTGAATATCCCTCTCACCTACAACGATAAAGTTCTGCCCTGAGCTGGGATTGAACCCTTGTTGTATTTGATTCCTTGGTTGTATGTGACAAGGCGTAAGGTTGCCTATTCAACCTCATGGGTTTTCTCTTGAGTTCTCCGGTTTCCTCCCACTGCTAAAGACCCCTACGCGCAAGCAAACTATTGAAATAAAGTTAAAACCATATGTTAGCCCGGAAATGACCAAGTTTGTGTGGAGTGGATGTTAAACCCTTTTTCTCCATCTCTCTCTCTCTCTCTCTCTCTCTCTCTCTCTCTCTCTCTCTCTCTCTCTCTCTCTCTGATTTAGATAAAGTAATTGTCTATATGGCCATGTATTATATAATAATTGCTACAGAAGCCAGTATACGTTGATGGCTATTTTATTATCTCGATGGCTATTTCACTAGAAATATTTACGAAAATTAACTTTAGTATTGTTTCCCCGTTGGCAAGTACATGTAAGACTGTTTAAATGGGCATTATGGGAGATTAGATAAAGAGCTGGCAGTTCTCACCATAATAGTTAAAAACTAGATAATGTTAAGAGAATTTGCTGAAATTGATCCACTCTGAACCGAGATATTAGCTTTTGAATTTTAGGCCTAGTTTCGATCATCATTACAAAAAATCGGTATGATTTAATAAACATTGTCTCGATAATTCATTTTTGGATTAAATCATCCATGAGCTTTGAACAGCAAATTGGATTAAAATCCAGTAAATATCGCAGGCTAGCAATGACATCGAGAGTTGATTATGGTGAGGATAAGATAATTAATAATTTAGATAACATTTCATGCATAAGAAAGACCTTTAATAGGCAGATTTAACTCTTCTTTTTTTTATAAGCAATATTTTATTCAGATTTGTACCAAAATAGGGATTGGGGAACAGGCATAGCCTATATTAAACCCTCTCCCTGAGATTTAACTCTTGTATAATAACATTATGTTGAACAAGAATCTCCTATTTTTTATACTGTACTTCAGTGGTTTAAAAAGACAGGTGTCCCAGTCTGCTGTATACTGGTATACATGTAGTAGGTTATTAAGACTCCATCCAGAGTACAATAAGTTTAAAACAATGGGTTATTCTTGAAGGAAAAACATCATTGATATATATATAAAATTAAAAAGTTTTGACTTACCTTAGCAAAATGTCAGGAAGTAGATAATCCATTATAATAATTAAAAGTTGTAAATCTTAATATGTATATATCCAATTTAAAAAAAACAAAACTGCTTTAAAGTGTAGGTATCCAATAGATTTACTGTGGTGTACGACTATAACTACTAGTACAGGTATCCAATAGATTTACTGTGGTATACGACTAGTAATATTCCCCACTACTTGAGTTTACTGTTAGAGATCATGGTATACTCCTGTGTGTGTCTAATATTCCATGAGTCAGTTGCCAGCACCAATATCACTTCCACTACAATAGACGGTATAAAACAAAATACTAAATTTTCATAGCTATCACTGAGCACTGGTGTTATTATCTTCAGTGCAAGCTTCACTGCTAAGTTCTGTACCGTACATGTACAGACTAAACCTAGGGTAGGCAACCTTTAAACATGTGTCAATTTGTTTGAATGTGCTAATTGAGAACAAAAGTCCATCTTTCTGAGTGAGAAGGAGAGAGAAATGGGGTTTAACGGCCGCTCGCCACAAAACTACATGATTTGGGGACTAAGATTATATGCTTTATAAGACATATAGAAATAGAAAGCACTAAAAATAAACACACTTTATGGATATACTACTTCTGAATTTTATTAACATGCTACGTTTCAATACACATACAGGTATCGTTATCAAGCAAATAATTTGCTTGATAACGATACCTGTATGTGTATTGAAACGTAGCATGTTAATAAAATTCAGAAGTAGTATATCCATAAAGTGTGTTTATTTTTAAGATTATATGGTATAATTTTATTAAGATAATTCGTTTAAACACGTAGGGGTCTTTAGCAGTTGGAAGAAACCAGAGGGCCCGGAGAAATCCCACGAAGTTGGACAGGAGACACTAAACCATGTCCTGTACAACCCGAGAAATGAAACCTTACCAGTTGACTTAATTACAGACCTTATGATACAGCGCGCACCTGCTAACCAATCGGTCATCCACCCCCCCCTTCTCTTAGTTAAGAAAGATAAAGATTATAAGTTGTAAAACTTGTGCCTTATCCACTTGTTAGCTAGAACAATAAAATATGTTTAAATTAAACTAGGTATTTGAATGGGATGGAACACTGAGATCCTGTGTGCACATTAGTTTGAATTCAAATGTATACAGGCGCGGATCCCCCCCTCAGCCCCAGCGAGACTGGTGTATCTGCTTTTTAATTGATGATATAAACATGATTTTCACTTTGTCTATGCCCAGGCAATGCGTCAAGGCTCTAGAGATTACACCGAACCACTAATGTATGCGGCTCTCTAATGATTACCATTAGTTACAATGTATGGGCCCCCCCCTCAAAAAAATTCTGGATCCGGGCCTGGTATATATACATGTACCCGTCTTCCATAGCCCAGTTGAAGCAGAACAGTAGGATGTTAAACCCTATTTCATTATGCTTTCATTTTTCTTATCATTCGATGTACTGCATTTTACACATGCACCAGTGGTTTTTCATCGCAAGATCAGAGAATGATTTTGTACAGTATCTTTCGACAGGGATAATACATGTATGCTTACAAGTCAACATGCAAAGATAACAAACTAAACCATCAATCTACCATTACACAAATATCTTTGTGAAATTAGCAAAGATTATAGCCTGGCATGACTTGATGCACAATTTAAGAAGAGAGATGATAGCCAGAAATGTAGATTAATTATAAATATAAAGACTTATACCATTTGTACGCAACTCTATTAATATCCTGGATCATTTTAACACACTCTGTCGTTATAAAAATCATTTACAACTCTGTAGTGAAAGTTTATTTCACTGTTTCAACACAGTTTGTACCTTCAGCCCTTAAACATACCATTATGCAAGAGCTGTATCTGTCGGTTGTATGTCTTTCTTTAGCGTATCCAAACCATAATTAACTCTTGCTAGCCTACGATATTTGTTGGATTATGATCCGATTTACCCCACAACTTCCCTTTTCAATTTAACAATTAAATGGATAATCAAGACTATGATTTTAGTAATTTAGTAATTTAATGGCTTATTTCTTGGTTCATAGCTGTTCATAGTGGATCAATTTGACTGAAATTGTCTTTACATTACTGTATCTAGTTTTTAACTACTAAAGTGAGAACTGCCATCTCATTATCTAATCTCCCATAAACTTTAGAGTATATTATACTATAAAACTAGAAAGAGAGAGAGAGAGAAATGGGGTTTAAAGTCCACTCAACACAACTAGGTCATTCCGGGACTAACATATGGTTTAATTTTATTGTACATTTTTATGTATTAGTTTTATTGTATTATATACATTAATACTACACTTTTATACTGATAAAGTAAACTTACCTAAATTGAATCACAGCTAATTTAATAAACCTGCACTGAGTATATAAAATCCAATAAACTATGATAAAATATCTGTGATATGACCGTACATGTATAGGTTGAAGTGAACAGTCAAGCCCGAATATCTACTATAATAAATAGGATATTACATTTAGTAATAATGGTATGTGTGGAACGGTTAACTATACCTGTTGTTGTAAGTTTATAGTCTGTACTGTGATTGTACAGTTTTAGTGTGTTACACACTATTCTCAGTATTCTTTCATCAATTAGGCAGCCACCCAAATCTTTCTTCTTGATGATTTATACAGAAGGGACTTCTCACTGACTAACTCCATGAAATGAAATAAGGGTTTAACATCCTACTGTTCTGCGCCTAACCTGGGCTATTGAAGATGGGCATACACCATACAGTGTGCTACGAGTGAATTTAATACCGGGCAGCTGTGCTAAGGCCTAATCTTATATCGAATTCCAACTGCCAAGGGATCTTTTACGTAAACGCCAATTTAAATGCGGGACCTAGGTTTTTTGTCCCATCTGAACTACTAAACAGCTGTCCTTTGAGGCCCTCCGTTATTTCTACATCACTGACAAGGGGAAACCAATGGTTAACATATACAGTATCACCGATATTTATATTGTTAATTAATAAATAGTCTTGCAAAACAGGCCCGTAGCCAGGGGGTGGCAAGGGGGGGCAACTGACATCCCAATACTGAGTCTTGCCCCCACAATATCACAAAAAAAACCCCAACTTCCTGGTTACGGGCCTCTTGCAAAATATGGGTAAATTAAACCTAAATATTCTGTCTCTTGTTTAAAGTGGCTACAGGTAAAATTTAGATAAGGAGCTGACAGTTTAAGATTAGATAATGAAAAGAAAATATGCTGAAAATTATAGAGGAAATCAGACATTATCATAAATAATAGTAAATATTTACCGATGTATTTGTTGCATGCTGCATCACAATGATACGTTTTGTTGTATCGGTTGATGTTTCAAAATGTATCAGTGGAAGCTCATAAAAATGCACCATGTATGGGATATACCGTAGCCAAAAGAGAAGCCAAAATGTCTTCGCTACGGCGTCCCACAGGGATCAGTGCTTTTTACTTCCTATATCCCACCAGTTGCCGACATAATGCGACGACATGATCTTGACCACAACATGTACGCAGATGACACCCAACTTTATGTTGAGGTAGATACTGAGAACAAAAACCTGGGGAAACTAGAGGCGTGCATGGAAGACCTTGGTAACTAGATGAAGTCAAACTTCCTCAAGCTCAATGATGACAAAACACAAGCAATCTTTTTTTCAAAAACAAAACTGTCTTTGCACAACTCTGTGCTTGTTGGTGATGTACACATCGAAACTACAGACTATGTCAGTAATCTTGGGGTGCTCTTTGATGAAAACTTGAAAATGAAACGACATGTTTCTACCATCTGCAAGAAAGCGAACTTTCATCTTTATAGGATCGGCAGAATCAGAAACTTTTTGGACACTGACACCACAAAATTGCTCATCAATGCCTTTGTAACATCTGCGCTAGACTACTAAAATTCACTTCTTTATGGTTTACTGTCATATCTCATCCAGCAACTACAGTCTATTCAAAATAAAGCAGCCCGAATTATCACAAGAACCAATATCAGAGAACACATAACCCCAATCATTCGAGATCTACACTGGTTACCTATAAATTACAGAATATGCTTCAAAATCAACACCCTCACCTACAACTGCCTCAACAATCCAGATTCGCCAGCCTATCTTAATGAAATAATTCACCTTTATATTCCCCAACGTTCCCTCAGGTCATCAAATCAACTACAATTCAAAGTACACAAAACAAACACAAAATTTGGAGAAAGAGCCTTCTGTTTCGCCTCCCCCAAGAATTGAATAAATTGCCCCTTTCTATTAAACAAAGTTGTTCTGCCTTAAATTTTTTAGAAGAACCTTAAAACACACTATTTTAATATGGCCTTTAATCAGTGATTTAATTGTGTTTGCAGTGTTTTTAATTATTAACTTTTAAAACTCAGAATTACTTTTAAATTTTAAGGAGTGTTTTATCAAGTGATTTTAAAAACATTTATTTGTGCGCCACTGAGCTGTTTTACTGAATGTACCAGCGCTATACAAGATGGATTATTATTATTATTATTATTATTATTTCCTCGAATACAACCCCAGCCTCGATTACAACCCGGGCCTCGAATAGAACCCGGGGGTAAGCTGGTGTTGAGATAAATACAACCCGGGTCTCGAATATAATCGAGTCTCTAATATAACCCGGATGTAATGTAAAAACTGAATGCTCCCTGTCAAAATATAATTTAATTGATGATCCCTGCACAGAAAATAGAATTGTCTCATGTCACGCACGGAGAGACCTACCCTGTCTGCTTGTTTTACTTGTCCAAAATGTCACTCCTATACAAGATTTTTAAACATGAATTCGGGTCTGAAAAAATACAACCCGGCCTCGATTATAACCCGGGCCTCGAATAGAACCCGGGGTTCGGGTGGTGCTGAACGAAATAGAACCCCGGGGTTGGATTCGAGGAAATATGGTATGATCATTATGTAGTCATTAATTGTCTATCATAATAGTTATGAAATAGATAATGAAAATTTCAGTCAAATTGCTTAACTCCGAATCAAGATATTAACAGCCCAAGCTAATTTCAACCCGAGCTTTTTGTTTATTGTCTAGTTCTGTCTTAATTTGAACCAGTAGAAACAAATTGGAGGTTTTTAGTACGAGTAAATTGGCTTTATTTTGATGAACCGTACACCTGAATCAATGTCTACCTTAGATTGTCAGATTATTAGAGAATAATTAATGCCAGACATTTGTTTCAATCGTTTGGCCGATCTCAAATGGTTTAGAAAAGCTTCTGTAATGTATGCTATTCAGTTTCACTGACCAAAAGAACCCCAGCGCTTCCATTTTCCGTAATCTCAAGCAAGTGTATCTTTGGAACAGTTCTGGCACCTGAACAAAAAGATTAAGATACATATACCGTCAGGTTTATATTTAGATAGGCATATTGTATGTCTTTATCAGATGAGAGAAGTCTAAATGATGTACGAAACTTATACGACTATCATCGGGGGTTTATGGACCTGCTTCTAATCCAACCTTCGACGATGGGTTGTATGTTCAATCTAATGGGGGTGTATGATTGAACATACAATAATTCAACAACTCACTTCTTGTTTGTATAATCTTATATTCAGTAACGATCTTAACAATAATAATATATACAAACAATATATAGATACAATAAACAATACATAGTAATTATATACATTTAAACTTAATAATATTTTATGGTTGTTAATGGGTAGTATTTAAGTGACATCCATTCATTCATTTACTAAGTTGACTAATGTTCCTAGATGGATTATCTCATTACTACTATAGTCTCTAATCCCTTTCATAGCTGACATTGATAACTTAATTACTATAGATAATCCATCTTGGGAACCAAGTTAAGGTATTAGTCTAGTGGGTGAATGGCTCTTTACATACTACCTGGTCATATATGGATTCCCCCTATTTAAGTGTCGTCCCGACACTCAAGACATTGTTCTTAAGCTCTTCTCCTGATGTCATTCTGATGTTAGCTTGCTGTGAAACTATAGTATCCTAATATCCAATATTTAAGACATAATTAGCCTTTGCTAACTACATGTACTGCCACACTGTGTTGTAGGATATGTTTTTATTTGTTCATTACAAATTGACACCCAACATATAGGGTACTTATTATAAAATGTTAATTATGTCTTAAATATTGGATATTAGGATACTATAGTTTCACAGCAAGCTAACATGGTCATACGACTATACACTGTATATAGTCTACAATTAGTTACATGTACACTTGAGAACAGGCTGGAGTCTGGTAAATTCACATTTTAATTTCCTAAAAGACTAAGTTAGTCAAAAAACCAACGATGTGTTTAATCTGCTTCCATTTAAAGATACGCAGTGGTTGGGTCAGTAAGATGTTTTCTCGCTGACCTGGAGGTCCCGTGTTTGATCCCAGTGTTGACCGAGAAAATTCATCCGGATATTCCAGAGTGCAGGGGCGTGAATATGCCCACCATCATTAAACCAGTTGGTGCAGAAAAGTAATACCGTTACCCCCCCCCATTACACACACACATTTCATTTCAGCTTTTGTTAGTAGTTTACAGATTGACAAAAACTTGCACTGAAAGTTGAAATGGGTACATGTATGTTTAAAGAGGCTGATAATTACACAAACAAAAATATACATCAGTCAATCGGTGCTTTACACACGTTACAAATGAACAATAATGCTCTTTCCTGAAACCTCTTTATTTTAAAGATTTTCTTGCAGGTACATGAAGATGGGTATATTATAGCTCAAATGTTAGTTGAAATATTTATTTGATAGCCATTACATATAAATTTAAATTTTATTGCGATTTTTCCAAAAATGTAGAAATGGCACAAACCAAAAATTATGAATCAACAAGTTTTTGATAACCATAACGTAACAGATTTGTCATTAAATAAGAAAAAGTAATTATTGTAGTACTGTGCACAAAATGACAAGCAGTATAATGACCATAACAGATTTATCAATATTTTTATGAGCCCACATTTTCATGTGGACGTATTATGTCGTCGCCCCTGTCCGTCCGTCCGGACGTCCGTCCGTCCACAATTGTTTGTGGACTCTCTACAGGTCACAATTCTTGTCCGATTTTGACGAAACTTAAAATATAGGTTTATCCCCAAAAGATTTGGCTGCTTTCGATATTGGCATGTATTGGATCAAAACTTCATGGATTATGGCCCCTGATTGTACGAAAAATCACGTTTTTAGCTTGTGGACCCTATAGAGGTCACAATTTTGAACCGATTTTGATGAAACTTGACATGCATGTTTAAAACCCAAAGATCTTGGTTCCTTTCGATATTTGCACCTATCGGAACATAAATTCCTGAATTATGGCCCCTGATTGTCTGAAAATTCACCTATTTTAGCTCGTGTTACCTCTGGAAGTTACAATTATTATCCGATTTGAAAAACCGGGACCAAAATTGCCATACAAAATGGCCGCCATTCGTACGCAAATACTGTTAAAAAATGGTATATCAAGGTTGTGAATCCTGTAGATGTCAAAATTTTAATTCGATTTTGATGAAACTTAAAATGCATGGTTATAACCCAAAGATCTTGGTTCCTTTCAATATTTGCGCATATCGTATCCTAACTTCCTGAATTATGGCCCCTGATTATACGCAAAATCGTCTTGGTTTAGCTTGTGGTCCCTCTGGAGGTTACAATAATTAACCGATTTAAAAAATCGTTTGATTATATCATTGTTACACCCTAAGGAAGGTTGAGTTCAAATTTCGGAAAATCGGACCAAAATTACCATATAAAATGGCCGCCGTTCGTACGCAAATACTGTTAAAAAATGGTATATCAAGGTTGTGGACCCTGTAGAGATTACAATTTTAATTCGATTTTGATGAAACTTAAAATGCATGGTTATAACCCAAAGATCTTGGTTCCTTTCAATATTTGCGCATATCGTATCGTAACTTCCTGAATTATGGCCCCTGATTATACGCAAAATCGTCTTGGTTTAGCTTGTGGTCCCTCTGGAGGTTACAATAATTAACCGATTTAAAAAATCGTTTGATTATATCATTGTTACACCCTAAGGAAGGTTGAGTTCAAATTTCGGAAAATCGAACCAAAATTACCATATAAAATGGCCGCCGTTCGTACGCAAATACTGTTAAAAAATGGTATATCAAGGTTGTGGACCCTGTAGAGATTACAATTTTAATTCTATTTTGATGAAACTTGAAATGCACGGTTATAACCCAAAGATCTTGGTTCCTTTCGATATTTGCGCATATCAGATCGTAACTTCCTGAATTACGGCTCCTGATTATATGCAAAATCTTCTTTGTTTAGCTTGTGGTCCCTCTGGAGGTCACAATTATTATCTGATTTAAAAAATCGTTTGATTATATCACCGTTACACCCTAAGGAATGTTGAGTTCGAATTTCATTTGTACGCGAATACTGTTCCTTTCGTTATTTTCACATATCAGATCATAACTTCCTGAATTATGGCCCCTGATTGTCCGAAAAATCGCCTATGGTCCCTCTGGAGGTCACGATTATTATCCGATTTAAAAAACTTGACTCTATCACCGTTACACCATACGGAAGGTTGAGTTTGAATTTCAGGGAAATCGGACCATAATTGCCAGACAAAATGGCCACCGTTTGTACGCTAATAGTGTTAAAATATGGTATATCAAGGTTGTGGACCCAGTATAGGTCACAATTTTAATTCGATTTTGATGAAACTTGAAATGCATGTTTATAACCTAAAGATCTTGATTCTTTTCGATATTTGCGCATATCAAATTGTAATTTAATGAATGATGGCCTTTGATTGTAGGAAAAATCACTTTCGATTTTGCTTGTTCTCTAACCATCTCGGGAAAATGTGGGCGTATCCTGCCTGGCAGTGCCAGCTTACTATCTTTTTTATACTCCCACATTTTCATGTGGACGTATTATGTCGTCGCCCCTGTCCGTCTGTCCGTCCGTCCTGAAGTCCGTCCGTCCACAATTGTTTGTGGACTCTCTACAGGTCACAATTCTTGTCGGATTTTAACGAAACTTGAAATATAGGTTTATCCCCAAAATATCTCGGCTGCTTTCGATATTGGCATGTATCGGATCAAAACTTCATGGATTATGGCCCCTGATTGTACGAAAAAATCACGTTTTTAGCTTGTGGACCCTATAGAGGTCACAATTTTGAAAGGATTTTGATGAAACTTGGCATGCATGTTTATAACCCAAAGATCTTGGTTCCTTTCGATATTTGCACTTATCGAAACGTAATTTCTTGAATTATGGCCCCTGATTGTCCGAAAAATCACCTATTTTAGCTCGTGGTACCTCTGGAGGTCCAAATTATTATCCGATTTGTAAAACCGTTCGATTATGTCACCGTTACACCCTAAGGAGGGTTGAGTTCAAATTTCGGAAAAATCGGACCAAAATTACCATACAAAATGGCCGCCATTCGTACGCGAATACTATTAAAAAATGGTATATCAAGGTTGTGGACCCTGTAGAGATCACAATTTTAATTCGATTTTGATGAAACTTGAAATGCATGGTTATAAGCCAAAGATCTTGGTTCCTTTCAATATTTGCGCATATCGGATCGTAACTTCCTGAATTATGGCCCCTGATTATATGCAAAATCACCTTGGGTTCGCTTGTGGTCCCTCTGGAGGTAACAATAATTATGTGATTTAAAAAATCGTTTGATTATATCACCGTTACACCCTAAGGAAGGTTGAGTTCGAATTTCGGAAAAATTGGACCAAAATTAACATACAAAATGGCCGCCATTTGTACGCGAATACTGTTAAAAAATGGTATATCAGTTGTGGACCCTGTCACAATTTTAATTCGATTTTAATGAAACTTGAAATGCATGGTTATAAACCAAAGATCTTGGTTCCTTTCGATATTTGCGCCTATTGGAACGTAATTTCCTGAATTATGGCCCCTGATTGTCCGAAAAATCACCTATTTTAGCTCGGGGTACCTCATGAAGTCAAAAATATTATCCGATTTGTAAAACCGTTTGATTATATCACCGTTACACCCTAAGGAGAGTTGAGTTCAAATTTCGGAAAAATCGGACTAAAATTACCATACAAAATGGCCGTCGTTCGTACGCGAATACTGTTAAAAAGTGGTATATCAAGGTTGTGGACCCTGTAGAGTTCACAATTTTAATTCGATTTTGATGAAACTTGAAATGCATGGTTATAACCCAAAGATCTTGGTTCCTTTGGATATTTGCGCTCATCGGATCGTAACTTCCTGAATTATGGCCCCTGATTATACGCAAAATCACCTTGGTTTAGCTTGTGGTCCATCTGGAGGTTACAATAATTATCCGATTTAAAAAATCGTTTGATTATATCACCGTTACACCCTAAGGAAGGTTGAGTTTGAATTTTGGAAAAATTGGACCAAAATTGCCATACAAAATGGCTGCCATTCGTACGCGAATACTGTTAAAAAATGGTATATCAAGGTTGTGGACCATGTAGAGGTCACAATTTTAATTCGATTTTAATGAAACTTGAAATGCATGGTTATAACCCAAAGATCTTGGTTCCTTTTGATATTTGCGCATATCGGATCGAACTTCCTGAATTATGGCCCCTGATTGTCCAAAAAATCGCCTATGGTCCCTCTGGAGGCCACGATTATTATCCGATTTAAAAAAATGCTTGACTCTATCACCGTTACACCAAACGGAAGGTTGTTTGAATTTCAGGGAAATCGGACCATAATTGCCAGACAAAATGGCCACCGTTTGTACGCTAATAGTGTTAAAATATGGTATATCAATTTGTGGACCCAGTGTAGGTCACAATTTTGATTCGATTTTGTTGAAAAACTTGAAATGCATGTTTATAACCTGAGGATCTTGTTTCTTTTCGATATTTGCGCATATCAAATTGTAATTTAATGAATTATAGCCTTTGATTGTAGGAAAATCACTTTCGGTTTACCTTGTTCTCTATCCATCTCTCGTTTAGCTTGTGAACACTGTAGATGTCACAAGTTAGAAACGATTTTGATGAAAGTTCAAATGAATGTTTATAACCCAAAGATCTTCGCTCCTTTCAATATTTGCACACATCGGATCATAACTTCCTGAAGTATGACCCCTGATTTTACGAAAATATCACCATTTTTAGCTTGCGGTCCCTCTTGCGATCACAATTATTATCCGATTTAAAAAACATTTGATTATATCATCGTTACATTGTAATGAAGGTTGAGTTTGAATTTTGTGAAATCGGACCACAACTGCCGGACAAAATGGCCGCCACTTGTATGCGAATATTGTGTAAAAATATGGTTTATCAAGGTTGTGAACCCTGTAGAGGTCATAATTTTAATCCGATTTTGAAGTACCTTGAAATGCATGTTCATAACCCATTCAAAGATCTTGGTTCCATTCGATATATGCGCATATCGATTTGTAACTTCATGAGTTATTGTCCTTGATTGTAGAAAAAATCACTTTCTTTTTAGCTTGTTCTCTATCCAACTGTTGTATGTGGGCGTATCCTGCCTGGCAGCCGCTGGTTATTGTAGCCGAATGATGTGTTTGTTCAGTATCCGTTACATGTAGTTCTATGCCCTCTTGCTCCTAAAACCCACATGCAACCATTTGATTACAGATCTAGTTGTTACTTGCTTTGATGTACTATAATTATCATAATCCTCATCCTAACACTGTCGTCTTCATCATCATCATCATCATAATCATCATCATCATAATATAACAAGTTAGAGTACACTGATATTTCTATCATCATCATCATTCTAAACATTGTCATCAGCATATAATGAGATGATTTAGCAGCAGCAGCATCTAAAGAGTTGTTGTACCCTTATCATCATCATCATGCAAGCCATCATCATCATCATGCAAGCCATCATCATCATCAGAAACTAACAAGCGTAGGGCTTGATGTACCCCAATCATGGTCCAAGCCATTATCATCAGCAGCAAGTGTAGGGATTAATGTATCATCAACCCAGAGTAAGATATTTGATGATAGATAATAAAAGACTTTCTGATGTTATGTGTGAAGTGTTGTTTTGTTTGTTGTAGATTAACGTGGTTTAGTGTCATTAATATATTTACTCTTGTAATAAATCATACTCGATGATGCATTCTGGGTATAAATCACACTCGGTGATACATTCTACGCGATAATAATCATTAAATGAAACTTACACTTATGGAAAACAGCTACTAGTGTACTTAATGCAATGTTTCGAGGAGTATTCTCTCTACATTATCAAGCTAATGTACATTAAAACGGGTATGAGGCAAATATACATGTATATAAGACAAAATACAACGACACAACTGAAACCATACTTAGAATGATTGAATGAATGATAATAATAATCGTTAAATGAAACTTACATGAGTTCTTCGGTTTCTTCCTGCAGTAATGATCGAAATCATTCGCACGATCTGTGCCAAGGGCCAAATTTGAAAAAGGCCTCAGGCCTAATTTGCTACCCTTGTAAAATGACGTGATTATTATTATTATTATTATGTTCAAACAATCAAGGTGAATACGGTTCCTAAAATTACAGGAACTATATTTAACAAAGATGTTTTTTTTTTATTTTTTAGCGTTACATAAGACAAATATCACTTATGAGTACATGTATAATACAAGCTAGAGATAAATTCAGTTCCCAAAATTACAGGAACTATATTTAACAGAGATGTAGGTTTTTTAAAATTCTTTAACTGTCAGCCCTTTTACTAATCTCCCATAAATTATCTTTGATAAATGAGATTTTTACACAGCTTAGATGACGTATTTGTTTAGTAGTTTTTTGGAATTCCAGGTTTCCTCGTACTGCTAAAGACCCCTACGCTCAATCGAATTATTGAAATAAAATTAAACCTTATGTTAGTCCCGAAATGACCTACTTTGTGTCAAGTGGACGTTATACCCCATATCTCTCTTTTTGGAATTCGGAACACAAACCTTTTTCTTTATTTGGTTATCAATCTCGGATGTTTCTCTTGAGAGCAACTTCTTGTTCTATCTTCCATAACTAGTCTAAATATTGTCTTGCCCTTTCTCAAGTGGTCGATATAATACACATGCACAACTGTATATTATTAGCGAATGTTTGACGTCTGCAACAGGCATTTTATAAACAAATTAATGGGTTTTATTTCTTCCGCCATTTACGCCACGTGGCCTAGCTACAAACACCTGTATGTTTTCTTGGGTAATATTCACTCCGGAAATTATCTCTGTGTATAACTGTTGCACCTTTGTAATACTGGAAGCCATATTATAAAACAATTCTTCCTATTAATGTTAGCTTTGTGTTTGATTCTGTAGTAATATTTCCTTAGTTTTATTGGTTTTTTTAAAACTTTCTGTGGTTTATTTTGAGAGAGGCGGTGGAGAAGACTGCCGCCCGCCATGCAACATACGGCATTTTTTTCCTTTGCTATATTCTACGAATATGCCAAGCATTGTCCATCCTCATGGCTTTTCTCTGGATCCTTTGGTTTCCTCCCACTGTTAAAGACCCCTATGCGCAAGGGAATTATTGAAATAAAATTAAACCATGTTAGTCCCGATGTGACCTAGTTTGTGTTGAGTGGATGTTAAACCCCATTTCTCTCTCTCTCTATATATATATATACATGAATACACCTAAATGAGCAGAAATATTGTTTCAGGGCTTCTCATTTTATAAGATCGTCATGTAATCCCCTAAACCTCAAGCCAAACATTCACCCCACCCCCTCCAACATGGCCGTTTTATGTAGTCAGTGGCGGATTAAGCTCCACCAAGGCCTGAGGCGGCAGTTGCTGGAGGGCCTATAAGGGTCTGTTTAAAATGGCGTGGGCCTAATTAATTTTGGGTCAGGGCCTATGCTGTTTCCCGTTGGGCCTAAACCACACGCCCTAACATTCATTGTCTATGCGTTTTTGATCATATCAGACAAATGTTTAAAAAAATTTTTTTACAAAATCTTTTGGCCTGAGGTTGCAGCCTCATCAGCCTCAATGATAATACGCTACTGTATGTAGTAATAAACATAAATCACTAGTTTCACCATTGACAGAGTTTTATTCCTGTTGGAGGAGTTGGATGGCCGAATGGTTAGCACATGCATGCTGTACCATAAAGCCTGTCATTGAATCAACTGGCTTGGTTTCAAATCATTGGTTGTACGTGACAAGGAGTAGGGTCGTCTGTCCAGCCTCTTGGGTTTTCTCTGGGTCCTCCTGTTTCGTCCCACTCCAAGCGAATTATTGAAATAAAATTCAACCATATGTTAGTAGAAATGAACTAGTTTTTGTCTAGTGGACCTGAAACCCCATTTGTCTCTCTCTCTCTCTCTCTCTCTCTCTTTCTTTTTCTCTCGCTCTGGCCTGTCTACTTTATTTGTTGTGTTTATATATTCAATCTACTACAGATGTTTTAGAATTTGAATTCTACACATTTCTCAACTGCAAAGTTATTGACCATTATATTAGATTTAAAGCACGATTTTGAATGTATGTTTTAGTGCTGCCAATGTCGAAGAAATAAAATAGTTCTTTATCAAGATATTCATGTGGATCAAGTGACAGGTAGCTTTTTAAACGCCCACATTTTCATTTGGAGGTAAACATTTCAAGGCGGGCAACATGCATTTCTCCACATCAATAGGAACTACAAAGAAACTAAGAACATTAACTTTACTTTATGTAAACATTTAACAATGAAAGCCTCAGACTAAATGGAGAGTGAAAATAGTTTGCCTGTTTCTGGAACATTAAACCAAAGCTAATGGTAAAGAATTGCTCAGAACAAACAGTCAGTGGTGAAACATTACAAAGAACAAGTGCAGTAACATCTGTATAACTAATGGATGGTTGAAATAAAGACTATTTTCGACGTATAGAAGCAACTGTATATAGATATCAGTGCCTACTCTTTTTACATGCGTCTCTCTCACTCAACCCCCTTGCTATCTGTGCCAAATTTAAAGGTCATACAGAGTTGATAGCTATGGACCTGACAACAGTGAAAGGTAATCTGGATGTTGGTTTAATGTTGAAGAACTATCTGAATAGTTGATCAATTATCAGATGTAAGTATTAAGAGAGACAGATGTAGACAGATGTCTCCCCTAGATAGATATAGGGGATCACGGTGGCTAAGTGGATAAGGCGCTGGTTCGCTAGCCTTGAGGTTGAGTGTTCGATCCCTGCGTTGGCCGAGAAAGTTCATCTCGATTTTCCGGCGTGATTCCCCCTTGTCAGTGATGCAGAAGGAGGGCCTGACAAGGACAGCTGCCTAGTCGTTCGGATGGGACGAAAAACCGAGGTCCCGTGTACAAATTGGAGTGCACGTAAAAGATCCCTTGGCAGTTGGAATTCGATATAAGAGTAGGCCGTAGCGCCGCTGCCCGGGCAAAATTTCCCTCATAGCACACTGTTGGCGTATGCCCGTCTTCAATTGGCCCAGGTTAGGTGCTTAAGCGTAGGACGTTAAACCCCATTTCATTCATTCATTCTCCCCTTGATAGATACATGTATAGATGATATTGATGTTAATGATTTGTACTTTTCTTTAAACCACTTGTACTTTACTCAGATTACCATCTTCCTATTCATTTAAAGGTAGTTCCTTTTGTAACCATGACAATTACATCATTATAAGAACCATGGTGGGGGTTGGGATGGTCTAGTGGACTAGAGTGTTGCGCTTCAACCTCTAGCTGGCCGGCCACCTCTGGCTTGCGGCTGTGGTTTTGTGCCCTGGTGTGAGCGTATGTGGCATGGAGATAGGGGTGCCTTCTCAACCTCGTGGGTTTCCTCCGGGCACTCTGTTTTCCTCCCATTGCTAAAGACCCCTACGTGCAAGCGAATTATTGAAATAAAATTAAACCATATGCTAGTCTCGAAATGACCTAGTTGTGTTGACGTTAAACCCCATTCTCTCTCTCTCTCTCAGAACCTTGGTGGCTCACTAAGGTGGAGATTAGACTTTTGATCTAGGTGTTAGTTGAGAAAGTAGTTTCCAGCCTATAAAAGAAATTTGTCAATAACCAGAAAAAAATTACAATACATTTGTCCCAGAAAAAATTAAATGAAATGAAATGGGGTTTAAAATCCTATTGTTTTGGTCAGAACTAGGCTAATGTAGACAAGCATACACCATATAGTGTGCGATGAGGAAAATTTTGCCCAAACAGCGGCACTACGACATACTCTTATATCAAATTTGAGCAGAACAGTAGGACGTTAAACCCCTATTCATTTCATATATCGAATTCCAACTGTCAAGGGTTCTTTTGCGTGCACACAAATGTGTACACAGGACCTTGGTTTTTCATCCTGCGAGATATCACAATTCCCTTTTCCATTTTTTACTTTCCTGTAAATGAGCAAATTGTGTTGAGTAAGAGTTGAACCCAATGCTCTCTTTTTTGTACCCCACAATTATTACAGCTTAATTATAAGCAACTGCAGAAGAAAACCCACAAAATTTTTCTTCATCCAAAAAAGAACAATAGGAATGAATTAATGATGTATGAGGATACTGAAATTTTTATTTTCTTTCCAAAATAGCTTCATTTTCCAGCAACCGTATATTTATTAAAGGGAGTGCCTAGGTTGGGTTCTAGCTATTCTCCTTATAAGACATAAACATAAGTGTTCTATTAGTTTTGCAGAAAATTTTTCGTCTCCATTAACGTCCACTTCCACCAGTGGTGATATCGTATACAAGGCAGAGAGATAAACCTTGGTATTATTATATACACCCACATGGATAGTGATAGTGATACTGAAACATTTATACTGTTAGAAAACAAGATTAAGATGTCAGTTGGAAAAGTTCCACAGATTAATAGTGATGGTATTATTAGAGACCAATGAACTAATATCAAAACAAGTTGTGTGAAATTACTACAGTCTGGTAGTCTCTACCAGGTTATAGTAACTTATTCAATATAAACTTTATACAATGATCAATGAATAACTGATGTCTTCCTTGTTAAATAGTCAATTAGGGGCCATCCATAAAGTACGTACACTTGAAGGGGGGGGGGAGTGGTCACGCCATAAACGTACGGGTGCTTAAATTCAGTGGCAAAACGTACGTACAGGGGGGGGGGGGGGGAGGGGGGAGGGGGTTCTGAATTTTACCCATTTTCAGCATACATACTTTACATACTTTATGGATGGCCCCTTAGATGATTATTAGTACCGATACATGAGTTATTTATTAGGGTAAAGATGGTAAATGTCAGTGTCTATTTGCCTGTATTCCACTATTCCATTTGGACTTAACAATGCCCCTGATATGTTTCACATATCAATAGACTTTGAAATATCAGCCATGAAATTATAACGTTCTAGTTAATTAACTATCATTTCTTCTATAACTGCAGGTTATAATGGTAACTGATTCAACCAAAACTTTATACAGTAATTAATCAATGAATAATCGATGTCTTCCTTCTCTTGATGACTTAAGGTTATGATTTCGAGCGGTGCTTGAGCAAAGCTCTTTTCCGGTAACACAGGAGCGTAACTAAAACTGTCACCCACAGATTGTTGATTAAAAAAGAATTCAGACCGGAACTTACCAAATCTCACCCAACCAAGCGATATAACGCGTCTCATAGAACTATTTCTCTCTCTCTCTCGTCTCATAGAACTATTTCTCTCTCTCTCTCGTCTCATCTCTCTCTCTTGTCTCATAGAACTATTTCTCTCTCTCTCTCTCGTCTCATAGAACTATTTCTCTCTCTCGTCTCAGAACTATTTCCCTCTCTCGTCTCATAGAACTATTTCTCTCTCTCATAGAACTATTTCTCTCTCTCTCGTCTCATAGAACTATTTCTCTCTCTTGTCTCATGGAACTATTTCTCTCTCTCTCTCGTCTCATAGAACTATTTCTCTCTCTCTCTTGTCTCATAGAACTTTTTCTAAAACGCGTTTAATCAATGACACTATTTGACAGCAAAGAAAATAATTAATTACAATATTTTGTTAAAAAAGAATTAATCATACAATTTGGATCTAAATTAAAATCAAATTGAAAAATTCAAATTGAAAAAAACAAATTTATTTTAACATTATTTGTGTCAATTAATTATAAGAGCTTTATTTGACAATATCGACTTGGCTCTACTCAGGCAATGCATGTTACATATTAACTGATTCAATAAATAGCTGATGATATCTTCCACATTAACTACTCAATTAGATGAGTGTTAGTACACCGGTTGTTTATTAGAGTAAAGATGGTAGATATCAGTGTCTATTTGTCTGTGTTCCACTGGCCCCTTTGCACTCTTAGTAAGCATGACTGCAACCTTCAGCAGATGGTCACAGGCTGGCATTAGAAGAGTATGAGTCTTAGTTTGGAGTCGCTCCAACTAACACGGCCCCCTGGAGGTTTCCCATGTATCAGTATAGGTTTTAAACTATTAGCTCACACATGCCAACACTCGATTCCAGTTGTCAAACATATCTTGGCTACATCCGATAGATTACCCGTATTATCGTAACACAAATATATCAACACCGGAAGATTAAACATGTTAAAGATACATGTTTTATATGTGATCTTAATATACACTACACCTTAATCGCAGGTGGTCATGGTTTTTATACCGTATACTACAGTATTCTATTACCAACTGTAGGGTTTTTATACCGTATACCACAGTATTCTATTACTCACTTCAAGGTTTTTATACCGTATACCACAGTATTCTGTTACTAACTTCAGGGTTTTTATACCGTATACCACAGTATTCTATTACTCACTTCAAGGTTTTTATACCGTATACCACAGTATTCTCTTACTAACTTCAGGGTTTTTATACTGTATACCACAGTATTCTATTACTCACTTAGAGGTTTTTATACGGTATACCACAGTATTCTATTACTCACTTCCAAGGTTTTTATACCGTATACCACAGTATTCTATTGCTCACTTCAAGGTTTTTATACCGTATACCACAGTTTTCTATTACTAACTGCATAGTTTTTATACAATATACCATAGTATTCTCTTACAAACTTCAAGGTTTTTATACCGTATACCACAGTATTCTATTGCTCACTTCAAGGTTTTTATACCGTATACCACAGTATTCTATTACTAACTGTAGGGTTTTTATACCGTATACCACAGTATTATATTACTCACTTCAGGGTTTTTATACCGTATACCACAGTATTCTATTACTAACTGCATAGTTTTTATACAATATACCATAGTATTCTCTTACAAACTTCAAGGTTTTTATACCGTATACCACAGTATTCTATTGCTCACTTCAAGGTTTTAATACCTTATACCACAGTATTCTATTACTAACTGTAGGGTTTTTATACCGTATACCACAGTATTATATTACTCACTTCAGGGTTTTTATACCGTATACCACAGTATTCTATTACTAACTGCATAGTTTTTATACAATATACCATAGTATTCTCTTACAAACTTCAAGGTTTTTATACCGTATACCACAGTATTCTATTACTCACTTCAGGGTTTTTATATGGTATACCACAGTATTCTGTTACTCACTTCAAGGTTTTTATACCGTATACTACAGTATTCTTACCAACTGTAGGGTTTTTATACCGTATCCCACAGTATTCTATTACTCACTTCAAGGTTTTTATACCTTATACCACAGTATTCTATTACTAACTTCAAGGTTTCTATATCGTATCCCACAGTATTTTCTTACTAACTTTAGGGTTTTTATACCGTATACCACAGTATTCTATTACTCACTTCAAGGTTTTTATACCGTATACCACAGTATTCTGTTACTAACTTCATGGTTTTTATACCGTATACCACAGTATTCTGTTACTCACTTCAGGGTTTTTATACCGTATACCACAGTATTCTATTACTAACTTCAGGGTTTTTATACCATATACCATAGTATTCTATTACTCACTTCAAGGTTTTTATACCTTATACCACAGTATTCTATTACCAATTAACTGTAGGGTTTTTATACCGTATACTACAGTATTCTATTACTAACTTCAGGGTTTTTATACCGTATACCACAGTATTCTATTACTCACTTCAGGGTTTTTATATCGTATACCACAGTATTCTATTACTCACTTCAAGGTTTTTATATGGTATACCATACTGTTGCTTGGCAAGACTTATTCTTCATTGATTGGCCGAACTCGAGAAAACTCTGCCAGTAACTATATCCCTTTATTTATCGACAGTTGTAGATGTGATTTTTTTTTTATTCTTGTAAAAAAGACAAGTGTGCTGGGTTTCTTGAGTAATCATGCAGTATTGGCACCAGAATCAGGTGACTTCATCGTAGTTGTGGGATAAACCCAGTAATGATGGGTGGTCGTTCGATTGGGGCAGAACCATATGTTCATATTGCAACCAAGGGAAGAACTACATGTATGTGCAGTCTCAAATTAACTAGATATATTTGTTTTATTATAAACAGTATTATATTCAGGATATCGGAATAGGATAAGTAACCCATGGCCAGGCAACCCTACTCCATGTCACATTCACCGGTGCTTTGAAACCCCGCCAGTTGACTCAATGACAGCATGCACATGCTAACCCCCTCCCTTAAAAGAACAAATTCTATAAAAATGGAACTAAATACTAAATAGTTCAGATATTGGATCAAACAAAATACAATTTTATAGGTAGAGAAGGGGAGTTTAAACAGCAATTCAACACAAACCAAGTCATTTCAGAACTAAAATATGGTTCAATTTCATTTTAATAATTTGCTTGTGCAGGGCTCGTTAGCTGTGGGAGGAACCTGTTTTGATCACCAGCGTTTGTTACACATGCTACTAAGCCTAACTTATCTATATTGCTAATGTGGGTCACAGTAGCTAAGTGAGTAAGGGAGGTTGTCCAATAACCAGAATGTTCTTGATGTTTGCTGAGATTTTCAGCATCGTTTTCCCTCGTCAGTTGTAAAAAAAAAAAGGAGTTTAATGCCCTACTGTTCTGATCTGATACGGAATCTCATGTTTGTGGAGTCAATGTCTTACTCATTGAATGAGCTACTCATCAATTGTGCATGCCAGAGGATCTGGCATGGCACAGTATATATGATAGTCAATCGTATGCTAAAAAAAACTGAGGCCAATGTGTACATACATGTATCTGTATGCACTTAATATTTCTCTTAGAATAGCTGGAAGTAAATTTCATTTCAATTCTATTGTTAATGTTCATATAATCATGATGTTAAAACACCAAAACAGACGTTTTGAAGTCTGGTGTTTGACCCCTGCATTGGCCGAGAAAGTTCATCCTGATTTTCTGGTGTGATTTCCCCTTGTCAGTGATTCAGGACAGAGGGTCTGACAAAGACAGCTGTCTAGTCATTTGGATGGGATGAAAAATCAAGGTCCCGTGTACACATTGGAATACACATAAAAAATCCCTTGGCAGTTGTAATTCGATATAAGAGTAGGCCGTAGTGCGGCTACTGGGCAAAATTTCCCTCATAGCACACTGTATGGCGTATGACCGTCTTCAATAGCCCAGTTTAGGAGCAGAATAGTAAGACATTAAACTCCATTTCATTTCATAGCATCTTTTGAAGACTTTTATTATGTTAAAACAGTATACAAAACACACTCAAAATATGTCTTTGATGGTTAAAATTTGGCAGCTTGTTTTAGTGCATCGCAATAAATTTTCAATTCAGCAGTCAGCATCATATATCAGATAGAAGGTAATTAAGAAATCCATTTTAATTTTGGTACGCATGCATGTGTCGTAAATATTTTTCACTTATTTGTGTACGCATGCATGTGTCGTATTTTTCACGTATTTCTGCCAAACAAAAATAGATAAAGATACACATGTAAAATGTCATTTTAACCATTCCATGTTCCTCAGTATTGGCTTGTATGTGACCAGGAGTACATTCGCTTATCTTACCTCGTGGGTTTTTACTGGGTCTTCTGGTTTCCTCCAACTGCTACGACCTCTATGTGCAGCTGAATAATTGAAATGAAATTGAACCACATGACCTTGTTAGTGTAAAACATGTGCGTGAGAAGAAGTAGGGTTGCCTTCCAAACCTCCCAAGTCTTCCAGTTTCCGAGTTCTGCACAAGCAAATTATTGAAATGAAATTGAAGCATGTAAGTCCCGAAATGACCTAGTTTGTGTCGAGTCGATGTTGAACCCCATTTCTCTTACCCTGTCTTTAAGTGACAGAAACCTGTGAAGAGGTTTCAATAGTTTTGAAGTAAACAGTGGTTGAAGTAAACGGAACTTAATGTCAAGAGAAGGAACAGGTTGCGGTGAAGTAATTACATGTTTTCTCTAAAAATCTCAAGATAGTTTTGATGTATTTTTTGTAAATCATGGCAGTATGTGTCTTGGCACAGTTAATACGATTTGTTTTAATTGCCGAAGTACGTGTACTACTTACAATTGCTTGGGAATTTACCTTTAATAACCAAGTACCGTAACTTTTCTTATCTCAGCTACATGTATGAACAACGTTTTGTTTGGTAATTTGCCTTGGACAACCAGAAAACAAGTATTTCTTAATTTATATTGGTACATGTAAATGCAAAGAAAACCATGACTTCCGTAAATAATTTGATATATTGGGAGAGATGTGGTTTAACACATGGTACAATTTTGTTTGAATAATTTTCTTGCTCATAGGGATCTTTTAGCAGTTGAAGGTCCTGGAGAAAACCCAAGAGGTACGTTAGATAAGTATTGGGGTATACATGTACTGGTATAGATATATGAAGGTTGAAGATTCGGTCATGTCATGTTGTGTTTCATGAAGATGTTTGTAATTTATTGTAACTTCAAGTGTAGGTGTTATAGTTATCTATATATCTAGTGTAAGCACATGTATGTAAATCAACATTGATCAACAGGTGAACACATGCTTCATGGAGAAAACTAGAAACTCGCATAATTAAAGCATGATAAAAACTCATAAAGCGCAATGGAAAGTGGAAAAAGAACGCAAATTATGGAAACAGAAACATACATCATAAAGTACAATGGAAACATACATCATATAATACAATAGATACATACGTCATAAAGTATCATAAAGTACAATGGAAACACATCATAAAGTACAATAGAAACATACATCATAAAGTAAAATAGAAACATACACCATGAAGCACAATGGATACATACATGTACATCATAAAGTACAATAGAAACATACACCATGAAGCACAATGGAAACATACATCATAAAGTACAATGGAAACATACATCATAAAGCACAATGGATACATACATCATAAAGTGCAATGGAAACATACATCATAAAGTACAATGTAAACATACACCATGAAGCACAATGGATACATACATGTACATCATAAAGTACAATGGAAACATACATCATAAAGTACAATAGATTCATACATCATAAAGTACAATAGATACATACATCATAAAGTACAATAGATACATACATCATAAAGTACAATAGATACATACATCATAAAGCACAATGGATACATCATAAAGTAAAATAGAAACATACATCATAAAGTACCATGGAAACATACGAAACATACATCATAAAGTACCATGGAAACATACATCATAAAGTACAATAGATACATACATCATAAAGTACAATGGAAACACATCATAAAGTACAATAGAAACACATCATAAAGTACAATAGAAACATACACCATGAAGCACAATGGATACATACATGTACATCATAAAGTACAATGGATACATACATCATAAAGTACAATGGAAACATACATCTTGAAGTACAATGGATACATACATGTACATCATAAAGTACAATGGAAACATATATGAAGCACAATGGAAACATACATCATAAAGTACAATGTAAACATACACCATGAAGCACAATGGATACATACATGTACATCATAAAGTACAATGGAAACATATATGAAGCACAATGGAAACATACATCATAAAGTACAATGGATTCATACATCATAAAGTACAATGGATTCATACATCATAAAGTACAATAGATACATACATCATAAAGTACAATAGATACATACATCATAAAGTACAATAGATACAAAAATCATGAAGCACAATGGATACATACATGTACATCATAAAGTACAATCGAAACATACATTATAAAGTATAATGGAAACATACATCATAAAGTACAATGGATTCATACATCATAAAGTACAATAGATACATACATCATAAAGAATAATAGATACATACATCATAAAGTACAATAGATACATACATCATAAAGCACAATGGATACATCATAAAGTAAAATAGAAACATACATCATAAAGTACCATGGAAACATACGAAACATACATCATAAAGTACCATGGAAACATACATCATAAAGTAAAATAGAAACATACACCATGAAGCACAATGGATACATACATCATAAAGTACAATAGAAACATACACCATGAAGCACAATGGAAACATACATCATAAAGTACAATAGAAACATACACCATGAAGCACAATGGATACATACATGTACATCATAAAGTACAATAGATACATACATCATAAAGCACAATGGAAACATACATAATACAGTACAATAGAAACATACATCATAAAGTACAATGAAAACATACATCATAAAGTACAATTGATACATACATCATAAAGTACAATAGAAACATACATCATAAAGCAAAATGGTGACATACATCATAAAGTACAATGGTGACATACATCATAAAGTAAAATAGAAACATACACCATGAAGCACAATAGAAACATACACCATGAAGCACAATGGATACATACATCATAAAGTACAATAGATACATACATCATAAAGTATCATAAAGTACAATGGAAAAATACACCATGAAGCACAATTGAAACATGCATCATAAAGTAAAATAGAAACATACATCATAAAGTACAATGGTAGCCTGCCCACAAGAAACAAACATGTAAATGCTGATTGCTAAATCAAATGTCTGAAGTCATAGGGTTAAAAGCCACTTGTATGATCCCTGGCACGTCCTCCCCCTGCAACTGGTCAGATCGTCATGTGGTGTAGGTCATCAAAAGTATAAAAAAAATAACGAAACGAAATGTTAATCTGTTTTTTAATCAGATTAGGCATAAGTAAAAAGATACATTTAATTTTACGGACTACATGATGTCACATGTATATTCTGTCACGTTTTTTATATTTTCGCGGAGTATAATCTGACGTCTTATATTTTCGCGGACTATAATCTGTCAACTTTTTTAATATTCCTGCCGCGTTTTTTTTTCTGCCCAGAATAGGCTATATTTTCGCGGATTGTCAATGAGAAAACACCCAAATTTTTAATCGGAAAAAAAAACCGACCAAGGACTACTTTCATACTTCCACCAGACTAGTACTGTATTGATTAATACTATTTGGCCTTTAGTACGCTCCTGTTTTTAAACTGCACTCATCTGTTGGCATGAAATGAGTAAGAAGCTATTTACTAGTACAAGTGTTGAATGATACATTGAATTCACCTGTCCTTATACTGTATCAAGCATGAATGTACATATAGAATTCTCCAGTGATCAGGATAAACCTAGTAACTTGATATTTGGTGAAAATTTAGTCATTCACAAATCTGGACTTACAAGGCTTAACCCCAACTTTTTATTAAGTTAAAATGTCTGAAACTATCCGATATTGTCAGTTTCGCATCTGGCAGAACCTAGCTAGTAAGTTACCAAGTTTCAAGCAAATCATGCAACAGTTTTTCTTCGTTTTCTCAAATTTGAGTTCGATTGACTTGCTAGGTTTTTCCAGATTACAGGAGAATTGTGACCTGTACATGTAGGTGTGTAGTAGTATACATGTATACAACTACACATGCAGCAGGGCTGGGGTAATGGTAATGGGTAATGATAATGGAATGTAATCATTACAATTTTTAAGTAATGGCCATGTAATGAGTAATGGAAGATTTCAAAAGTAATGAGTAATGGAAATGTAATTAATTTTAATCTAAAAATCATGTAGGTAATTGTAAATTACATTTAAATTACTTTTCAATTACATTTTATGGCACATTTTAACCTGTCCAATATAACGAGGCTCAAATTTTATAGCACCAAAGTAAATTAAGTCTATCTGACACCAATCCAATTCATATAATTTTATAAAAAGGTTTTAATTAATTTTAATAAATTATAGAAATAAGAGGGCATTAAACATTTTCTTTTATTAATTTTTTAAGACCCTTATTTTAGACATGTACACGTAGCCCGAAAAGTTGATTTCTGAATGAAATGGGGTTTAACGTCCTACTGTTATGCACTTAACCTGAGCTAATTGAAAACAGGCATATGCCATACAGTGTGGTATGAGGGAAATTTTGCCCAGGCAGCGGCGCTACAGCCTACTCTTATATCGAATTCCAACTGCCAAGGGATCTTTTACGTGCACTCCAATGTGTATTGTAATCATGCAGGTATAAATTTACTACACTTATTTGTACACAGTTTGTGGATTCCAATAGTCTTGAGTCTAGACTAATAGTCGACTAAACAGGTTTGCTTATTTTTTTATCAGATAGGTAAAATGGTAAACGTATCCTTCACTTGTATTATTATAATATTAGAGATATAAGTACGAGCCAAGAAGTTATACGAAACGTAAAATTATTCTTACCTATAAGCATGGTCTCCTGAGACAACAAAAAAATGGTTGCATTTACATTTGATTTCTGGCAAAGATATTACCAGTACTGATCTAAGCAGTGTGATTTGATATAGTATGTTTTTTTTCCTTCTTTTGTTTTACGTACATGTATATGAGCTTGAGTACAGTCAAAACATCCCACATAGAAAACTTTTCAAAAAAAGTGGGGGATGTTTGATTTTTAAGTGTTATTAAAGTCACCTAATGAAACTGACAAAGAAACAAATGACAAAATGAAATAAAGTTCATATTCATCGATTTATTTCAAATGATTGTTAGACTAAGTAAGGCACTGATTGACCATTATAAGGGTAAAATGATACCCGGGGTCAAACTGCAAAGTTAACACAGCATCACAACAAAGTCAGTAATGGGTAAATCCTCCTCTGTTTGCCAAACAAGCATTGATACGACGTGGAAACTAAGGTCATTTTGGTCCAGATTGTCCCATTCCTGTTACAACCAAGCAGCAAGTTCTTGGACATTGGCAGTACGTCCCAGACATGCTCGATGGGGGAGAGGTTGAGACTCAGTGCTGGCCAAGGTAATGTGGTGATGTTCTGTTGTTGGAGGTAACCTGTAACGATCCTGGCCCTGTGACATGTTGCATTGTCATCCTGGAAGGTGAAACAGCGTCCATGACGAGTGCGAACGGCACAACATGGACTGCCAAGATGTTGTCCCGGTAGTACTGGCCTGTAACACGCCCTGCAACAACATGTAAAGCCGTTCTTCCAGCAACAGTGATGCCTCCCCACACCATAACAGAACCACCCCCAAATCGATCATGTCTGATGACTAGGGCTGCAACGATTCATCGATGAATCAATGAACCGCGATGTTTCAAAAATCCACGATGCACGATATAAACAATGGTCGCATCGCGATTCGTTATCCAAATAATAATTTTACAAAAATAGACTGATATTCTGACAGGCCTTGCTTTTTTAGGTGCGCGCTCGCGCATCTAAATGTCATGTCAGGTGTGTTCATATTCAGGCTCCTTTTGAATACGAGAGCCATCAAAAAACAATGAAATCATTGAATTGAATCTCGATCATGTGTCGTCATTTATGACTTGTTGATATAAGCAGCCTATACATTCGGAATTCTTCGGTTACCGCTGGCTGAATAACTGGGCCGCTTATATCAATATCAAGTAATATGACCGATCGCCTCTCGCTGCAGCAACATGGCTGCACAGATGAATTATTATGTTTATTCGGTAAATCACGGACCTTATAAAAGATAAATCTTGTTTCCATGAATGATAATTGTGTCATCTTCTTGGTGAAAATACCTTGACAACTTCATATAGATCTCATCTAAAGTCGCCTACAGAGATCTCTTTTGTCGCAGCAAAAATGGCTGCATTTTTATTGTTTTAGACTTGTAATTAATACATGTACACCAAATTGAAGTCGCACGATCGACAAAAGCAATATTGAGATGAATGAGATCGAAATAACCCTTAACATAAGTCACATAAAAAGTATGGAAATAGTATTTCCTGTTAAGAATGACAGCAAATAAATCCGGACAGTTGACCTAGCTAGAAAACACCACATTCATATAAAGTAAATCATAAAAGCAGACCTTTGAATTTTCACAGAGAAAGACTGTCAAAATTTAACAGCATGTTTAATAATTATTTTCTATATCGCGATACTAATCGTATCGTAGGCAATGAATCATGATGCGCATCGTATCGTGACCTGGCGTATCGTTGCAGCCCTACTGATGACGTTAACGTCTTTGAAGCGCTCGTTTCGACGACGCAACACCCTCCTACGTCTGTCCAAAAAATCAACACTGAACCTTGACTCATCTGAAAACAACACATTGTTTCAGCGTCGATTATCCCAGTGTTGACGATCCCTACACCAACAACGTCATGCCTGAATGTGATGATCTCTCAAACAAGGGATCACGCGAGGACGTTGGGCGCGAAGGTGACCCTTATGCAGTTGATTCCGAATGGTCTGGCCACTCACTCTCACACCAGTGTCTGATTGAAGACAAGCGCTGATCTGATTTGCTGTGATGACATGATTTCTCAAGGCCAAGGTACGTTTAAATCGATCCTGGGCTTGAGTTGTCGCCCTTGGTCGACCTGAGCGTAGTCTGTCCTGTACAGATTGTGTATCACGGTATCTGGACCATAGCCTGCTTATGACAGACTGAGAAACATTCATTGTCCGCATCACAACCGCCTGTGTTGTGCTGATCTGTAGCATGCCAAGGGCACGTAACCTTTCATTTTGGGTAAGCCGACGCATATCAAAATTTGTGTTCTGGTCACTAAAACATTAAACTGATGTTTCCACCCAGGAATTCAATGCCACAATGACTGTAACATTCAAAATCAGAATCATGCAAATCTTTGGTTGGACCCCCATGATGATCCCAAGCATCGCCTGCATTCCATGCGGTAGCTATTGGTGCGTTTGGGCGTCACATGTAACTGGAAATGTTTCTTCTGTTAGGTTCTATAGTGACTTTTTTCGTAGTCATTTGCATATTTTAGTATTATGCCCCCAAAATCAAATATCCCCTACTTTTTTTGAATAGTATAGTATAGGATAAATCACATAGGGGACCCACAGTGATTTTTTAGTTCGTACATGTATATACAATGTATATATTATGCCAGAAATGAAATGAAATGAATTGGGGTTTAAGTGCCTATTGTTCTGCTCCTGACCGGGCTAATGAAAACGGGCATGCGTCTGCATACAGTGAACTATGAGGGGAATTTTGCCGTGACAGCGGAACTATGGCCTACTCTTATATCAAATTCCAACTGCCAAGGGATCTTTAACATGCACATCACAGTATTTTTGGTGCCATATTTTTTTGTAATGAGATATCTTTAATAATACAGGTGAACCCAAACCTGAGAAGGTAACAAAAGTCATCACATGTTTCTATTTTCCATCTCTGATGGTTTCTAAGAAATTATCTCTCAATATATATATATCTTCATTGTACAACAATGATTGTTATTCTTTGCTTGATAAAGACAAGAAAACCCTTGTGGAAATGTCGCCAGGAATAACATCTAAAGTAACTTGTAAGCCATAAATCGTGTCATGTGTTAAATATATATGATGTATCACGTTTAGGAATGGGATGTACAGGAACCCCTGCCAAGTGTTAATTGAAGAGTAGGTATGAATACTAGTATAAAGGAAATAGATACGATGTTTATATGGTCTATTAGGTATACTAACAGATGCGTGTCTAATATCAGGACAGGTGAATATAATATCTTCTTACTCTAAACAGGAGCGTTGGTAAGGCCAAATGGTATTAGATTTACTAACAGATGTGCTTCCAATATCAGTTTGTCTGTACAATGCCAGGTTGTCCAGTGGACTTAAACCCCCATCTCTCTCTCTCTCTCATACTCTCTCTCTCTCTCTCTCTATCACACTCTTTCTCTCTCACACATATCAGGACAGGGGAATACAATGTATCATGTATCAATATCTTCTTACAGTACTCATTCCATGTCAAGAGATATCTGCAGTTTAAAACAGGAGCGTATGTAAGGCCAAATGGTACATTGTAGTTTATTAAAGGCCTGTCCATATACAATATGATATCAAAGAGCTTGAGATAGTTTGCCTGGGACAAGAACAAATGGCTAAAATATATCTGGAATTTTACCTCTTAACAATAGTTATTTTCTGCTGACTTAATAGCTGAGTTTGTATAATAATAATAATATAGAGTATGAAGTAAACACAGTCTGACACTAATGTATCCATGTCTGTAACCTCACTGAATGAAGGCATCAAAATGTTTAAAAATCTGGGCCCCAAGTTCACTAAGTACATATATATGTATTCTCAGACTTAAGTTAAGAATTTACTCAACTTTCAATCACTTTTTATGAGAAATATCTTTGATCCAGAAACACAAAACTTTTGCACATACAGTGTAGTTTCTTATTGATGTATTTGATACATTAAAACAACAAAAAAAATTCTATTAAGAGATATATTTGAGTTAAAGTAAGGTGAACAATAACTTAAATCGGAGACAGCTTTGTGAACTGGGGGGTTGGATGACTGAATGGTTATCACGCACGCGCTGTATCATAAAGCCTGTCATTGAGTCAATCTCATGGGCTTTCTCCAGGTCCTCCGGTTTTCTTCAAATGTTAAAGACCCCTATGCGCAAACGAATTATTGAAATAAAATAGAACCATATGTTAGGCCTGAAATGACCTAATTTGTGTTGAGTGGACGTTAAACCTCATTTCTCTCTCTCTCACTTTGTGAACTGGGGGGGCCAGATCTTAGTAATCTCTATAATATGTACCCTACATTTATTTAAAGTTGGAATCTGAAATGTTTGATCAAATTGTTTAGGTATATTGTAACAGATCAAAGAATGAAAAATAAAAGAAATAGGGTTTAACATCCTACTGTTTTGCTCAGACTTGGCTAATGAAGATGGGCATATGCCATACAGTGTTCTATAACTGTGAGGGAAATATTTCCCAGACAGCTGCACTACTGCCTACTCTAATGTTAAAATCTGACATAATTTAATCATGAATGAAAGTTTAGCAGCAAATCGAATCTTAATCCAGTAAATATCAAAAGGCTAGCAATGACATCGAGAGTTGATTATGGTCTGGATAAGTTAATTAATGTCTATTAAATAATTAAGATAACATTTAAGGACTAATTAAGATCTGCAATAGGTAGATTTAGCTGTTGCATGATGTACATGTATGTTTAAAGAGGAATAAATAGATGATAAACACATGACTAAATATGGCTCAACTGTCGAACTGGCAATCAATAGGCTACCAGTGGTGTAGCTTGCATTTGTGATTTAACACAAATGACTAAATATGGCTCAACTGTAGTAAGAAAATGCGGTGTAGCTTGTGATTATACAAAAAGTTGAATAGTATGGTTAAAATTCTGTGTTCAATTGATGTGTTTTTTATTTATTGATTGCAACCAAATTTAAGAAAATGTATCCTTTTGTATACCCTATTTTATTATGCACTCTGAAATAGAAGTTTACGAAAGCTAATGGTCAGATGCTTTTCTTATCAGACCCTCTGTAACAAGCAGAAAAACAATCTACATGTATAGGAACTTTCTCTTTCAATACAAAAACCTTCTGGTTTTTTTTTAAAAGTCAGCGTCATGCTCATTAGTACTGTAAGGGACCATCCCAATTAGAACAGAGTCTCAAAAACAATAGTCTGAGAAGTATGCAGTCACTGTATAATACAGCTGTGGACACCATTTGAAGACTGTCAGGTTTTAATCTCCAACATAATATCTTGATTGTCTCTTTAATTCAGTCACTCAGTTTTAATCTCCCAACATAATATCTAGATTGTCTCTTTAATTCAGTCACTCAGTTTTAATCTCCCAACATAATATCTTGATTGTCTCTTTAATTCAGTCACTCAGTTTTATTCTCCCAACATAATATCTTGATTGTCTCTTTAATTCAGTCGCTCGGTTTTATTCTCCCAACATAATATCTTGATTGTCTCTTTAATTCAGTCGCTCGGTTTAATTCTCCAACATAATATCTTGATTGTCTCTTTAATTCAGTCACTCGGTTTTATTCTCCCAACATAATATCTTGATTGTCTCTTTAATTCAATCACTCGGTTTTATTCTCCCAACATAATATCTTGATTGTCTCTTTAATTCAGTCACTCGGATATACATAATATCTTGATTGTCTCTTTAATTCAGTCACTCGGATATACCGGTAAGTCATTTGCACTACAGTGCACTGATCTGACTAACTAGTAAAGACACAGAGAGAAAGATGATTCAAACATTACAATTATAGATTTATTAGAGTAAAAGTGTTGTTTTGAATCAGGTGAAAGTATTTTTGTCTTGTGGTACAGATGTCTACATGTTTACAATTGACTCATCTCCTCTTACATTGTAACACCTATAGTTCTAGGCCTTCTAACATAGATAGATAGTAATAAAACAGTGAATGTGTAATATTCTACTTGTTCCTGCCAATCTGATTACAACAGGGGGGAATGGTTAGCACTCGCTGTATCATAAAGCCTGTCACTACTAACGACCTCTATAGACCTCCATGCGCAACTGAATAATTGTGTACAACAGGGGGGAAAGGTTAGAGCTTGCTTTATCTTAAAGCCTGTCACTACTAACTACCTCTATAGACCTCCATGCGCAACTGAATAATTGAAACGAAATTAAATCATATGTCCATCCCGAAATGACATGGTTTGTGTTGAGTGGATGTTAAATTCTCTTTCACTCTCTCTCTCTCTCTCTCTCTCTCTCTCTTATTCTCTGCCTCTCTATCTTTCTCTCTTCTACAATGTATCTATCTCTCTTCTATCTATCTCTCTCCCTCTCTCCGCCCAACCCCCTTAATTAAAAATAGCTTTGATTGAGTGCTTTGTTATTTTCAGAAAATTTACAGCTGTTTTTCTAAGAATATCAACACAAATTATCCGGATTAGAAAACAAAAATATTATTTTGTTTTGCTTGACACCTTATACTTGTTTGTGAAACAATACAATAAAACAGATGTATTATTAGATATGATGAGTAGTAATGCGACCTGGTTATCCTGGATGTCAGTGACTAGAGTAACTATAAGACCTGGTTATCCAGGGTGTCAGTAATTTTAAGACCTTGTATCCTGTATGTTAGTGACTAGAGTGACTATAAGACCTCGTTATCCAGGGTATCAGTGACTAGTTTTTTCAGGCCTTAAACTTGTTCGTGAAAGGAAATGAAATGTGGTTTAACGTCCTACTGTTAAGCTCAGGCTGGGCTAATGAAGACAGGCATATGTCATACAGTCTGCTATATGAGGCAAATTTGACCTGGAGAGCAGCGCTACAGACCACTCTTACATGTACATCGAATTCCAACTGCCAAGTGATCTTTAAAGTGCATCTCAATGTGTAAACGTGTCCTCAGTTTTTTGGCCCATCCAAACTACTAGACAGCTGTCCTTGTCAGTCCCTCGTGACAGCAGTCTAAGGAGCCCCAGTCCAAAGAGCCCAATTAATGAATGCAGTCTAAGGAGCCTAAGTCTAAAGAGCCCAAGGGAGCACTCTAAGGGGCCCTAGTGAGAGCAGTCTAAGGATCCCTAGTGAGCACAATCTAAGGAACCCTAGTGAGAGCAGTCTATTAAACCAAAGTGAGAGCAGTCTAAGGAGCTCTAGTGAGAGCAGTCTAAAGAGCTCTAGTTAGAGCAGCCCAAGTTTAAGGAGCCCAGGGGAGTACATTAAGGGGCCCTAGTGAGAGAAGTCTAAGGAGCTCTAGTGGAAGCAGTCTAAAGAGCTCTAGTGGAAGCAGTCTAAAGAGCTCTAGTGAGAGCAGTCTAAAGAGCTCTAGTGAGAGCAGTCTAAAGAGCTCTAGTGAGAGCAGTCTAAAGAGCTCTAGTGAGAGAAGTCTAAGGAGCCCTAGTGAGAGAAGTCTAAGGAGCCCTAGTTAGAGCAGCCCAAGTTTAAGGAGCCCAGGGGAGTACATTAAGGGGCCCTAGTGAGAGAAGTCTAAGGAGCTCTAGTGGAAGCAGTCTAAAGAGCTCTAGTGGAAGCAGTCTAAAGAGCTCTAGTGGAAGCAGTCTAAAGAGCTCTAGTGGAAGCAGTCTAAAGAGCTCTAGTGAGAGCAGTCTAAAGAGCTCTAGTGGAAGCAGTCTAAAGAGCTCTAGTGAGAGAAGTCTAAAGAGCTCTAGTGAGAGAAGTCTAAAGAGCTCTAGTGAGAGAAGTCTAAGGAGCCCTAATGAGAGCAGTCAAAGGAGCCCTGGCGAGAGCTGTCTAAGGAGCCCTAGTGAGAGCAATCTCAGTAACCCTAGTGGGAGCAGTCTAAAGACCCCTAGTGGGAGCAACCGGAGAGCAAGTGAGTGTAGTCTAATGATCCATACTGAGAGCAGTCTAAGGAGCCCAGTGATGGCAGTCTAAAGAGCCCTAGTGGGAGAAACCTGAGAGCAAGTTAGTGTAGTCTAAGGAGCACTAGTGAGAGCAAGTGTGAGAGTCTTAAGCAGCCCACGGGTGAGCTGTTTAGGGATTGAGAGCAGTCTAATGATCCCTACTGAGAGCAGCCAAGTGAGTGTACATGTAGTCTGAGAGCAAGTGAGAGCACTCTAAGAAGCCCAAGTTAGGGTTAGGGCAGTCTGACGGGTTAATATGTTGTATATTATATTTTTGATGATAACAACTGGTGATATAACACAACAGATGGTCAGCTTGTAACAATATCTTCTCAAACACCAAACAGATTGGCCGTATCATAACATAGTAGTGCAGGTGCATCAACATGCGTGTGTGTGCGCGTCATAGTGATAACTTCAAAGTTATGACGTGAAAAAAAACTCTTGTATTTTCATTCTCTTGTTCTAAGTGGACTCGCTGCCAACATTTTGCATGTTTTTAGAGTACAGGTAATAAGATGTTTACATTGTGTCTTGTTCAATCAAGTACTTTCTGGATTAACAGGATCAAATTGGCAGTATCTGTACCCGAGTTTACAAAGTATTCTCCGACTTAAAGTTAAGAATTTACTCAACCATCAATCACTGCTTATGAAATATATTTCATTCAGAAACACAAAACTTTGCACATAGTCTGTTATTGATGTATTTGAAATATTAAAACAACAAACCCTTAATAAAGGGCTCTAGTTTTATTAAAATAAGGGGGACAATTTTGAGTAAATACTCAACTAAAGTCTGAGAATGCTTTGTGAACTCTCTCTCTTAATATTATGACCAGGTAGTATTTAATACATCCATTCATACCCAATAAAAGGATAGATTTATAGCACAACTTGACTCACACGATGGATTATCTATAGTAAATTATCAATGGTCAGCTATGACAGAGATTATAGACAATAGTAGTAATGAGATAATCCATCTATAGACAGAACCTAATCAAGGCCCATGTAGTCACTTCAGCAAAAGAATGAATGGATGTCACTTAAATCCTACCCATTAACAACTATAAAATATTATTAAGTTTAAATTGTTTATTGTATAATTACTATGTATTGTTTTATTGTATAATTACTATGTATTGTTTATTGTTACTAAGTAACCTCTAATTTATATTAGAGGAAGATTGTAGATTGGAGCTAGTCGACCACAGGCAGGTAACGGGGCATACTATAGGGCAGGTCTCTGATAAGTTATTTCTTAGATGCTTTTCCTGATTAGATTACCTAGCCTGTGGATCATTATTGTAATATATTATCATTGTTAAGTATTGTTACAGAATATAATATTATACCAAGAAGAAGTGAGTTGTTGAGTTATTGTATGTTCAATCGTACACCCCCACTAGATTGAACATACAACCCATCGTCGAAGGTTGGATTAGAAGCAGGTCCTTAAACCCCCGATGATAATATATTAGGCCATCTGTAACCAATAACTGGACATATGTGGGTATTCAGTTGTCAATTAGTATTATATGTTAGTACTAATTTCAGTAAAGCAAGATTATTTTCATTCTTATATCTCGAAGAGATCAAACGATTCTTATCTCTACACCCAATAAACAATTCTACATAACCCAGATTGATGTACTCGTGTATATTTACTAAACATAAGAAACGAAGAATGGTTTACACTCTCCGCAATCTGGTCAATCGCCTAACTTCAGGTGGTTAGATCAAGTTATTTACACTCTCAGCTATATATCTGGTCAATCGCCTAACTTCAGGTTAGATCAAGTTATTCACACTCTTAAATATCTGGTCAAACGCCTAGCTTGAGGTAAGATCAGGTGGCTGGTGAATATTTGGTATAATAATAAATCGTTTTGGAATGAACAACTGTAAGTTATCTCTGGGACTTAAGATATACATGTACATTATTTCCGATATTCGTATATAATATAAATGAAAGGGAGTGGACTCATAGATTTTTGTTTACATCAATAATTTACACTACAATAAAGTATGCGGTCAAGCCTAGAAAATATCGCTATGAAAGTCCAGTGTAAAGTGAGAAATTCCACTCTTTCAGAAATGAAATGAAAGGAGGTTGAAAGCCTACTGTTCAGCTCCGACTGGGCTAATGAAGACGGCACTATGGCCTACATGGAATTCCAACTGCCAAGGGATCTATAACATACATGCCAATGTATACACTGAGCCTCAGTGTTTATCCCATCCAAATGTCTATACAGCTGTCCTTGGCAGGCCCTCCATCCTGCACAAATGACAAGTGGGAGCCACGCCAGAAAATTTCGATGAGCTTTATCGGTCAATGCAGGGATCAAACACGCGAGCCAGCATCTTACCCACTTAGCCACTGTGGCTGCCCCACTCTTAAAGAGTCTTGTTTATTTTGAAATCAAAACGATCAATTAAATATTTTCTTCTATAGTAGATTAGTAGATTGTTTATTTCATTTTAAAGGTCAGAGACCCACAGAACATACATACAATGTGCACAATTGACATAAACTTTGATATAATGAGTTAATTAACTAGATCTTAATAATTAAAGATATTAATATAATAAAATATCAATCAATTCATCAAGGTAAAGTGAAAATATAAATGGAAACGTAACGTAAGAATCCAGTGATATACATGTACATGTATATTTAGATTAAATTTGATCACATTTTTAATGGTTTTGACTAATCTGCAAGATTGGCTGTCAATGATTTTATTAAAAATACATTATGGGAGATGAGATAACGAGTTGGGAGTTCTCACTATAATAGTTAAAAACTACATAAGGTAAAGGCAATTTGCTGAAAATTTCAGTCAAATTGATCCACTACATGTATGAACCGTGAACCATTTGAGTGAAAGTTCTGATTAGCCTCGATCACATTACTGAAGTCGGTAAGGTGAAACTAATAGTCTCTATTATCCATTTATTTGTTTAATCCCGAAGGAAAGTTTTCTTGCAAATCGGACAACAATCCAACAAATGTCGCAGTCTAGCCTTACCATCGAGAGCTAATTATGGTCTTAATAAGTTAGTTAATGTCTAATTTATAATTTCTATAACATCTGAAGCCTAAATTAAGACTTGCAGAAATCAGATTTAGCTCTTGAATAATGTAACTTTAAAAGTAGATAATTAAGACTTTGTTTACTATCGTAGAAACGGTATAGTAATGGCAGTCAGGACTCTGCTATTCTCCAATCGAGAGCTAACTTACACACAGAATAAAGTAATTTTCAAGATATTTCAGTTTCGTTGAATTGTAAAAACGAGAACTGTTAGCTCTTTATCTAAATTTGACATAATGCATCTTTAAACCTGTCCGTGTCGAGTGGACATTAAACCCAATTCTCTCTCTTTAACCTATGCAGTAGTTTTGCATTTACAATCTACAATATATTCAAATCTTTAAAAAACTAAAAAATTAATCCGAGTTTTTACATGGATGAAATTTTGCAGACTACCTTCAGAACTGATAGTGATGGAAGAGCACTTAACTTATTTATCAAACATTTCTATACATAGGATTACAAGTGAAGGTAATAGCATGAGCAGAGTTTATCCATCATGAACCCAGGTTTAACATAAGGCTAATATAATCTGACCATGTTTAAATGTAATAACTGATTAATTCTATAAGGAGAATGAAACTTGCTGATTACAGATTGCTTGAAGCTAGAAATAACAACCATTGTAAAGTCATCCTTTATCCCTATCGTGCAGTTACCCCCCTAATCTTCTCAATATCGTGCATTTACCCCCTAATCTTGTGGTTAGTGGTTAACCCTAATAATTTGATAGACGTCTTTTAAAACAGATGTTTTGCAGATTTGAATGTTTGCTGAGATTTGATATTAAGACAAAATTTTCATGATCATCATCGCATGTATTTTATTCACATTTATTTTAAATTTTCAATTTCAAATCGTCAAGTTATTTTTTTTAAATGTATTAAAATAAAACCTTAAAATAGATGGTATCCATAATCAGTCCTACCTTGTTAAAGAATAATCCTATTAATCCTATAATTTGATAATTGATAATAACCCTTTAAATTTCAAAAATGGTTTAATTAGTACTATGGCTTAATTTAATGGTACACCATTTAATTTCTCATAGAGGGGTTTAGAAATGGATGACCCATTCAATTATCTAAAGCCTTTAATTACTAGCTGAGCAGAAATTAAATGGTGTACCATTAAATTAAGCCATAGTACTAATTAAACCATTTTTGAAATTTAAAGGGTTATTATCAATTACCAAGGACGTTTTGAAATTAAAGGCCATTATATTAATTAAAGAGCAAAACAACCAAGTTTAAGGGTACCACATCCCTAGTGAAACCTGTATACAATAACACAAGTATTTTACACAGTTAATAGCAGAGGAAGGTAAATTATAATTTAATAATAACATGTGATGTAAGCGGTGTTTTACGGAAGCACATACACGTTACGTCGTAGATCTATTTACAATTCGTGTCCAACTTTAGTCGGTGATAATAGACGTCTGGCATCAAAATTCTCAATTTATTATTTGGCACATGGTTGCATGCGATGGTTTCTGCTACTCTCATAATTTATGTTTGACTATTCTTCATGTGTTTCGTTTTGCATGTTTTTGAATGCGTATGGTTATTTCTAGTTCTGTGCTGACTGATGACTGTTCCTATTGTGTGATATTTTGCATGTTTTTGAGTTTGAATGTGTAAGGTTATTTCTAGTTCTGTGTTGACTGATGCTTTAAATTGAAGAACATTGACGTGTATTCTTACACAAGGCCACAGGTTGTCGCGATTTTGCAACTTGGTTACTCCTGGAGATTAGATGGAGAGATGACAGTTCTCATTATAATAGTTAAAATAATAGAAATTGTAAAGAGAATATGCTGAAAATTTCAGTCAAATTGCTTTACTGTAAGCCGAGAAAAACTTTTTTTAAAATCACCTAGCCTTGATTGTCAAATTGCTTCACTGTAAGCTTAGAAAACCTTATTTTAAAATCACCTAGCCTTGATTGTCAAATTGCTTCACTGTAAGCTTAGAAAACCTTATTTTAAAATCACCTAGCCTTGATTGTCAAATTGCTTCACTCTAAGCCTAGAAAACCTTATTTTAAAATCACCTACCCTTGATTGTCAAATTGCTTCACTCTAGGCTTAGAAAACCTTATTTTAAAATCACCTAGCCTTGATTGTCAAATTGCTTCACTCTAAGCCTAGAAGACCTTATTTTAAAATCACCTAGCCTTGATTGTCAAATTGCTTCACTCTAAGCATAGACTCACTGTAGCCTCAATTGTCAATGTTACCCCTGTCTCGATAAACTAACAAAGTTTTTATTATCCATTGAACAGTAGACTGGATTCAAATCCAAATCCAATGAAAATCGTTCGGACACATACAATGTAGTCCATAAGGTGGCATCGAGAGTTGATTTAGCTCTTAACATAATGTATGTTTAAACAACCTGGGAAGGTCCTTTGGTCTCCTCCAACTGCAAGCGAATTATTGAAATAAAATTAAACCATATGTTAGGCCCGAAACAACCTAGTTTGTTTTTAGTGGTTGTTAAACAGCTCAAAATGAAGTACATTTGTAGTTTGACTTACATTTTCACGATATTCCCTTTTCATTATCGGTTTTGTAACTATTATAGCGATCTTAATCTGACATAATGCATCCTTCATTCAATGTATCAGGTACAAGTTCATTACTGCTTGGGGGGTTGGATGGCTGAATGGTTAGCATGCGTGCGCTGTATCATAAAGCCTGTCATTGAGTCAACTGGTGTGGTTTCGAATCCCCAGTTGTACTTGGCAAGGAGTAGGGTCACCTGTCCAACCTCATGGATTTTCTCCGGGTCCTCTGATTTCCTCCCACTGCTAAAGACCCCTATGCTAAAGCGAATTATTAAAATAAAATTAAACCATATGTTAGTCCCGAAATGACCCCCCTCTCTCTCTCTCTCTCTCTCTGTCTCTCTCTCTCTTTCTTTCTCTCTCTCTCATTACTGCTTGATATTTTGTCAGGTACAACTGAAAGGGTTATCTGGATATCCAGAACATGTAGCTACGGGGTGTAGGAGTTAAATTATATAGGATTAAATTACTAGAAATGGAATGAAATGAGTTTTAACGTCCTACTGTTTCTCTCTAACTAGGCTTATGAAGACAGGCTATTACTAGAAAAGCCCACATATAAAATTATAAAACACTGCCATATATAACAAGCACCCCCTCTCTCTGATTCTGGGAATTCAGGAAAACAATAATATTCCTCTATAGTATCACTGAGCTTACCCATCTAGAATCTAATACATGTATCCATTTAATAGATTGCCGTCCAGAAAGTGTTAAAAGCCATCAAGATTCATCAAAAAAAAACGCCCAGTTTCTCCTACCGTGTACGTTAAGAAACACTGTTTAGTTTTTACATGTACTTGGAAAACAATCTATTAACTGGATACATGTATTAGATTCTAGATGGTAAGCTCAGCTTTTTCCTTTTTTCATCAAAACTGAATGATACACGGTCCCTAGTGTATACATGTATATATAACATTATGTCATCTAGTACCACACATGGATCTTTATAATGTAACAGTAACAGCAATATTTCCAATGCAATAATAATTATTTTGTTATATGTTTATATGTACATGTATGTGTTTTCCATCTGTAATGGTTTTTTGTATATTTGATGTAAAAAAACCCCATTTAGCCGATGATTTTATAATTACCAGATGATTTTATAATTGCCAGATGATTTTATAATTACCAGATGATTTTATAATTACCGGTACCAATTTCTGTATTTTCAGATCTGCTGCCCCGTTATTTGGTTTTATGATTTTAAACAGATTAGGACTACAGAATTTAATTGAACCGTTCACGAAGACTTTAGAATTCCAAGTTCAAGAACCGTTCCTGCTCTACAGAAATGCCAAAAGTGAGTTAGCTGGTGTTTCATAACCTTTATATTTACACGCGTGAAGCATGCTAGTATTTTGGGGAATATCATATGTAGTAAGTTGTAGCTAGCAAGAGAGAAAGAGAGAGAGAGAGTATATAATATGTAGTAAGTTGTAGCTAGCGAGAGAGAGAGAAAGAGGGTGAGTATATAATATATAGTAAGTTGTAGCTAGCAAGAGAGAGAGAGAAAGAGGGTGAGTATATAATATATAGTAAGTTGTAGCTAGCAAGAGAGAGAGAGAAAGAGAGAGAGTATATAATTTGTAGTTAGTTGTAGCTAGCAAGAGGGAGAGAGAGAGAGTATATAATATGTAGTAAGTTGTAGCTAGCGAGAGAGAGAGAGTATATAATATATAGTAAGTTGTAGCTAGCGAGAGAGAGAGAGAAAGAGAGAGAGTATATAATATGTAGTAAGTTGTAGCTAGCAAGAGAGAAAGAGAGAGGGGGATTAACACTTATGGTATATCATATATACAGGCATGAAGCATGCTAGTAAGTTGGGGTATATCATATGTAGTAAGTTGTAGCTAGCCAGAGAGAGGGGGATTAACACCTGGGGTATATCATATACAGGGTGAAGCATGTTAGTAAGTTGTAGCTAGCAAGAGAGAGAGAGAGAGAGAGTATATAATAATATAGTAAGTTGTAGCTAGCGAGAGAGAGAAAGAGAGAGGATAAACAGTTAGGGTATATCATGTAGTAAGTTGTAGCTAGCAAAAGAGAGAGAGAGGGGATAAACACTTAGGGTATGTTTCAATAACACACAATCCCGAGCCACGGTGGCTAAGTCACACTAAGTGGGTAAGATGCTGGCTTGCTAGCTTTGAGATCATGTGTAAATTCCCTGCATTAACCAGGAAAGTTCGTGGGGTTTTCGGTACTACTTTCACCTTGTCAGGGTGCAGGAAGGAGGGCCTGACAAGGACAGCTGTCTAGTCATTCAGATTGGACAAAAAAACCAAGATCTTGTGTATACTTTCGTGTAAATGTAAAAGATGCCTTGGCCAGGCAAAATTTCCCTGATAGCACACCGTTTGGCTAAAGTCGTTCTTTAATATGCCAGTTGGAGCAGAACAGTAGGACGTTAAATCCCATTTCATTTAACACACCATCACACATTAAAGCATGCTTCTATGATTTGTAGCTAGAGAGGTTCAACCAACAGTCAGAGTATATCATATGTTTTATTTACATGGCCGAATGGTTAGCCTGTGTGCGCTGTACCATAAAGCCTGTCATTGAGTCAACTGGTGTGGTTTCAAATCACTGGTTGTACGTGACAAGGAGTTTGGCTGCCTGTCCAACCTCATGGGTTTTCTCTGGGTCCTCCGGTTTCCTCCCACTGCTAAAGACCTCTACGCACAAGCGAATTATTGAAATAAAATTAAACCATGTAAGTCCCGAAATGAACAAGTTTGTGTTGAGTGGAGGTTAAACCCAATTTCTCCCTCTCACACAGTCTCATTGAGATACATGTAGGTCTATTAGAAGCTGAGATATGGACTTTTAAATATTTTAAGGGTCGTTCATTTGGACCCATTCTCACAAATTTTGGTTGCCAATACCGTTCATCTGGTTTCGTTAAAATTTGGAGAATCAGCTTTGCCACCCCACATAAACATGTACATAAAATTTCATGAAAATCCAAGGAAATAGGGTTGAAATTTTTAATTTTTTGGGGGGGATCTGAAACAGAATGACCCAATACAGGTACATATATGTATAACTGTGTAGGTAATAGAATATGGGGTTGAAATTTAAATTTTTTGGGGTGGGGGCGTTTGTTCTGACACGGTATGACCGTATACACTAGTATACAGGTACGGTACATACAGTCATATAACTTTAAGAACTTTATTGTTGTAAGTGAGAGGGATATTCGGTCTCCCGTCCGATCAGGCAGGTTTCCCCTGAATTCTTCGGTTTCTTCCTGCAGTAATGATCGAAATCATTCGCACGATCTGTGCCAAGAGCCAAATTGGAAAAAAGGCTTCAGGCCTAATTTGCTACCCTTGTAAAATGACGCGATTATTATTATTATTAAGTAATGCTATAGAATAAAGACTATGTTTGGCCAATGTCCGATTTATCTGTGGTTTTCTCAGTAGTGATGGTAACACTAGTTATAATAATTAACTGCCAAGGACAGGTAATGTTATACATGTGGACTACAAGCTCTTTTCTGTTGTGGTCATATCAAGTCTTGTCAACAGGGAGATAACTCTATTTAACAATCATCTGTATGTATATCCTGTTTAAAGCCTAGTGTGTTGTTTCGGGTACAAATATACATCCTGTTCAAAGTCACAGAATATCCTGTTGAATTGTAAATTAACTCACTGTTGTGATAATCTGAACACAACATGGAGTATATACATGTAACAACTCTTTCAGATCCTAGTACAGCAAAGACTAGTAAAATGAAATTTTGAACTATAAGAATCCAAAAGAAGTAGGATCTGTGTTTTAATCAGATTTGCTTAGAGCAAACTGTGTTGTACATGTAGTAAGTAACGTTTGGTTCTGTGAGGCAACACATGTTATTGACTGCTTGGATGATCAGGGAGTCGATGTAGGTTTTGTTGCCTGGCAACCTGTCTTTATTTTATTCTTCTTTATTTTTAGATATTTATGGAATATGGTTTTATGACAAAGATGAGTGTACCCGATTAGGAACATTAATGAATAGGTAAAATTTGAAAACATTAACTGAACAGTTAGATTAATAACCAACATTAATAAATAGATACGTTTTGAAACATCATCTTTCATATATGACATATATTAATGAATAGATAAGATTTGAAACGTCATCTTTCATATAGCTGGTCGGATAGCCGTGGCCATAGAGAGGCGGCTTTTCACCAATGCAACGAGGGTTCAATCCCAGCTCAGGGCAAGAACTTTATTATTGTAAGTGAGAGGGTAGACTGGTGGCCAGTCTCCTCCATACACCAAAAATAGGCCAGTCCTCTCAAAAAAAAAAAACGTTATCTCTAGAGACTGGGCAAACAGAGCTTCATTTTCATCTAGTAGGTCAACCTGCATTATGTAGGTCGTGTGACGTCGTGCACGTGATCACGACATATCTAACAACAACGTGACGTCAACCCTCAGACGGTCTAAGCATGACTGCTTTGCACTCCAGTCGAGACTCATGATTCATGTCACGTGACTCGGGGCTTGCTTGATAACTGTCAATCATTTCAAATAAGGAACAACGTAAAACATGACAGGAACGCCCATTTTATTGTGAAGCTCGCAAATTGTCCAGTCTCTGGTGCTGGTTACAGGTTTACTCCAATTTTTTTTTTATACAAATGGAAACGAAAGTGTTGGTTTACTAAAAATTAATACTTTTATATAAATCGAAATGTAAAATAAATAGAAGAGACTGGGCCAGTCTAGTGAGAGGGATATTCGGTCTCCCGTCCGATTAGGCAGGTTTTCCCCCCGAGTTCTTCGGTTTCTTCCTGCAGTAATGATCGAAATCATTCGCACGATCTGTACAGCCAAGGGCCAAATTGGAAAAAAGGCCTCAGGCCTAATTTGCTTCCCTTGTAAAATGTCGCGATTATTATTATTATTATATATGACAGATATTAATGAATAGATAAGGTTTGAAACATCAACAGCACATATATAAGAGGCATGCATGTGTCTATACAGAGTTGATTTTGAGCTTGTCATGTAAATAAAGGTCTAATTAATAAGTTCTATAACATCTGAAGCCTAAAAAAAGATTCAGGTCTTCCATAATGTATGTTCAATAATTAATATTGATGAATAGGTAAAGTATGAAACATGAAGTAATAATTATAACAAACAATGCTAAATAATGATCCCGGGGGTGGGGGAGGGGCTTAGCATGTGCGCGTTATATAATTTGTATCATCAGGTTTGTGATTGAGTCAACTGGTGTGGTTTCCATTCCCCAGTCCTCCCGTTTCCTCCCATTGCTAATTAAAAACCCTACATGTATAATTTCGACGTGATTATTCCTTGTCAGTGATGCAGGAGGGTCTGACAAGGACAGCTGCCTAGTCGTTCGGATGGGATGAAAAACCGAGGTCCCGTGTACACATTGGAGTGCACGTAAAAGATCCCTTGGCAGTTGGAATTCGATATAAGAGTAGGCTGTAATGCCGCTGCCCGGGCAAAATTTCCCTCATAGCACACTGTATGGCGTATGCCCGTCTTCAATTAGCTCAGGTTACATGTAAGTGCATAACAGTAGGACGTTAAACCCCATTTCATACAATTCATACCTACATGTATACACAAGCGAATTATTGAAATAAAATGGAAATATACGTTAGTTACTGATCGAAACGACCTCTTTGGATTAAAATAGGAAAGCGAGGAAAGTCCACATTACCACAATGCACACATGCTCTCAAAACAAGAAACGCTCAATATTTTCATTTTACGTTATCTATTTTTGAGCTATTATAGCAAGAATAGTCAGCCCTTATATACATGTATTTAAATCTTACATAAGGGAGCCCTTTATCTAAATCTTACATAATGCATCTTTAAAAACTGCAGCCATCATATTACGTGTTTTTCAGAACAGTGCAATCTATTCAGACATTCCCGCCCTCGGAGACGGTGGTGCCACCCGTGGTCCAAGCACGACAACATATACAGCATAGTCCAGTGTTGACGACTACTACTACCCTAGCTATGACAGGGACCACAGTGGACATAATGAAAATACTCACTAAAGCTCAACATGAATATGATCAGGTACTTGTATATTTTAGTGTTGTTTACCCAAAGGGTTGGATGGTCGAATGGTTAGCATGTACACATTGTATCATAAGGTCTGTCATTGAGTTCCTGTCTTCAATTAGCCCAGGTTAGGTGCAGAAGCGTAGGTTGTTCAACCCAATTTCATTCATTCTGTCATTGAGTCAACTGGAGTGGTTTGATTCCCCGGTTGTATGTGACAACCTTGTTGGTTTTATTTTGGGTCCTCCAGTTTCCTCCCACTGCTAAAGACCCCTACGTGCAAGCACATTATCGAAATAAAATTGAACCATGTGTTAGTCCAGAAATGACCATGTTTGTGTCGAGTGGGCGTTAAATACTCTCTCTCTTAAGCACAAAAGGCACGTATTACCGATGTTGGCTGAGAAAGTTAATTGGGATTTTCCAGCTTGGTTTCTCTCTTGTCACTGTTGCACACATCAGGAGCTGTAAAGGGCCTGGAAAAGACAGCTGTCTCTGTCTAGTCGTGCGAATGGTCTGAAAAACCGAGGCCCCGTGTACACATTATCGTGCATGTAAAAGATCCCTCGACAGTTGGAATTCGATATAAGAGCCGTAGTGCTGCTGTCCGACAAAAATTTTCCTCATAGCACATTGTATGGCATATCCCCTTTATTAGCCCGGTTCGGAGTAGAACGTTAAACCCCATTCCATGTCATATCAAACCTGATTACATCGTTTCATTTTACTTTATTTTCAGTCCAAATCAACTATTGTGAAAAGATCTGAACCCAAATCAATGACTGATAATTTAGGTAGTGCTATCCAGAACCGTGATCAGCCTCTAGTCCGACCAACACCCGTAAAATACGACAGTCATCCTGTCACTGCCACTGACACGACTCCTGTCATTACGTCTACACCCCCTCAAGGAAACCCCATGTCTATAGAAGCATTATTTCAAAAAGCCAGTTTAAATCAGCGAGGTGGCGCTGAGTTGCCAGATGTTACCAAACCGTCGGCTTTACAGAGGTATATTGAACCATATGTTAGTCCCAAAATGGACGTTTAAGTCCCCAGCTCTCTTTATCTCATACAAATGGTCATGTTCATTAGGATTTTATTACATAGTTTCCCCTTGTCAGTGATGCAACGATAAAACACTGTTTTAAAATGGAATTTCCAGACGTTACCAAACGTTCTGCTTTAGAGATGGAATATTGAACTATATGTTAGTCCCGAAATAAACTTTAAGAGAAGGGGCTATCCGAAAAGTTTTGTTATGAAATTTTAAAGCTATTAGGTGGAAAATGGTACAAGTATTTAAGATATGTAATAAACAAGGGAAAACTAATATTGAAAAAAAAAGTTGTGCCAGGGTAACACAGTTTTTTAAAAAAAAAATAATGAAAACGTAGTACACTATATCTCTGTAACTAAATAAGATATCTTCAGCAAATTAGCAGAATATATAAACTCATATCTACCAAGAAAGCAATTTGAATTATCATTTCAAAAGTTATCCAAATTTTTCTCCAAATGTTTCTCTTGTACAAACGGTAGGCCTAATGTTTCAAAGGTTTATCATTTTCCATGACAAATGCTTGAAACTTTCTTCATTACAGTGGTAATGTACTTGTAAAAAAAGGTTTTGATTTTCAAAATCGGCAGTGTGTTTTGCCGATTCCATATGTATAACATCTATACATTTGGCTTGTATTATTATTATTACTAATCGTTCTTTGTCGTGAATGGTGCTGTATCATAAAGCCTGTCATTGAGTCAACTGGCGTGGTTTCGAATCTCTGGTTGTTCATGACAATAAGTAGGGTTGCCTGTCCAACCTCGTGGATTTTTCTCTGGGTCCTCCAGTTTCATTGCTGATTACACTATTTTGCTTGAATACACTATTTTGCCTATACACTATTTAGGACTTCGAATTCTGTCTTATGGTTTGGATTGTTCGTACTTGGTTTTTATTTTATTTTATTCCTCCCACTTCGGAAGACCCCTACGCGCAAGTGAATTATTGAAATAAAATTAAACCATACGTTAGTCTGGAAATAACCTTGTTTGTGTCAATAACAGAAATGTCCTAGTTTGTGTCTAGTGGACATTAAACCCAATTTCTCATTCTCTCCACTTTCCTCCCACTGCTAAAGACCCCTATGCGCAAGCAATTTATTGAAATAAAATTAAAAACCATATGTTTGTCCCGAAATTACCTAGTTTGTTGACGTTAAACCCCATTTCTCCCTAGCTTACTCTTCCTGACACCGGTTACCACTGTTTGTCGTGTATTTTGTTCACGGTGAACAGTCCATATGCTGATTACAATATTTTGCCCGATTACAATATTTTGCCTATACTGTTTTGTTTTTTAGATCTTGGAATATTGTCTAATGGTTTGGATTGTTTGTTCTTGGTTTTATTTTTTGTATCTCTCTCTTTCTTACAGATCTGTATCTTATGATAGTGAAGGTAAAACCGATCTCCACCCACTTCTCATGCAGCTGATCAAGAAAACGCCCACCTTAGAGCAAATAGAACGACAGCAACAATCATCACATGATTCCCGTGAACGGCCTCCTTCCCAGGGGTACGACGAGTTTACAGTATCGGTATCCCCCAGATCAGATGTCACTTCCTCAGAGTTGTTACGACCCACCGATGTCGCCCCACCTCCATTACCAAGTTTTACCCAACCGCTGCCAGTAAGAAGAGAAATTTTTTTATTTTTGTTTTTAGAAAAACTAAGCATCTTTCTTATTGTAAAATTTGCCCATGTCACCCAAGTTTTACTTGGCCATTACCAGTAAGAAGGAATGGGTTTTAAGGGGGGTGGCTCCAATTCAATGAGAAAATATTAAATAAATTTGACCTTTAATTTAATTTCTTGTTTCTACTACAGCTTATGACATTCAAATATAGATAATTATGTTCCTTGGTGTTTTAGCTTTTGTAGGATATATAACAATCTATATTTTATCAAGCAGGGTTTTTTTTACGCTTTTCGTAAAAATTTCAGAGCATTAGCTTTAATAGTTGACAGTGCAATTAAAAAACAAATATTTTCTCATTGAATTGGAGCCACCCCCCTTAAAGCGGAAAAACTAATTGTCTTGTTTATTACAAAAATCGCGATAGCTGGGAAAGTTGATCACATTTTCTCATGTAGTTTCCCCCCTTGTGAGTTGGGGGACACAAATAGGCCAACATTTTCAGATGGGGATGAGCATTCAATGCATGAGATAATGATATCACAATAATGCTTTCAATCAATGAAATCACAATAAATGTGATCCTAATAATTCATTATAAAAATTGACGTGAAACAGGGTGTTGGATTTCTCTCTTTAAAAATCTCAGAATGTATGCATGCCTACGTAATTTGGAGATGATGATGGCATTATGCATTGTCATCTGTCCAGGCCTGGAAATAAAGGTTTTAGATGTACCTTACAAAATGTCAGGCACTGATGAAAAACGACCTGACATTTTCAACTTGGTGTAGAATTATGTATTAATAATATATTTAAAAAGACAAATCAGTGCCGGATGAAATGACAGGCACCAGATGTTTTGTGCCTGACAAAGTCTGAATCTGTGCCTGACATTGTCAGTGACAGGTGCCTTATTTCCAGGCTTGCATCTGTCAAATTTCCTTAACAGGAACACCCCTTGTACACTGCATGGCCTATGCAGATCTTCACTCACTCTGGTTGGTGAATGAAACAGGATGTTAAATTTCATCTCGTACCTCAATATAATTTGTGTTGATTATTTACGTTACAGTGTTTTGATTATTTATATGCAGGACGGAGGACCTGACAAGGACAGATGTCTAGTCTGTCAGATGGGACGAAAAAAATGAGGTCCCGTATACACATGGGCGTACACTTAAAAGATCCCTTGACGGTTTGAATTTGATATAAGAGTGGGCCCTGGCAAAACTTCCCTCATAGCACACTGTATGGCGTATGCCCGTCTTCATTAGCCCAGGTTAGAAGCAGAACAGTTTAAAAACCCATTCATTTGATATGATTTAATTATTTATATTATAGTTTATTGAAAGTGAGAAAGATTTGGGTGGTCCTATATCATGTCCTGATGTTCTCTTGTCACCGATGGCCTTCACTAAATCAACCAACCCAACGATACCAACATCTCTACCATCTTCTAGTGCTTCATTAAATATTAACAGTAAGTATAAATATTTTGAACGAGGGCGAGGGGGGGGGATGGATGGCTGAATGGTTAGCGGGCACGGGTTGTATCATAAAGTCTGTCATTGAGTCAACTGGCGTGGTTTCAAATCCCTGGTTGTACGTGGCAAGGAGTAGGGTTGCCTGTCCAGCCTCATGTGTTTTTTCCAGGTCCTCAGGTTTCCTCCCACTGCTAGAGAATTAGGATACCATACATATAGTGGCTGGTTCATTGTTTTACCAATCGACTTGATTGAACTTCAATCGGCTAAAACCGGCAAAAAACAGCTGATTAAGATACCTGCGTTAAACCCCCTTTTTCATTTCATTTCTTTTGATTATTTTGGATTTAATTTGATTATTTGTTTAAATTCTATGATTTTGTGTTGGGTAATTGTAGGTGTATCATTATCAGAAAGTTGTGAATCAGAAGAATCTAGTCTTCCTGTAGCTGCTCTAACAAAACAACAATTACAACAAGCATTTGTTTATTTATTAAAGGTAGGATAGTTTTATTTGATAAAGTTGCCTGGAGAATAACTCTTGCAATTGGCAATAGGGGCCATCAATAAAGTACGTACGCTTGAAGGGGGGGAGGGGGGGGTCACGCCAAAAACGTACAGGCGCATAAATTCATTGGCAAAACATACATACAGGGGGGAGGGGGGTCTGAATTTTACCCATTTTGAGCGTACGTTCTTTATGGATGGCCCCATAGCTATTTATGGCTTCCGCACAATTTTGTAAACGTGAAGAACTGTGGATTGTGTCATACAAAGTTTGAATTAATGATTGATAATCTCTCAGACAGTTGCCTTATTTCAAGGCTTGCTTTTATATTTGCAGTAATTTATTGATATGTTTTTCTGTTGTTTATTTTAGAATGATGAAGGATTTATGTCAAATATTCACGAAGCTTATCTCAAAAGTTTACAAGAGTTGACAAAGCAGAAGTCATAGTATTGATACTTGCCATGTTAGATTAATATATACGATTAATCAAAAACACCCAGCGGTTGTAGCCTACTTGATTTGATCATTGGAGATAATATCAACATATTTCACTGGACTTGATTCATTGGTGTTGTTCTGTTCAAACATTTTATAACGACGACGGTCTCTTACTTTATTTTGGGGGAAGAGGAACGAACGGCGTTCACTCACTATTTCATCAAGTCATTTCCATGAGTCTGTGGTGCAGAGCTGTCTAAATGTGCAAGAACAGCGTTCCCTTACTTTGCCATTGGATCACTACTTCAAGTAAATCCAAACTTTAAATTCTTGGATGAAGTGAAATTTTAATCACCACACCCACCCTTCGTAGAAATATTGAAATATTTTGTGTACCACATTTTGACATGACCTTTTTTTGTATATCATTATTTTTTAACGCATTTGACGAAAACTTAGATGCAATATGATAATTATAATGCCCTTTTATCAGGTTCTAAGGCCAGTATTTTAAATTATTAAATTGGTTTATATTGTTTATCGGTACAACTTCTTTATCAATGATTACAGCTGATTTATCAATCAGTACAACTTGTTTATCAATGAGCACAGCTGATTTATCAATCAGTACAATTGATTCTATCAATCGGTACAATTGATTCTATCAATCGGTACAATTGATTCAATGAGTATAACTTGTTTATCAATGCAAACAATTTGTTTATCGATAATTAGCACAATTGGTTTATAAATTTAGTTATTAATCAGTAAAGTTGCCTGGGTTATCAATGAGTACAAATAAAAACAATTGAGTACAATTTCTTTATCAATGGGTACAATCATTGAGTACAATTGGTTTATCAGTGAGTACAATTGGTTTATCATTGAGTACAAATTGGTTTATCAATGAGTAGAATTGGTTTTATCATAAAGTACAATTAATTTATCAATGAGTACAAATTGTTTATCAAAGAGTACAATAGGTTTATCAGTAAGTACAATTGGTTTATCATTGAGTACAAATTGTTTATCAACAAGTTGTTTATCAATAAATTTACAAATGAGTACAATTAATTTACCAATGAGTACAAATTGTTTATCAATGTGTACCATTGGTTTATCATTGAGAACAATTAATTTATGAATGCGTGCAATTAATTTATCAATGAGTACAATTCGTTCTATCAATGAGTACAAATTGTTTATCAAGTTTTCGTAACTTTTGTCCCAATCCGTTTGTACTTTATTTATGTTCTAGTACAATAAACTATGTTTTTTTTTATCAATGAATACAATTGGCTAACCAATGAGTACAATTTCTTTATCAATGAGTACAATTGGCTAACCAATGAGTACAATTGGTTTTATCAATGAATACAATTGGCTAACCAATGAGTACAATTAATTTTATCAATGAATACAAATAGTTCACCAATGAGTAGAATTTGTTTATCAAAGAGTACTGATTGTTTATCATTCAGTACAATTAATTTATCAATGAGTACAATTTGTTTATCAATAAATTTACCAATGAGTACAATTAATTTATCAATGAGTACAAATTGTTTATCAATGTCAGAGTACAAATTGTTTATCAATAAATTTACCATTGAGTACAATTAATTTATCAATTCGTACAAATAGTTTATCATTAATTTACCATTGAGTACAATTAATTTATCAATTCGTACAAATAGTTTATCATTAATTTACCAATGAGTACAATTAATTTACCAATGAGTACAAATTGTTTATCGATGCGTACCATTGGTTTATCATTGAGTACAATTTGTTTATCAATGAGTAGAATTAATTTACCAATGCGTACAATTGGTTTATTAGTGCAATCTGTTGATCAGTATATATAATTTCTGTACAATTGTTTGTCAGTACAGTCTTTGGCTAAAGTGCCATTATGTATGACTCATGAATTGAAGTCTAGGTCCCTGTTTCACGAATTCTTAACTAAAGATAAAATCTTAACTAAAGACAAATTCTTCAATTTCGATTGGTAAAGCACTAAAATCAATCTAATATTATCCAATCAAATTACTAAAATTTGGATTTTATCTTAGTTAAAATTTTGAGAAACAGGCGCCTGAATTTACCAGTCTTATGTCAATAGGCCCTTTTATGCATTACATATGTCTCATTTGTCTGGGCCCTGCAGCGGGTATTTATGAAATGCTGATCGGACTGAAACGAGTCGATCAAATCAAGAATATTAGATCTCTATTGTATGTGTATGTATATTTAATATCATGGGCCTTATATTCACATATAATTTAACTAAAATATTTTAAAGAATGCAGAGGTTTCATTGGCTTCGAACTGAAATCTATGCTAGGATTTTATCTCTGAGGGCGGGTTGGATGGCCGAATGGTTGTGTCATAAGATCTTTCATTGAGTCAACTGGTGTGGTTTCGATTCCCCAGTTGTATGTGACAGGGAGTAGGTTCGCCTGTCCAGCCTCGTGGGTTTTCTCTGTGTCCTCCGGTGTCCTACAACTGCTAAAGATCCTTACACGCAAGTGATAGATTGAAATAAAATTTAACCTATGTTTAAATAACCTTGTTTGTGTTAATTACAGAACACACTTTTTATGTCATGCACTCTCTCTCTCTCTCTGAGCCATTTAAGAGTCGGAATCTTTAAAATATTTTAGTTTAAGACCATACAAAAACAAATATTCTGGGTTCATAATCATTCCCCAAAAATTGAGACAGATATTTATATTTTCTGGTTTTTATCTTGTCAAAGGATCACAACTCGCCTAAATGATTTTTCATAAACATCACATTTCCGGGCAATTCATTTATCTCATCTGGTTTATAGAAAGGTAGGATCATCCAGTATCGTTTATCTTATGCAGTTTATAGGAATGTAGGATTATACAGTATCATTTATTTTGGCATATTTACAGATTCAATTAAAAATGTCAGGCGCGCATCCAGCGAGACTGGTGTATCCGCTTTTTAATTGATGATATAAACTGATTTTTGCATTGTCTCTGCCCTGGTAATGCGATGAAGGCTCCGGGGACTACACCAAACCACTAATACATGCAGCACTCTAATGATTACCATTTATTTCAATGTATGGGCCCCCCCTCAAAAAAATTCTGGATCCGGGCCTGAATGTTTCATGGTGTCATTTTTAGTGGGCAGAGTTCGAGCAACAGAATATTTGTGGTCTAATTAAAGCGGCCCATACACGTTCTATTGTTTTGCCAATTAATTGCCGTCATGTCAATTAACTGATGAAGAAAGTTTTCTATCAGAATGAAAATTGACTCTAAAACATTGATCGTGTGTGGGCAAGGTAAATATTGTCAATTAATTGATTCTTTAAATGACATCTAGAAGCACGGTAATTATTCATAACAAAACACAACACAAGGTATATATGGATATAACTACTTCTCTATTATTTAATAACGACGTTTCATAACACATACAGGTCACGTTGTGTTGTGATTTGTTATCAATTAATTGGTCCGTTTAATTCAGCACAGTGAATAATGCCCCAGTATGTTGATTTTGTATATTAATTTGTGTTGTAAAATAATAGAATTTTACTAATTTATGGCATCATGATAAAGTTGTATGTGTATTATTCATTGGCAACTGCCTTATTTTAGAGCTTGTTGTCATGGAAACCGGTGCTATATCATTCATATCATGATCATCTTTTATGCTTTAACCCTTGAGCGCTTGGCACTGGGAAATCCTAGTGGAAAAGTTTCTCAGTACCATTGCTTTATAAGACTAGAGACGCCTAGTCTTAACGTCGCTCAGTACCATTGCTTTATAAGACTAGAGACGCCTAGTCTAAACGTCGCTCAGTACCATTGCTTTATAAGACTAGAGAAGCCTAGTCAAAACGTCGCTCAGTACCATTGCTTTATAAGACTAGAGAAGCCTAGTCAAAACGTCGCTCAGTACCAAGACTAGAGCATCCTGATCGAAACAGCGCTCAGTACCATTGCTTTATAAGACTAGAGCATCCTTGACGAAATGTTGCTTAGTACCATGGCTTTATAAGACTAGAGAAGCCTAGTCAAAACGTCGCTCAGTACCATGGCTTTATAAGACTAGAGAAGCCTAGTCAAAACGTCGCTCAGTACCATTGCTTTATAATTATAAGAAATCGCTTAGTAATCAACTAATTATTCCACAGAATTGTGACCTGTTTATTTCCTGCTAACATACTTTATACCACTGAAACAATTTATCACTGTTGTGCATTGGCCGAGAAAGTTCATCTCGATTTTCCAACGTGATTTCCCCTTGTCAGTGATACAGAAGGAGGGCCTGACAAGGACAGCTGCCTAGTCGTTCGGATGGGACGAAAAACCGAGGCCCCGTGTACACATTGGAGTGCACGTAAAAGATCCCTTGGCAGTTGGAATTCGATATAAGAGTAGGCCGTAGCGCCGCTGCCCGGGCAAAATTTCCCTCATAGCACACATAATGGCGTATGCCTGTCTTCAATTAGCTCAGGTTAAGTGCATAACAGTAGAAGTTAAACCCCATTTCATTCATTCATTCATTCATTCATTATCACTGTTGTTCCCAGGGTTCAAGGGAAGCAAATCCATTTTTATAAGTAGGGGAATTGTTCCTCAGTAGAATACAGTAGTTTGACCCCACTCTTCATTGAGTAAACTGACATGGATTCGATTCCTCGGTTGTACGGGACAAGGAGTAGGGTCGCCTGTCCAACCTCGTGCAAGCAAATTATTGAAATAAAATTAAACCAAATGACCTAGTTTGTGTCGGTGGATGTTAAATCCCATTTCTCTCTCTCTCTACATTTTCTGTGAGTTATTGTATGGGCAAAAACTGAGGTCCTGTGTATACATTGGTATCAATGGTACCCTTTACAGAGATAGAATTTGACAAAGTGTAGACAGTAATGCTGCTGTGGGGTCAAAATTTCCCTTATGGGGCCATCTATAAAGTACGTACGCTCAAAATGGATAAAATTCAGATCCCCCCGACCCCCCTGTACGTACATTTTGTCAATGAATTTAAGCACCTGTACGTTTTTGGCGTGACCCCCCCTCCCTCCCCCCCTTCAAGTGTATGTACTTTATGGATGGCCCCTATACATGTACATGTAGCTGTAGACTGCATAACATATACCCAGTAGTACCTACAATCCCACTTAAGTCATTTTCTTTGTTCTTACTAAATGTAAAAATCTATTTTGATTCAAGGATCTACTAATCATGATTTGGTGTATCTGATGTTTATTTCACTTATCGTATATTTTAATGCCAATTGAATATTCGAATATTGATAAATTAATTTAAGGATTCTTTTTGAGGAATTTTAGGATTAGTAGAAATTGTAAAACTGTTCGATCAAATACTTTTTCTAATCTGTTAAAGCCCCAATACCACTCTTGCTGTAACTGAATAATATGTCCCAATCTTTATTCTGGTCAACAAATTATACAATTTTACAATATTTCAATTGATAAATGATACAAATTTCATCTAAACACACCTAATTTTAAAAATTGAAAAAATTCAACTACATGCCGTAACATGGTTTGAAAAGCCTTATGTAAGCACTTCCAAATGCAACTTGGATTTAAACATATTTTCGGACCCTCTGGACAAGTAAGATAGGTTGTAATGGATAATTTACACAAACAGGTAGGACACTTAAACATCCATATTCCTGAAGCAACGGCCCGAGAAATCCCTCTCTGGCCATTGCTGGATTCGCTTCGGATTCTTGACATTTAAGTAAATGTGTCTATTCTTCTCGTTCAATAAAATCTACTACTTACGTACAGTAACATGACAGTCCGTCGTTTAATCTTGGGTCTTCCTTAATATTTTGGACAAAGATTTAAGTTATTAAAAACGTTAAAAGTCTGTTCGTTACCATACCGTAGTGTTTACTTTACGTCAATACCGATAGCCTCGTTTGTCACGCAATTAGTTTTGCTGCAATATCCTGCTATGCGCTGGTTAATATAGCATAAAAAAACCGTGCAGCCATGACGTAACGTTACGAAACACAGTTGTCCTAATTAAACGTCTTGTTTTAAAGGTAATACCTTTGTAACGAATTCAGTGATTGGTCAGTAATAGGACCACTGGCCAGTCATAATTAGTGACAATAATACCCACTCAGTCCAGCAGGGAGTAGTCAGATTAGCTCTAATCAAACGGAACACTGCGAGGAGGATGTTAAACATCTTGTAGTTAGAATAAGGCTAATTTTTTTTTTCTGGACCTGTCAAGCCAGCAAGAGTGTTATTGTCCCTTTAATTTCCTTTTTAAATTTCATTCATCTGTTAAAGACGCATTATGTTAGATCTGAATCTGTATTAAAATGTTATGTAAATTATTATTTTAGTGAAGTCTGTGTTACTTCAGACCCCGGGGATCACGGTGGCTAAGTGGATAAGGCGCTGGTTCGTAAGCCTGGAGGTTGAGTGTTCGATCCCTGCATTGGCCGAGCAAGTTCATCTCGATTTTCCGGCGTGATTTCCCTTTGTCAGTGAGCAGAAGGAGGGCCTGACAAGGACAGCTGCCTAGTCGTTCAGATGGGACAAAAAAACGAGGTCCCGTGTACACATTGGCGTGCACGTAAAAGAACCCTTGGCAGTTGGAATTCAGTTGCTGCCCGGGCAAAAATTTCCCTCATAGCACAATGTATGGTGTATGCCTGTCTTCAATTAGCCCAGGTTAGGTGCTTAAGCGTAGGACGTTAAACCCCATTTCATTCTTTCATTCATTCGTTACTTCAGACCCGAGACTGTACAACGCAGTGGATGCTTTAAGGCTAGCCCCCGGATCCATTCACTCTTTTTTGAATTGTTTATTTGTTTGTTTGTTGTTTCTGAATATGATGTCTTGTCGTTGTCTTTTGTGTAAATCATATGTGGTGCAGTCCCCCTGCACTTACTTTAAGACATTTATTCATGACAAGCCCATGATCAACTCTGTAGATTCATCCGATGGCTGAGATTCAAATACTGTATAAACAATTAGTTAGACATCCGGTGTGGTTTCCCCTGCCAGTGGTGGAGGATGGAAGGCCTGACTAGAAAACCTGTTTAGTCATTTGGATGGGATGGAAATGAAATGAAATGAACTAAGATAATTGAAGACAGAGGATGGGAGGGAAAACTGAGGTCCTGTGTATACATTGGCATGCATGGAAAATATCCCTTGGCATATAAGAGTGGGCGATAATGCCACTACCCAGTTAGAAGTAGAATGGGAAATCCTGTTTCATTTCATTTATTTAGACTAAATTCAAGTAACAAGTCTGTAATCGACTCTCTAGACCATCAAGATGGCTGAGATTTAAATGGATTAGAATACCTGCAATAAAATAAATAACAAAGGCAATGGATAATTGAGTCGTTGAATAGAGTATCAAGTATTGTAACTGAGAACAGTCTATGCTCTATATCTTGTCACAGCTTCTAAGTTCAAACACCCATAACTCTGTAAAGAAAAAGGGGCGTGTTGGATGGCCGAATGGTTAGCATGTGCGTGCTGTATCATAAAGCCTGTCATTGAGTCATCTGGCGTGGTTTCGAATCTCCGATTGTACGTGGCAAGGATTAGGGTCCCCTGTCCAACCTCGTGGGTTTTCCCACTGTTAAAGACCCCTACGTGCAAGCAAATTATTGAAATAAAGTTGAACCATATGTTAGTCCCAAAATGACCTAGTTTGTGTCGAGTGGATGTTAATCCCCATTTCTCTCTGTAAAGAATAAAGTAAATTACATGAAAATTTCAATATAACTGTTTTTCAATATCTATTTTTGAACAAGCAAGAACTGTCAGCTCTTTATCTAAATCTTACATAATGTATCTTTAATAGAACTATTATAGCGAGTGCTGTCAGCTCTTTATCTAAATCCTACATTGTGCATTTTTAATACAGTCACCCTTACTGTTTGAGATTAAAAACTGATTTTACTGGACATCAAATACCCCAAAAATGAATGAATGAATGAAATGGGGTTTAACGTCCTACTGTTATGCACTTAACCTGAGCTAATTGAAGACGGGCATACGCCATACAGTGAGCTATGAGGGAAATTTTGCCTTCGGAAAATCGAGATGAACTTTCTCGGCCAATGCAGGGATCCAACACTTGACCTCCAGGCTAGCGAACCAGCGCCTTATCCACTTAGCCACCGTGATCCCCAAAAAGAGTTTGTATGTGAATATTGAGATATTGGTGTGATTACTTGGCGAGTTGGATGACCGAATGGTTAGCATGTGCGTGCTGTATCACAAAGCGAGTCAACTGGCATGGTTTCAAAAATCCGGTTGTACATGACAAGGAGTTCAACCTCGTGGGTTTTCTCCGGGGACTCTGGTTTCCTCCTTCTGCTAAAGACCCTTATTGGCAAGCGCATTATTGAAATAAAATATTTGTCCTGCAATGACCTAGGTTGTGTCGAGTGGACGTTAAACCCACTGGAGGTTATGCAGCTGAAATAAAACAACTAGACAGAGACAGGTTCTGGAATTGAAGCAATGGGGGGGGGGGGGGTCCGGGGCGGACACATTGTTAATTTTGGGGCTTACATGATAATTTATATAAATGAAAGCATGAATGAATGAATGAAAGAAATGGGGTTTAACGTCCTACTATTATGCACCTCAGAACACCTAGGGTAATGGAAGACGGGCATACGCCATACAGTGTGCTATGAGGGAAATTTTGCCTGGGCAGCGCGCAACTGCCTACTCTTATTTCGAATTCCAACTGCCAAGGGATCTTTTACGTGCACTCCAATGTGTACACGGGACCACGGTTTGTCGTTCGGCAGCTGTCCTTGTCAGGCCCTCCTTCTGCATCACTGACAAGGGGAAATCACGCCGGAAAATCGAGACTTTCTCGGCCAATGCATTGATCGAAGTATGAAGTTATTTTTAAAAAATGACAGCGCAAGCATTATATAAAACTTAGCTAAAAAGTTCAGTAGTTAAGAGTCATCACGAACACTAATTGAAAATTTGTTGATGGACCAGTTGATGTTCTAGAGAGAGTGAGAGAGATGGGGTTTAATGTCCACTCAACACAACTAGGTCATTGAATTTAAGCACCTGTACATTTTTGGCGTGACCCCCCCTCCCCCCCTTCAAGTGTACGTACATTTTGGATGGCCTCTCTGTGAAGTTCCACTTGGTGATCGATACATGAATCGCCCATTTGGAAAACAATGTGGATTGTGGGAGAGAGGTGAGAAAACTTT
>OU795042.1:7573515-7689668 GCA_917208275.1 Patella pellucida
GTCACGTGTAGGATGCACTGGGACTTTTAAAGGTCATGTATAAGAAGTCGCAATACCGCTATGTAACCGATTGTGATCAGCATTTAATATTCGCTAGGCCGCTAGTCAATTACTGGGAGGCCTAAAATGTTTAATACTTCTGGAAGCTGGAGAAATGACATGCTGACGATTGGTGCAAAGGCTAATATCTTCACTCACGATAGAGTAATTGGAATGAAATTTTCAAATTATTCATTTTACATTATCTATTTTCGAACCATTATAACAAGAATGGCCAACTCTTTATTAAACTAATGTATCTTTAATTAGCTCGCAATATTAACTTCTTTTTTTCCTTCTGCGAATTCATTTCTAGAAACATTTTTTGAAAGTAAAATAAAAAATAAAAAAAATCCTCTCCCCCAGGACACACGCCTGACTACAGTCCATATATTAAAATAGAATAAGCTAGCATTTTACAACTAATTTGAATTGTGTCCTGTTTTCTTCTCCAAAGAACTTAAGTCATGTAACTTTGATAATGAATTAATCCCTTGTTCCAGCCTTCTGGGGAATCAGGTGAGTAAGACGCTGGCTCGTATTATAAGCCCGAAGTCGTGTGTTCGATCCCTGCATTGGCCGAGAAAGTTTAACGGAATTTTACGGTGTGGTTTCCCTCTTCTTGTCAGTGGTGCAGGACGGATAACCTAACAAGTACAGCTGTCTAGTCGTTCAGATGGGACAAAAAAACAAGGTCCCGTGTACACATTTGATATAAGAGTAGGTCGTAGCGCCGCTGCCCGGGCAAAATTTCCCTCATAGCACGCTGTATGGCGTATTCATTATCCCATTTTACGAGCAGAACAGTAGGACGTTAACCACATTTCATTTCATTTCCAGCCGTTTGTATTTAAACTTCCACTCCTTTTGTAAGCTTTTCTAAGACTTCACAAGAAATAAACACAGGATATTGTTAACGTGTAAGTTTTCTATAATAATTAACCATTGACTGCACTGCGCTTATATTGCCGACCCACTCTAATGTCAACTGGGTACATCAGAGCATGTCCCCGTCGTGCACACACGCGACACAGCGCCAGTACAAACAGACGTAAGGATAGGAAGATTTTGTGAATTGGGGTTGTTTGAAAATCCGATCGACCTATGGCGGAATTTGAAGCACTTAAACGTGAGATTGGAGTGTCCTTTGTTTTGATTTGATTACGTTGTGTACGTAGTGAACTAATATTAAGTCCGCACACTGATCAGCAGTGAATATTCGCTAGGTCGCTACGATCACCAATAAGGATGACATCTGTGCGACTTAATGAATCAAAAATAGTAACTCTAAAATTCTAAAACACTTTTTTATGTATTAGAAAAACAAACAAAGTCGTTTGAAGTATTTGTAGGTAAAAATTATTTCCTATTTAGTGTAAATTGGTATTAAAATACTGTCCGATTCAGTAACGTCTTCTGTAAACAATGCACGCGCCATTAAGCCAACGGTTGACGTCGCGTGACGTTACGTGTTCCGGGCAGCCATCTTTTAAAGAGTCAACAGAGATATTAAAAGACCTCAGTAATCCCCTGTAAAACAGATTGGAAACATTCGGCAAACCTCGACAGATTCCGGTACCCTACATCTAGACTCGGCTGTATGATGAAGTCCGCCATTTTGGAACTATTTTAAAGGAACCGGATAAACAATGGCTGCCCCCATGGCCATGGAGATTATATCAACAAACTAAAAAATGGCTGCCCCCATAGAGATTATAAGAAAAGACGCCATTTGGGACTATTTTGTGAAAGTGGCACGTTTTCCTGTTGAAGTAAATCGGTAGTTGACTAGCCGCATCGCAAATGTATGGTCGTAGGTACATATCAATTACTATCATACATCCGAGTCTAGATGTAGGTTACGGAGAGTACCGGGATCTGTCGAGGTTTGCCGAATGAGATTGAGAAGTCAGTACAAGTATTAGTCTCGTTCACCCAGAACCTTTTAGTCTTCAATGTACACATAGGGGATAATCGGGTGAACGTTCCGGAATTATTTAAATTCTCTCAACTTCAAAAAAAATGTCAATCGAGTGAAAAGTAGAATTTCGGAGTACAACGTATGTGCCGACGGCTTAAAAAAATATCTCAACCAATCATGACAGCTGACACTTATTTGCTACTTAAAATACGTTACGATTCTACTCACACCACCCCAGCATTCTGAACATATGAGACACGCTACCTGCGGAGAAGTTATCTCAGACACATTTAATCGACATGTTTTTATATCACGTGGTCTAAACGTCGCAGGTCATGAGGTCAACACACTAACGATAACAATCATGGCTTTACTTTTCCTTCCTTGTATTTCTTTTGTAATATCCATGGGAGAATTTGAAAAATCAGGCTCCTGCCATAACATTTCGGTAACACAGCTTCACAGTCGCGACCTTCAGAAAAAGCATGTAATCCCTCCGCTTGTTTTTCCTTCAAATTTAAGTTTGTAACTCCTAACTTCGACTTTGAAAATGTATAGCGTCCCGAAACTTTTCGCTCATGGGCGCTGACATCTTGGAATTATTTTGTGCTTCGGTCGGGTCTATTTCAGATATACACAATCAACTATTTTAATGTTTTTAGCGTGGGGATTGACTAATAGTTAATTTATTTCAGTTTTAAACAAAAATTTAAATCTTTATAGCAATTTTAACAAAATAGCCAAATTCTGGCTGGGATTACTGCGCAAAATGGCCAGCCACTGTGTAGCCTACGTGCGAAAAAAAAAGCCAACTACGTCATAAATTTCGTCACGTTAGTTACGTTTGACCACCCCAGTTGTCGGGACTGGCAGAACTGGACAGGACTGAATTCCGTATGACTAGAGTAGAATTGAAATTATGTCAATTCAGGACGTTCGGGTCTGACAATCGAGCAACCCCAAAGTCAAAAATCCAAAATTAAGACTGGATCGTCAGGGCTAAGTCAGCCCGACGAGCTTTCGACTGGTCAGTAGGTAGTGTTATGGAGAGTGGGTTCGGCCTGTGTAGTTATCGTTTCTCGGTATGTTCACGGCTCGGGGATCACGGTGGCTAAGTAGATAAGGCGCTGGATCGCTAGCCTGGAGGTCGGGTGTTCGATCCCTGCATTGGCCGAGAAAGTTCATCTCGATTTCCCGACTTGATTTCCCCTTGTCAGTGATGCAGAAGGGGGCCTGACAAGGACAGCTGCCTAGTCGTTCGGATGGGACGAAAAACCGAGGTCCCGTGTACACATTGGAGTTCACGTAAAAGATCCCTTGGCAGTTGGAATTCGATATAAGAGTAGGCCGTAGCGCCGCTGCCCGGGCAAAATTTCCCTCATAGCACACTGTATGGCGTATGCCCGTCTTCAATTAGCTCAGGTTAAGTGCATAACAGTAGGACGTTAAACCCCATTTCATTCATTCATTCATGTTCACGGCTCACGGTCGGTGAGATGCTTTTGTCCCGACTGGTAACCCGGCGAGATCAGTGGGTGAGGCAGGTGTTCAGCGGGTTGTTGGATTGTATCCTATCAGCTGTCCCCTTGCATTCATACATGATTGGTATCCAATCAGCTGTCCCCTTGCATTCATACATGATTGGTATCCATTCAGCGGTTCCCTTGCATTCATACATGATTGGTATCCAATCAGCTGTCCCCTTGCATTCATACATGATTGGTATCCATTCAGCGGTTCCCTTGCATTCATACATGATTGGTATCCAATCAGCGGTCCCCTTGCATTCATACATGATTGGTATCCAATCAGCGGTCCCCTTGAATTCATACATGATTGTTTTTCGAGTAATGACAAGATCGACTTTCTATAGTTACTGTAGTAACGGACTCGTATCGGCTCTGTCTGTAGCTGTTTTTACCCGATACACACCTGTCGTGGTTTCCTATTGTCAGTGGTGCAGGATGGAGGGCATGAAAGGTCAGCTGTCTAGTTGTTCGGAGGAACGGAAAACCGAGGTCCCGTGTACACATTGTCGTGCACGTAAAATATCCCCTGGCAGTTGGAATTCGATATAAGAGTAGGCCGTAGCGGTGCTGTCGGGGCAAACTTTCCCTCATAGCACACTGTATGACGTATGCCCGTAAGCCCACGTTAGGAGCAGTTGGACGTTAAACCCCATTTCATTTCCCTATGCACATCTAATATTAAATTCAGGGTATTAGCCACATCCGTTCTAAGGCCATTTTGGAATCCTTCCCGTCCGTTTTGCACCGTGATATTTTTTTTTGTTCGCCAAAAGGGAATCATTTCTTGCCACATCCGACTCAAATTTACAATAAGTCGACACTATTTTCATTTAGAATTGTGCGATACGAAAACGCAATCAAGATTCGTTTGAATTGATCCGCCATTATGAAACTTACGTCTGCAGGTTGGAGGTCACGGGTTCGTTGTCTGTGATCAGCGAGAGAGAGAAATTAGGGTTTAACGTTCCCTCGACAAAAACTAGGTCATGTCGGGACTAACATATGGTATTAATTTTTCTTTCAATAATTCGCTTGCGCGTAGGGATCTTCAGCAGTGGGAGGAAACCGGAGAAAACCCGAGAGGTTGGACCTGCGACCCTACTTCTTGCCACGTACAATCTGGGATTCGAAACAACGTCTGTTGCATCAATGACAGGCTTTTTGATACCCTGTGCTTAGCAAATATTACAAATCTGGGAATGGAATGTTACCGTAAACGAAAATTCTTTTCCTACAAAACATGGTTCACGATTTCGCCATTTTCAAAATCCAAGCTCCGCCACTATCGTTACATTTGGGACTTTAACGGCTATCCGAGTGAATTTTATTAAATAATGACTCCGCAGTACGATAGATTCATATTACGAAATATATTCCCCGACCTCACCAGCTTTAGACATGTTGGCAATCTGTTTCACAGAGAAGTACGAACGTGTTAGCTGCCTAGTCGTTCGGATGGGACGAGAAACCGAGGTCCCGTGTACACATTGGAGTGCACGTAAAAGATCCCTTGGCAGTTGGAATTCGATATAAGAGTAGGCCGTAGCGCCGCTGCCCGGGCAAAATTTCCCTCATAGCACACTGTATGGCGTATGCTCGTCTTCAATTGGCCCAGGTTAGGTGCTTAAGCGTAGGACGTTAAACCCCATTTCATTCATTCGTTTAAAAGATGCCTGCCTTCAACACGTGATTTTACATCACGTGGCGTCAATCAGGGCCGTATTTAGCGCGGGCGCAGGGGGTACATTGCAACCCCAGAAATAATAAGGCGCCCCGATAAATGGCGCCCCATCATCCCCCAAAAATAATTTGACAATCTTTCAATTATAAAATAATACACTTGATTATGATCACACGGTAATGCTCTCAGTCGGTCAGTTTTAGGGGGAGGGGGGACACACGCCAATGGGTTCTTTATCCCTGCTCCAAACTTTCTTATATCATTTACGTGGAGGCTATGGCGCCCCTACACTCTGCTACACCCCCAATTTTTAAATCATATATACGGCCCTGGCACAACGGCGCATGCATTTTGTACATAAGTCGTTACTGGTTCGGGTAGATTGACGCCTTTCACTCATTTTAATACCTATGTACACTTAATTTTAACAGGAAATAATTTTTACCTATAAATACTTTATTTATTTTTCTGATACATAAAAAAATGTTAGAATTTAATTAGTCGGAGGAAAAAAGTTAATATATGGAGCTCATTAATTCGCATTAATGTCATCCTTATCAGTGGGGGATCACAGTGGCTAAGTGGATAAGGCGCTGGTTCGCTAGCCTGGAGGTCGAGTGTTCGATCCCTGCATAGGCCGAGAAAGTTCATCTCGATTTTCCGGCGTGATTTCCCCTTGTCAGTGATGCAGAAGGAGGGCCTTACAAGGACAGCTGCCTAGTCATTCGGATGGGACGAAAAACCGAGGTCCCGTGTACACATTGGAGTGCACGTAAAAGACACCTTGGCAGTTGGAATTCGATATAAGAGTAGGTCGTAGCGCCGCTGCCCGGGCAGCAATTTCCCTCATAGCACATTGTATGGCGTTTGCCCGTCTTCAATTAGCCCAGGTTAGGTGCTTAAGCGTAGGACGTTAAACCCCATTTCATTCATTCCTTATTAGTGATTGTAGCGGCCTGGCGAATATTCACTGCTGATTAGTGTGAAACCCAGACTCCGCGACTATTGTTACATTCGGAACATTAACGTCCCTCGGTTTCCTTCCATTGTTAAAGACCCCGTGCAAGCGAATTATTGAAATAAAGTTAAACCAGATGTTAGTCCCGAAATGACCTATTGTGTCGCGTGGAGGTTAAATCCCACCCCTCTCTCTCTCTCTCTCTCTCTCTCTCTCTCTCTCTCCAGTGTGAAATCCAGGCTCCGTCACTGTTGTTACATTCGGGACATTAACGGTTGTCCGATTGATTTGTTGTAAGTAACATGTAAATATAATAATGGCCGTTTGATTGACAGCTGTATTGAGTAGATGATTACAGTGAGTGTATAGAGAAATTGATTCCATGACGACCGAATTAAAGATCTAATCCCCTCATATCTGGTGTTAGTGAGTTATTTTATACATTTGACTTTACAACACGGGAAAAAAAAACCCTCTTCAATATGTTAAAAGTTGTCTTTAAGAATTAACGGATATTAATGTGCAAACTATCATTAGGCCTAAAAAAAAGGATTGAATGGGATTGCTCTAATGTGTTATTTCTATGAGCCATTGGATAGGATTCTAAATGGAGGGGGAAGGGGGTAAGCTTTATATGTTTCTATTTTTGTTGGAAAGATTAAAAGGTCGTCCACATGTTTAAGGTGCTAACAACAACATCAGGGCCCGATTCCTAGAAAATTCTTAAGCACGTTGTTATGCTTAGATTTTAGTCGACTTTGCATTTAAGTAAACTTACCTTATTTTGTGTTCCCAGAAAATTCTTAAGAATGGCCTTGTGCTTCGATTTTAAGTAGACTTCATTGTAAGCACAAGAACGTTATTATGCGTTCCAAGAAAAAACTTAAGCACAACTTCGTTCTTAAACATAGCCAGTCTAAGCACAAGTCCCAAGCAAGGTATAGGGCTTGCTTACCAACCTTAAGTCTGTTTCTGCTTCAAAAAGATGGCTGACCGTAGAGTTATTTGACGGCATTTCCGACACCTTTTGATACCAAAGAGACAATTACAAGACAGGGAAAATTCTTCTCAAAAAGAAATTAAGAATGCTATAATAGTATAGGAAATTTTGCATCTAGGGCCTTTTAGGCCTACCCTGAAACCAATTTATGTAGGCCTATTTGCCAATTAGTAAACAATAGGCTACAAACACACAGGCTGATCAGGCGCTCTCACAATTATTCAGTTAGTTTGTAGGCCTATGTGTCTGCGTTTTTTAAAAATATATTTTGGCACATTTTATAATTATGTAGGCCTATACAGGGGACATGTCAATCAAAATCAACCACAATGAAGCAGACGACAAATTTATGACGTAATTCGCATACCAAAGTTATTTTATGACGTTAAAGAGCATCGTAGTCTCGGTGTATGGTAAGCTTTACCAGTCACAATGTGCTTAGACTTGTTCTTGACTTGTGCTTACGTAAGAATGGTCTTGAGATTTTTCTAGGGACGGTATTTTTATAAGATTCTTACGTAAGTAAAAGTGAAGCATGACTTTGTGCTTACTTTAAGAATTTTCTAGGAACCGGGCCCAGGCCCCGAGTTCACAAAGAAATCTCAGACTTAAGTTGAAAATTAACTCAAAATTGTTCGCCTTATTTTTGTGTTTCTGGATCAAATATATTTTTCATAAACAGTGATTGAAAGTTGAGTAATTCTCAACTTAAGTCTGAGAATGCGTTGTGAACTCGGGGCCTGGACGTGGCTAGATTACTTCATAATTCCCGAACCTATAGCTACGTTATCTGCACACCGCCAGACAGTAGCGTCCAATCAGAGGATGTAACATAGCGACCTCCACGGAAGCCCTTGACATTGAACGAATCTTGAACTTTGCAACTCGGTCGTCAAAGGTAGACATTTACATGTGCTAACTTTAAAGGACCTAAGTCCGTAACTCAAAATCCCCCAAAATCTTCGACATCGAAAACAAGAATTATTGGTCAATTTAAATCAACATTGATGATGTAAACTTACCGGGAAAAGATGAGCTACTGATATCCGATATTTAAGATAAAATATTATTTTTAACATTCGTACACGAGTCGTGTACCGTAATGCGCTTCAGCCCCAGTTATAATAAGAGACTCATGGGACGAGGCTAGACACATTACACCAAACCAGACGGCACATGTAGACTGGAATAACCAGACGCTAAAAAAGTGCACTAGATTGAGACTTCATGGCTTATTTCGTCGAACATAGCTGATTTAAAATTGGTGGAAAAAAGGAAACCATTGAATGTAAATCAGTTTATATACATTCATATTACAGTATTCTATGCGTTGCGACCCACTTTTGTTAATTTCTAGGTCCCAAATGTTAGCGATTTAGCTCCTTTAAATAAAGATGCAGCATGTAATATTAACATAAATAGCTGGTCGTTCTCGATATAAAAATTCAGAAATATATCTCGAAAAACGAAAATTTCATTCAAACTATTGGTTTAAATCAACATTGGTGTTGGTATTTTACCGTGAAAAATGTCGAGCTTCTAATATCCAATATTTAATTCAAAATGAACGTGTTTAAAATTGATACACGAATCGCGTGCTAGATTGCTTTCGAATGCGAGTTGTAAGAAACGATTCCATGAACGAGACTAAATTACAGTAAAAGAGAAACGATTGAATGTAAATCAGTTTACATAGGCATACGGGCTCGATGACAGTTAGTGGGGGAGGGAGGGGGGGGGCAGAACTCCAAATTTCAGCAGGTGAACAAAGCAACTTAAAAATGGTCTTATATAGCCTAATTAAGGTGGATGACTCGAATTCCAATCAATCGTTTTAAAAATTTAAAATATAACTGCCGCAAATGCGTTTTCCTGCTATTCAAGCCTGTGAATACAGCAACTTCAATTTGGTCCAATATAGCCTACCTGGCTGACCCGAATTCAAAACAACCAATCAATCGTCGCGCCGCGCGGTATGGAGGCCTCCTCCCCCCCCCCCCCCCCCCCCCGAGAAAATTTTGAAAATTTTATCACCGCAAATACGTTTTCTACTATTATATCTAGCTATTGTAAGCAAATCCAAAAGTATCCAATGGTTTTGTAACCGAAATCCCACTCTGAATTCCAACCATCCAAACGGACTGTTGCATCTGCATTCACTTATAATAATCAATGCCCGAAAAATGTCGCACAAACAAAGTAGAGTGGCGTCAGACAAAATTCAGTACAAGTTCGTGATATTTAATTACAAAAAGGAGTAAAATTAGTGTTTTATTAGGGTTCGATGACAGTTAGGGAAGAAACCAAAAAATGCCAGAGAAAATTCGGGTTAAAAAACAACGGCGCTGGTTTTCGGTGCTAACCTTGTATAGACCCCCGATTTAGCTCCTTTAAACCCCTTTCCACTCCGATTAAGCTCCTTTAAACTCAGTTCCACTCCGATTTAGCTCCTTTAAACGCCTTTCCACTCCGATTTAGCTCCTTTAAACTCCGTTCCACTCCGATTTAGCTCCTTTTAACTCTGCTCCACTCCGATTTAGCTCCTTTAAACGACTTTCCACTTCGATTTAGCTCCTTTAAACTCAGTTCCACTCCGATTTAGCTCCTTTAAACTCCGTTCCACTCCGATTTAGCTCCTTTAAACCCCGTTCCATTCCTATTCAGCTCGTTTAAACTCCGTTCCAATTCTCTACCTATTGATATGTACTTATGAGTTTAATACGACTGGTTCCGTGACGGGAAATCCCCCACAGTCGTCAGTCTGATGGATCGACGGACGGCGAGAAATTAGGATATCAGCATTGTTTTTATTCTAGTTATATTTGAAGTTAATCATTGAATATATTAAACCCGTTACAACTGTGGAATCTTAGCATGGTTTCTGTTGAACTATTTGCCAGCCCAAGAAGAGGAGTGCCTTCCTGTCGTTTGGTACAAGTGGTTTCCAGAAACGGCTAATTATAATGTTTGTGTTTGGTAGCCTGGATTTATCGTTAGGTAAAAATGGAGTGTTTACAGACGTGCTTGTAAGTTTTCCCGCTCGAGGAGAACCCAGATTCAACGCAGAATAACAGAATGGGGGGATGTCAATAACGCACTGTAAATATAGCGTGTGATTTTACAGAACAGAAATACTTTCTATCAATTTGTACACCGCAACGAAACTTTTTACAACGAAACTTACACGGCTTGTCTTACGTTTGAGAACAGACACGGAGTTGATAATCTGATTAAAATATAGATCTATATTTCGTTTCGTTTTTCTTAAACTTTCGATGGCCAACACTACATGAAGATCTGACCGATTGCGATAGGCTACGTCGGAGGTCATACGAGAGACTCTTGACCCTATGACGTCAGACGTTCGATTAACCAATCAGCATTGATGTTACTAGTTGATTACCCAAAACACGCCTAAAACTCGCTGTAACAGGAAATGTATTTTAACGAGATTGTGGAGATGATTAACCGACATTCTACTTCCATTTCAATCTTTTCCGTGTATGAAAAAAGTAAAACGAATTAGACGCGAATAACAGAATAGTACAAGATGGCGGCCATTTAAGACAGAGATCTATTCTCAAAATTGATAGTTCTCTGTGTGCAAATTGCAGTTTTAGGTGCTGCGTGATAAATCACCGAGGTGGTAGGAAGGTCTGATGAGTCAAGTGGCGTGGTTTCGATTCCCCGTTTGTACGTGCCAAGGATTAAGGTCGCTTGTACAATCTCGTGGGTTTTCTCCCGGTCCTCCACTTTCTTCTCACTGCTGAAGAACCACAGGCGCAAGCGAATTATTGAGATAAAATGAAACCACATGTTAGTCCCGAATTGTCGAGTGGAGTTAATACTTGTGTTTATTTCAAAATCCACGAGGCTGGATAGACGACCACGTATAGGTAGGGCGTCGACACCACACCACTTGACCCAATGACCGGGGTTGGGATGGCCTAGTGGTCTAGAGTGCCGCGCTTCGACATCTGGCTGGCCGGTCCCCTCTGGCTTGTGGCTGTGGTTTCGAGCCCTAGTGTGAGCGTATGTGACATTGAGATAGGGGCGCCTTCTCAACCTCGTGGGTTTCCTCCGGTTACCTCCTTCTGTTAAAGATACCTACGCGCAAGGGAATTATTGAAATAAAAATTGAAAACCATACGTTAGTCCCAAAATGACCTAGTTTGTGTCGTGTGGACGTTAAACCCCATTTCTCTCTCTCTCTTTCTCTCTCTCTCTTCCTTGATCCAATGACAGATCTTGTGACGTTAAATAATTCTATTTTTACAGTGTAGATAAACAAGGCTCGTGTTTTGTTGACATTAGTGAATAGACCGGGATCGTGTTACAACGGTGATTTTTGGGGTGAAAGAAATCCTATTCATTGAATTTCGTTTGATACAAGTTTCAGTCAATAATGGATGGTTATAAACTATTGTAATGGCGGAATCGATATCTACCAAGTTTTATTTTACTCGTAGATAAGATTAAGATTGGTCATATAATATTTCAATATGGCGGTAAATTGGGTCAGCGACGACCCACGTTCCTGTTTTGTAGCTTTACAAACTGAAGCGATACTTACATATATATAGAAGAGTTAATTAAAGGTGCTGTGCCCTAAAGAAGAGTTAATTAAAGGTGCTATTCCCTAAAGAAGAGTTAATTAAAGGTGCTGTGCCCTAAAGAAGAGTTAATTAAAGGTGCTATGCCCTATACAAGGGTTAATTAAAGGTGCTGTGCCCATCTTTATGGATGGGAAAGATCGTTAAATTGTATTTGGTTGGATGGGTAGAGGTCGTTTAGGAACGGTCTGATCAGACGCCTTTAGGAACGGTTTCTGGTCGGACGCCGTCTCTCTGACCGTCCCTTTTTGACTGGATGGGTAGTAATTCCTTTAGGAACGGTCTGATCGGACGCCTTTAGGAACGGTTTCTGGTCGGACGCCGTCTCTCTGACCGTCCCTATTTGACTGGATGGGTAGTAATTCCTTTAGGAACGGTCTGATCGGACGCCTTTAGGAACGGTTTCTGGTCGGACGCTGTCCCCCGACCGTCCCCATTTGACTGGATGGTAATAGTTCCTTTAGGAACGGTTTCTGATCGGACGCTGTCTCTCTGACCGTTCCTATTTGACTGGATGGGTAGTAGTTCCTTTAGAAACGGCGTCTGATCAAACGTTGTTTTCTGACCGTTCCTATCCGGCCCCATTAATGATACATAAGTTAAGATTTTAATAAAGAGTTGATCATCCTTGATATAACAGTTCAAAAATAGATGATAAAAAAGAAAATAATAAAAATTTCGGTCAAATTACTTTATTCTGAACGGAATTATCACTGTTGGGAGGTTGGACTTGAAATAGGCATCAACTGTGTTCGCACCGTCTCGAGAATTGCCGATCGCTCGATTGACAAACGATAACCCCGCCCACATATTTTCGATTATCAAGTAACATTCTCAATACTGACGGTACCTTCGATTGTCTGTCCTTTTATCGGCAGTCTCCGGGGTGACGTCAGTGATTAATATAACGGTTAATGTTAGCGCCGCTGTCCGGTCATAATTTCCCCCATAGCACACTGTATGGCGTATGCCCGTCTTCATGGCGTATGCCCGTCTGTATGGTGTATGCCTGTCTTCATTAGCCCAGTTCATGAGCAGAACAGTAGGACGTTCCACCCCATTTCATTTCATTTCTAGTCGCGAACATGGTTCCAACGTACATTGTATCAGAGCCAGACTCGAATCGTGTTTTTTCATAGTTTGGCTTCCACCATGCACATCTCCTAATAGTAAATGCAGGAGGACTACACAACACGCAAAACAAACCCAAAAAAATCTACAAGATAAACCCGCGGACAAGACAGAAAATAGACATTGCAAACACTAAACAATTATCAAATAAAGTCAATGGATCCGGGGGCCAGCCGTAAGCGTCAACTGCGCTGTACAGTCCCGGGCCTGTTTTGGTACATGGAAAACGAGTATTCAAATAAAAACGCCATGTTTTTCCTGTTTTGTCTGTTTGCGATATCAACTCGGTGGAACCGGACATAAAATAACGCCATTTCCCACACATTGGTCTGCCGTATACCATTAATAGAAAATATAGTTCTAATGGCGTCCTGTTACCTAAAACATTCATTGTTTATATCTAATTATTATAATTATTAGTTAATTGAAATCACTAATGGCTGACCAATTACCATTGCTTTTACTAAAGTACTTGTTGTATATGATTGTATTTAATTAAAACGAATATTCTGTTGTTGTTTCCACTGACACGTGTAATGGAAGCTCCCAGTCTTCGTAGTATAAATATAATACAAATCCAGAGATAAAACACTGAATATAATACAAATATAATACAAATCCAGAGATACAAATATCTGACATTCTAACACGAAACGTATTGAAAATAAACAAAGTAGTCCTGATCAGTCATACAATCGCTAAAAGATAAAAAAATATCCGACACTCTAACACGAAACGTATTGAAAATAAATAAAGTAGTCCCGATTTGTCAAACACTCGCCGAGTCAACAAGTGTTTGCAAACGCAACAAGAAATGGAATAATTGTAAAGATATAGTTCTACTGTTCTGCTACGACTGGGCTATTGAAGACGAGCAATCGTCATACAGTGTGCTGCGGCTTACTCTTATATCGAATTCCAACTGCCAAGGGATCTTTTACGTGCACTTCCAATTTACGTGCACGCCAAATGTATACACAGAACCACGGCTATGGTCTCATTCAAACTTCTAGGCGCTATCCTAGTCAAACCATCCCTCCAGCACCACTTACAGTTGGAGAATACAGAGGGTCTATAATTATTGGGGACGGGGACACGGTGGCTAAGTGGGCAAGGCCTTGGTTCGCTAGACTGGAGGTGGGGGTGTTCGATCCGTGCATTGACTGAGAAACATAGTTTCCCCTTGTCAGTGGTGCAGGACTAAGTTTTTGGAAAGGAAAGCCGTCTAGTCGTTCGGATGGTGCTAAGACCCGAGGTCCCGTGTATACATTAAAGATCCCTTGGTAGTTGGAATTCGATATAAGAGTAGGCCGTTGTACCAGGGAACCTGGACGAAATTCCCCACGTAGCTCACTGTATGGCGTATACCAGTCTCCATTAGTAGCCCATTGAGAGAAGAACAGTCGGATGTTAGACCCCATTCCGTTCCATTCTATACTTATTGTCCATGGGCTCTATATTAATTTTATGATTCTGAACCACAGATGATCATAGACTGGATAACCTACTCTAAATGACGTAAGGCTGGTCCCTACGTCACTGCGCTATTCTGACTTCAATATACAAGTCAGAAAAGGAGTGACGTAGGAGCGATTCTGACGTATTAGAGCAGGCTATCCAGTCTAAGATGACCATGGGTCCTAGACCAATGGCATCCCCCGGACAATTTTCACAAATTGACTCACACGGGAACAAAGACAGTCACGACACTTGACAACCACGGAAATTTACAACATCGTAATGATTTTTAGTCTTATAAGCATCCATCTTATTATTAGCTAACGGTGTAAAATGCACGCCTTCACGTCATCTGTCTGTAAATGGCGCATGACCTTCAGTAATCGGGTTATAGTCTATATTGGGTTCATTGGTCTGTACAAAACTTTTTTATATATTATTTTTAAGTTGGAACAATAATTAATTCTGACTTGACATGGACGTTATTCACACTCGGTGGTCGGTGCAAAGAAAAGTTGCCAGACCCAGACGTTATTATTGGAGAATAAAACGCATGGCTAAACTGCAGTTTGAAATAGTCGAGATGCTTTAGGACACTGAATTAACATATACACGGTTACAGACATGTATGAATGGCATTTACAGCAATAGTACGACGTCATTCACAGCAATAGTACGACGTCATTCGCAGCAATAGTATGACGTCATTCACATCAATAATATGACGTCATTAACAGCAATAATATGACGTTATTTACAGCGATAGTATGACGTCATTCACAGCAATAGTATGACCTCATTCACAGCAATAGTATGAATGGCATTAACAGCAATAATATGACGTCATTAACAGCAATAATATGACGTTATTTACAGCGATAGTATGATAGTTTCTTTTATAAGCAATTTTTTTTCTTCAGATTTGTATCTGAATAGGGATCGGAAGACAGGCATAGCCTATATAAGACCCCTCTCTCTAGTATGACGTCATTCACAGCGATAGTATGACAGTTGACCATACGCCTTAGTCATTGTTTCAAACGGCCCATTAATTGATATACGAACTTTGGCCATCAATTGGAACTTGGTAGGCCTAGTCGGTAAGGCCTATTTGAATAATAATAATCCTGCTATATTATATCATTTGAATGTTGTAGGAGGAAATGCCAATATGGCAGACCACACTCTTTCTACTCATTCTGAACATCTGAGACACGATACCTGCGGAGAAGTAATCTCAGAGACAGGCAATAGCCATGTTTTCATATGACGGGGTCCATACGTCACACGTCATGAGGTCAGTGTACTAACAATAACAATCATGGCTTGACTCTTCCTTGTATTTCTTTTGTAATATCCATGGGAGAATTGGAACAATCAGGCTCTTCCCATAACCCATCGGTAACACAGCTACACAGTCGTGACCTTCATAACAAGCATGTAATGCCTCCACTTGTTTTTCCTTCAAATTGAGGTCTTTAACTCCTGACTTTGACTTTGAAAAGCTTATATCGTCCTGAAACTCTTCGCTCTTCGTCAACGCTGGTTTATTAATCGATGGCTGACGTCATTGGGTCAAAAGCCGCACGTTTAACCTCTGTTGTGAACCCCCCCTATAACTCGTCCGGGGCCTGTTTCACGAAATTTTAACTAAGATAAAATCCGATTTTAGTAATTCGATTGGATAGTATTAGATTGATTTTAGCGATTAGCCAATCAGATTTAAGTATGTACTAAAATTTGGATTGTATCTTAAGTTAAAATTTCGTGAAACAGGCCCCAGATCTTCATGTAGTGTAGACGACCATCGAAAGTTTAAAAAAACGAAACGAAATATAGATGTGTATTTGAATCAGACTACTTTAGAACGTTTTTGCGTGAGTTGTTATTGATGATTAGAAATAGATCAGACATTAACACATACTAAACTTAGACTGTCAGTTTACAATTAGCTCCGCTTGACAACAGACACTAAGCTAGTTGACTGACATTTTAAGTTCTAAATCGACGATTTTAGTGGAACACACTCACTATACTTCGAGAATTTTGTTAAGTATTTATTTTGCTGCCATTAAAGTTACATTATTCAAGATAAAGATAAGAACTAGCCATTCTTGTTATACTAGTTCGAAAGTAGATGATGTAAAATGAATAATTTGAAAATTTCATTCAAATTACTCTATTGCAAGCGAAGATATTGGCATTTGAAGATTTGGCCGACCTGTGCAATAATTTTAACCACGGTCCTGGTTGATCAAAGCTTAGACTCGAAGCGTCTGGGCGCGCCATATTTGATTTATCACTGAAACGTTTTAATCTGTTTAATATCGGAGCAATCTGATGCCATCCAAAGTTGATTAAGGCCTGGATCAGTTAATTAATGTCTAATTAATACTTAAGAAAACATTTCATGCCAAAATAAAGACCTGCACTAGGCAGATTTAGCTCTTGAATAATGCATGTTTAATAAAATTGTTTAATTTTTTTGTATATGGCAGATGTGAAACGGGGCAGATTAATTTTTGGAAATGGCGGCCATTTAGGAAAGAGATCTTTTCTCGAAGTATGAAGTAGATGGATCTCTTTGTGCAGAATGGCCTACACGTGTATAGATACAATTCTCGAGACCGGGGCCTGTTTCACGAAATTTGAACTAAGATAAAATACAAATGTTATTAATTTGATTGAATAGTATTAGATTGATTTTAGTGCTTAGCCAACAAAATTGAACTATCTACTAGAATTTGGATTGTATATTCACGTTCTGGATTTTCTCCGGGTGCTCCGGTTTCCCCCCACTGCTAAAGACCCCTTCGCGCATGCGAATTATTGAAATAAAATTATACCAAATGTTAGTCCCGAAATGACCAGTGGACGTTAAACCTCTCTCTCTCTCTTTCTCTCTCTTTTTCTCTATTAACTTTCTGCAAAGCAATATAACTTTCTCTCTCTATCTCTCTCTCTATTAACGTTGTGCAGAGCAATATAACTGTGTTTCTCTCTCTCTCTCCGTCTGTCTGTCTATCTCTCTCTCTCTCTCTCTCTCTCTCTCTCTCTATTTACTTTCTACAGAGAAATATAACTTTGTTTCAAATCTTCTCATAAAGAAACCTCACAGAAAGAGAAACACGATGCCACAAAAACACACGCTGATAATGGTAGAATTAAATGACTTTCTTCCGTTGATGACCATAAATTGTGGAATTGCACGAGATCCTGGTGGAATCTGGCACGATTAAAACCCCACGGCATGTTGACTGTTAAAGTCTATTTCAGGGTAATTAACAACCGTATATTTCCCCCGTTCCACCATTTTGTATCGACCACAAACCACTTACGGTGTGTCCAGTAATCCGCTCAAAGGTAACAACATTCATTTAGTTCCTTCTAATTGTTTTATCTAGATTGGATTTCTATTTAAAACCATTCCCCAGTCCGTCATTAGTGTATCAAGCGTGTTCTGTAATCGGCATCTCTATATTATTTATTGTATGTTAACATGCAGTTAGTTGTAAATTGGGCATGTTGAAAGTAATTTAATGGATGATTAAAGTTGCATGCCTTTATTAACTCGAAGCGCAATTATGTTAATGAGAAATGATTTTCTTGTCATAAGTATAACAACTGTGACAAAACGTCAATGGAAACTATAATAATCTTTTGACATTTACCACACGAATTCCTATATTGAAAGTAACGGCGTATTAAAGTTATATCCCCTTCTTAACTTGACACGTAATTATATTTATACGAAATTATTTTGATTTGGTCATAAACAGTAGAATTTAAAGTTGTAATCATTTGAGAACTGGGAGCGAAATAATCTTATTTAAAGTTGCATTCCTTTGAGAACTGGGAGCGAAATAATCTTATTTAAAGTTGCATTCCTTTGAGAAGTGGGAGCGAAATAATCTTATTTAAAATTGCATTCCTTTGAGAACTGGGAGTGAATTGATCTTATTTAAAGTTGTATTCCTTTGAGGACTGGGAGCGAAATAAAATCTTAATTTCAACGCTATGAAAATTGTTAGATTTATCGAAGTAAGGAGCCTGTCTAAAACTACCGGGAGAGGAGGGGGGGGGGCAATAGAAGTGCAATAGGCAGATTTACCTCATGAATAATGTATGTTTACTAAGAGCGCTATTAAGACCTTCCTGCCATGTAAAAACATCAAAGTAAAGCGGTAAGAAGTAATGCATGTAAACTAATGTTATTTCGATAGCAGCTTTAAAAATGAAATGAAATGGAGTTTAACGTCCTACTGTTCTTCTCCGAATGGGCTAATGAAGATCGATATAAGGGCTATCAGGGTCATTTTAGAGAGCGTGCGCAATCGACAGGAATAACCAGACGCTAGAAAGTTCTATTCGGTTGAGACCCGTGCCGTATTTCGTTGGGCATAACTGATTTGAAATTTGAAATTTGAGTCCGAGCAGAAACAGAAACAATTAAATGTAAATCCGTTCATAAACAATCAGATTACATTATTATTAGATAAAAAATCTCATCTCTCAACCTTCCGCGTTTATAATAATAATAATAATAATCGCGTCATTTTACAAGGGTAGCAAAGGCCTGAGGCCTTTTTCCAATTTTGCCCTTGGCACAGATCGTGCGAATGATTTCGATCATTACTGCAGGAAGAAACCGAAGTTTCGAGATGAGTGTTGGTCCTATTAACTTCAACGTAGCACATCCCGGAGTGATTCACTCCCGCTAGTTTTAAAGGGACAATAACACTCTTGCTGGCTTGACAGGTCCAGAAAAAAATTTAGCCTTATTCTAACTACAAGATGTTTAAGTGTCCTACCTGTTGTGTAAATTAACCATTACAACCTATCTTACTTGTCCAGAGGGTTCGAAAATATGTTTAAATCCAAGTTGCATTTGAAAGTACTTACGTAAGGCTTTCAAACCATGTTACGACACGTAGTTGAATTTTTCCGATTTTTAAAATTAGGTGTGTTAAGATGAAATTTGTATCATTTTTTAATTGAAATATTGTAAAATAGTACAAATTGTTGACCAGAATAAAGATTGGAACATATTATTCAGTTCAAACAAAAGTGGTATTAGGGCTTTAAACAAAATTGACATCATTTTTCATCAAAACAATGATTGATTATTATTATTTATAATATTTCTGCCACACCCAACTACAATAAGGTATATAATCCTACATGAAACGGGTGCAAATCGTCGTATCTAAAATCGAGGCGTTAAGCCGTTACTAAGACCGCCATCTTTTTAAACGGCATACGTTTGACGCTGTTACCATGGAGGCGGGGCTAAATATAAGGTTTTTATAACAGCCAATCAAAAAGGCAATCGAAAATGTAGAACATGTAAACACACAAAATGACATCCACATGTTCTATCCGCAAATCATTTCAGAAAAAAAAAATCAAATTATGGCGTTAATGTTGAATTAAAATACGAACAAGAAATTATTTTGGACCTGATCATAAATGGCAAAAAGGGTGTTTTAGCTTTATTACCGTCAGGATTTGGCAAATCATTGAATTATATATTTATTACATTGATTTTAAATGAGGTAAGGACGGGGGATGTAGTGTTGGCGCATGTCTAAAGCACTGTAACTATGAATGGATTAAGATGGTGGTTAATGTCAGACAAAAACAACGCTTCATTAATTAAAACGCAAGGATTATAAACAATGCATAAAGTTTTTAATGTTCGACCCACACAGTCAATAAACTTATAAAAACCCTGACAAGTACGTCACATACATCTCAAACCCTGACAAGTACGTCACATACATCTCAAACCCTGACAAGTACGTCACATACATCGCAAACCCTGACAAGTACGTCACATACATCGCAAACCCTGACAAGTACGTCACATACATCGCAAACCCTGACAAGTACGTCACATACATCGTAATAAATATTTGCTTTTATTAGATTGTTTACCTTGTTCTTGTTACGATGGTGTCCATCTTTAATTGAATTCAGTTCAGATGAATTGCGCATGTGCATTTTTTTAGTGGGGAGTTTTTCGAGGTGGCGTACAGAGAGAGGGGCGGGGGTAGGCGTCCATCTTTAATTTAATTTAGATCAGATGAGTTGCATGTGCGTATAGTTTAGTGGGGAGTTTTCCGAGGTGGCGAATAGAGAGGGGGACGGGAGGGTGGGGGTGGGGGGCTTGGCGCCCAGATCATCCATATCATATGGGGCCATCCTATCAAAGAGTAAAGACAGACAGAGATCTGTTGCATTTGGGGAAATACCCGATGTCACGGAGAAAACCCATAAGGTTAAGAATTTACCCAAAATTATTCCCCTTATTTTAACTAAAATAAACCCCTTGTATAAAACTTTTGTTGTTTTATATGTGTAAGAAATACATCAACAAGAAACTATGTGCAATGTTTTGTGTTTCTGGATCAAAGATATTTCTCATAAACAGTGAATGTAAGTTAAGTCTAATGCTTTGTGAACTCGGGACCAGGTAAACCCCATTTTATCTTAAAGATGTTGTTCCCTTGAGGAGAAAGCGAAAAGGGCTTTAACGTCCAGTCGACACAAACTAGGTGTTTTCGGGATTTACTAACTATTTCAATATTTCGCTTGTGCGTAGGCGTCTTTATAATCAGACTGGTCAAATTCGAATATTTTTATCAATTCGGTAAAATACTAGAACCGATTGAATGCTCACTGAGCCGCTTATAACTGATCTTTAAGTGGCATTTGGCGATTGGGAAACACATTACCAGAACACAGTTTTTATGGGAATCAATCACTGGTTTATTCACAAAGCACGACGTTTCGACAAGTATCCTCTTATCGTTATCAAGCACAATGACATTTAGTAAACTTTGGACAAATATATAGGAGTTGCTTATAACTGATGGTGGGTGAAATAAAAAAAAAACCCAAACAAACACAAGAGTTAGTGTTATTGATGTGACTGGGAACAGATTTTCTTTTTTTTATTTCTTATTCTTTTTTTTTAAACCCCAAGGTTTTTGTAGAAGAAACAAATCACTGGGCCGCTAATAACTGATTGTTGATGGGGGATTTTAGGACTCAGACTAGTAATTATTTCCTCGTTGATGGGCGATAAATCGGACCCAGACTAATGTGAGTAATAAATAGACAATTTTTCCCTTAATTCCCCCCCCCCCCCTCTTCCCCTCATTTCACGAATTTTTTCCTCTCCTCTTCTTGCATAGGAATAGGAGAAAAGGGATCAAATTTGTAATTTCAGAGCAGTTTTGGATAATACTGATGAGATTACAGCGGAGGGATAGGGGGGTGTAAAGTGTCTTTCTGAAGAGCAATCATTGTGTCGGAAGTGAGATTTGCACCCCAGTCAACTTCAAATCCCCGTAGCAAAAAATCTAAACGGTCAACCCCGTACAAAATTATGATGAGGATATTGTCAAATGTGGTCTCCATTGTGCCTATAAAGATTGGAACCAACGGAATGTTAAGCAAACAGCTACGGTCTGAGTCCATATTAAAAAAAAACCCAAATACAAGAGTGACTGCTACTGATATGATTGAGGACAGAGATTTTTATTTTTATTTTTATTTTTGTTTAAAACCCAGGTTTTTGTAGAATAAAAAATCACATCGTAGAAATGACGTGTGTTTAAAAAAAAACCCAAATACAAGAGTGACTGCTACTGATATGATTGAGGACAGAGATTTTTATTTTTATTTTTATTTTTGTTTAAAACCCAGGTTTTTGTAGAATAAAAAATCACATCGTAGAAATGACGTGTGTTTACAATTTTCAAATCAGCGTAGAAACCGCATCAGGACTTTACACAGCATATTACAATATGTACAGGGTCATACCGGTGAATCGACATTTCATATAACATGTACAGGGTCATACGGGGATAGATAGGACTTGACACAGCATATACTATGTACAGGGAGGGGGGTGGTGGGATGGCCCAGTGGTCTAGAGTGCCGCGAATTATTGAATAAAACCATATATTAGTCCCGAAATGACCTAGTTGTGTTGAGTGGACGTTAAACCTCATTTCTCTCTCTCTGACTTTGTACAGGGTCATACGGGTGCATAGACATTAATTTATCAAACGTAATATGCAATTAATTTCGAATCTAGTCGCTTCTGGAGTTTATAAAGTACATAAAAACCACTTTCAAATTATGTCCCGATGTTCAAATTAAGACTGAGTAGGTTAATAATAAACGGCCATCTTTTTTAACAAGACAGATAATGATGCTAGGTATTTAGTACAATATTTAATGACGTAATTGACATTTGTGTCATGCGTGTTGCACTATTCAAGATTTTTCCCCTTCTGAGTAACTAATCGAGTAAAACTTACGCAATCAATGGCGACCAATGACGTAAAGCAATTGATGAACGACGGATATTAACCGCTTTCTGTATATTCAGCCATTTTGAAACCTGCCAAATATTTGTAAAGCAATTGATGAACGATGAATATTAACTGCGTTCTGTATATTTAGCCAGATATTTGTTATTTTGTTTGAAGGGTGCTTTCTTCGTGGAGCTTTGATACACGTTTGATGGGTCTACAATCTAATTAAAATACCGATCTATATTTCGTTTCGTTTTTTTATACTTTCAATGGCCTACACTAAACCACATGTAGATCCAAGAATTGTAAGGGCAAGTAAAAACGAAATTTTGAACTATAAAAAACGAAACGAAATTGGATCTGAGCTTTGATACACGTTTGATGGTTTTATCAATCTGGAATGAGTCGTGTTTTTTATCATATAGAAAGAAGGTCCCACTCATCCCTTGTAAACACATAAACACGCACCTTGTAGATTGGTTGTCGGGGTGATGACCTCTCTCACCTCTCACACGGTCGGGAACATGCTATTAGTCCATTTAGTCGTCTCCTTAACACGCATTCGCCACCGGCTAGTTAAATCAAAATTTGCCACCTAGGACTGGAAATGAGTTAAAGCTGTGATAGATTCTAATAACATGTTCAGATATTTATTTTAGTGTAAATGGGATTCGATCACGATCCTCGATTCTTATCAATTATTTTTTTATCGTGTACAGTGTCGAAATTAGACGAAGTATCCCTAATCTGACGTATCAAGGTAGTCGAAATCAATAGGATGTGACGTATCAAGGTAGTCGATGGGTGTGCGCGTGCGCGTTTTATCAGAAGGTCTGTCATTGATTCAACTGGCGTGGTTTTGATTCCCCGGTTGTATGTGACAAGAAATAGGGTCGCCTGTCAAACTTCGTACGTTTTCTCCTGGTCCCCCGGTTTCCTACCAATGTCAAAGAACCCCTCAGTCTTTTTTAACCGTATAGACATCGGTGACATGTTTTTCTTTGCAATTTGTTCATCAAGCGTTTTCAGTACAAATGGCAATCGAAACCACAGCAAACCCAACATCGGGAACTGGTTTTAAGATGTGCATCGTGTATTAAATATTGGAATTGGACCGATATTAGATTCCAATTCATGTGTTTAGTGTCAGTTGATTAGGGATAATACTGAGTTAGAGACTTTAAATATGACAGTTTGTTCTGTTTTTTGCTTGGCAATTAGATGTATAGAAACATCATCAATATTAAATAAAATCGAGTCTCAGGAAACTGAATCAGACAAAAGCGTATTATTCCTTTCTATTAACCGAATGTTTCCATAAATGACGGAGGAAGTCTTAAAATGTCATTTTTAGTTTAATTTATTTTTCCATTAGTTTAATAACATATGGACATAAAATTTCGCTATTAAAGGAACCGACTCTATTTTGAGCCAACAGACCACATCGTGGGATGCAGCCAAAGAAATTGAATAATATATTTTATTCCGGAAAGACCTAGTTCGTTTCCAATTTGTGTTAAGCCCCCCTCCAACCTCTCTGCTTAAGACCACTACGCACAAGCGAATTATTGACATAAAATAGAACCACCCTCAACCACCGTCTTGCAACAAATGACCTAGTTCGTGTTGAGTGGAGGTTACACTCACCCCATCTTTCTCTCTCTCTCTCTCCCTCTCTCTCTCTTTCTCAACACAATACCACTCCCCCTCTCTCTCTAATTGCCTGACCATGGATCATATCATACGTGTTTATATGAAGTTGAGTATGAAACGGGCGTGGTGGATTTCAACCAAATTTGAAATGAAATGGGGTTTAACGTCCTATTCTTATCCACCATCCCGGATAACGAAGATGGGTTATTCCAACTGCTCTTCGTCGAATTCCCCAAAACAAGGGTTCCATTATGTGCACACCAACATGAAGCGGAAACCACTGCTGAAAAATCCCGCTTGGCTTCTTGGCCAACATCGGTTTCGTACCCAGGACCACCTGATTAATGAGCCAGACCCCTACGCGCAAGCGAATTATTGAAATAAAATTAAAACCATATGTTAGACCCGAAATGACCTAGTTGTGTTGAGTTGACGTTAAACCCCATTTCTCTGTCTATATATATATATTCCTTTAACTGGAAAACACACAATCCCAGTCTTGTGCCCGGGATCACATGCTTAATTACTGGGCCACCGTGAGTCCCGATCATCATGCCCCTTTAAACAAAATATAGGCTAATATCAACAAAGCTGGAACCACGCTGAAAATCCTGCGGGGCTACTCGGCCAACCCCAATCGTGTACCCGGGATAACGAGCTTAATGGACTAGCGTCTGTATTACCCAGTCTCACATTGACTCCCGATCACCATGCCCCTTTAAACAAAATAACACTGATTATCCAGCTATTAGAACTATTTTATATACATTGATTTCTGTTCGACCGTATTTAAATAATGTCATACAATTCACCATTACTCAGACCTCTCGTGTTTAAATCACACAATTACAGCTAAATAGTTCCACTAATGGTTTTCTCAAAATCAACATTCACTACAATCCAGGACAATTGGAAACGTCGAAGAAATTTTTATGTTTTTTTTATTTTTGCTTGGTTGTTAATTCACAATGATTTTATTAGGCATTCGCCTCAGCTTTTCCCAGTTTTTCACTGCCTTGTGCACGCACTTACTTACAGACATACACACATGTAATTCTCCGATCTACACACTTCCTGTGAGTTTTAACCGAGTTTGAGAATTAGGATGGACAGCCAATGTACACCTCTCCTCTCAGTGTGATCCGGGCTTGAAACATGTGTAACAATATGGCGTCCTCTGTCGGACCTGGAGAGCGGGGCTGGAGATCCCCAGATCTTACTTTAGACTTATACATCTTGTTTCTTGTTACATATATCTGTTAGCCTTGTGATCGTCTTTTCTTCTCCTTCACGTTGTGTATTTTTACTGGTTCCTTAAGACGTTCGTCTGCTCAGTTATAACAATGCAAGAGTTCGTTAACACCTTTTATGTAGCATATATAGGTATACATACAAGCAAAGTACGGATTACAATTACAGTCAATACGCTGAAATCTCCTCAAAGCTAGCTGGGCGAGTTTACTAATCGATGCTCTCACATCTTTCTCCTTCTCACCAGAAGCATGATTTTGTATCTGATGGATTTGGTCATTAAATTATCTAATTGGTCAGATATGATGTTAATAAGTATAGAGATTGGTCAATTGAGCCCATTACGTCAACAACCCACTCTTATATGAGATATTAATTATCATGTTGTTGACATATAGAGCCAGTAATGTTTGGCTACACTACTATTTTTTATACGTCAATATGTCAATCTACTCTAAGTTGATCTCAGTACACACCAGATATTATACTAATATATGTGAAACATAAAGCTATTCTATCTCCCCACGTATTGTCTATAATCTTTAAAACAATGTCCGCAGGACTATATTGCTACACATGTTGAACGAAACCAATGACGTACTGCACACTTCTCCTTTTATTGTTAACCTGGAATGAAATATGTGGAACGAAACCAATGACGTAATATACACTCTATTTGTAACCCGGGCTTGAAATATAAGTAACGAAAACCTATGACGTCCTGCACACCTCTCATCTCAGTATGAACCGGGCTAAAACAAGGGGCACGGAGCCAATGACGTACTGCACACTTCTCCTCTCGATGTTAAATGGGTTTGAAAGAAATGTAGAACGAAACCAGTGACGTCCTATACACCCTTTAAAGATGGACCGACATTAAGACATTAACGAAAACCAATGACGTCCTACACCAATGACGTCTCCTGTCAGTGTGAACCAGGCTAGTGACATATAGAACGATAACCAATGATGTCCTGCCCACTTCTCTTGTCAATGGGAAGCCGACTTCTCCTGTCAATGGGAAGCCGACTTCTCCTGTCAATGGGAAGCCGACTTCTCCTGTCAATGGAAAGCCGACTTCTCCTGTCAATGGGAAGCCGACTTCTCCTGCCAGTGGGAAGCCGACTTCTCCAGTCAATGAGAAGCGGACTTCTTCTGCCTGTGTAGACACACGATCCAAAAACCGATGACGCCCTACACCCTTCTAATTTCAGTGTGAACAAGGCCTGAAACACAAGGACGAAAAAGAATGACGTTCTACACATTTTTCCCCTCCGTGTTTTATCGGGGCTTAAAACATAATAAACGAAAACCGCACTCGGCAAATCTCGACAGATTCCGGTACCCTACAATTAGACTCGGATGTATCATGAATTCCGCCATTTTGGAACTATTTTAAAGGACCCGGATAAAGAAGCGCTGTCCCCATGGAGATTATATCGACTAACTAAAAAATGGCTGCCATTTTGGGACTTTTTTGCAAAAGCGGCACGTTTTCCTGTTAAAGCCGCATCGCATATATGTATGGTCGTAGGTACATCACTTACTGTCATACACCCGAGTCTAGATGTAGGGTTACGGAGGGTACCGGAATCTATCGAGGTTTGCCAAATAACGAAAACAGATGATCTACTATACCGTTGCGCACCACTTTTTGAAACACAAGGCACGAACTTCCCATGACTTCTCCTGCCGTTTACCTGTGGTGATCACGATAGCTAAGTGGGTTAAGCGCTGGCTCACTAGCCTGGAGGTCGGGTGTTCAATCCCTGTGCATTGGATGAGAAAGTTTACCCAAGTTTTCGGGCGTGGTTTCCCCTTGTAAGTGATGCTGGATGGAGGGCCTGTCAAGGACAGCTGTCTAGTCGTTCGGATGGGACGATTAAAACTGAGGCCCGTGTACACATTGGCGTGCACGTAAAAGATCCCTTTACAGTTGGAATTCGATATAAGAGTAGACTGTAGTGCCGCTGTTCATTTCCCTCATAACACACTGCATGGCGTATGCCCGTCTTCATAGGTTAGGGGGGTGTGGATGTCTTCAGCCTAGTTCGGAGCAGAACAGTAGGACGTTAAACCCCATTTCATTAATGTTTACCTGGCTCACTCACCTGTGCCGAATTACGTTGACATTCGTTCCGTGTTTAACTCATCAATACTATGGAATACTTCAATCTTGTTTAACATGGCACTAACCAATTAATGAGGAATTTCAGTCAACGCTAATTTATGTTTACCGGAGGAGAAATTAAATTCGGTTCAGAGTTTTATCGACAAAACATCTTCACACGATTAAAGGACATGTTTGACAATTAGCGATTCAATTTGTATCGTATCTCCGAGTAGGGAGAGTGGATGTGAAGCGGAGATTTTAGTTTACAATACATGGACAAGTTCTACAGAGAGAGAGAGAGAGAGAGAGAGAGAGAGAGGGTGGGAAGCAGCAATTTTAGTTTACAATACATGGTCAAGTTCTACAGAGAGAGAGAGAGAGAGAGGGAGAGTGAGGCAGCAATTTTAGTTTACAATACATGGACAAGTTCTACGGAGAGAGAGAGAGAGAGAGAGAGAGGGTGTCGAGCGGCTATTTAGTTTACAATACATGGACAAGTTCTACGGAGAGAGAGAGAGAGAGAGGGAGGAGAGAAAGAGAGAGAGGGGTTTACCGTCCACTCGACACAAACTAGGTTATTTCGAGACTAACATATGGTTTAATTTTATTTCAATAATTCGCTTGTGTGTAGGGGTCTTCAACCATTCGGTCATCCAACCCCACTCAACAGTTAAAAACATGTCAGCGAGGTATGTTACAGTGGTTGTTGGCTGTGGGTTAGTCCCGGACGGCACGTTGTAGGGAGTGATATCGTATTTACTTAAAGTAGCTAAGTCTCTTACTCAATATCATCCAAAGTCTTCTTCATTCAAAACACAAAATATTTGTCTATTTAAATCAACATCAATGGTGTCATATTACCGGGAAAAGATGGGCTTCTGATATCCAAAATTGAAGACAAATTAAACATTTTACCATTGGTACACGAATCGTGTACAATAAAACGTTTCAGGCCCATTTTTAACGAGAGACTAGAAAAATGAGGCAACCAAGAAAATTCCACAAGTCATGTCAAACATTGCATATTCCTATCTGGAGTGTATGCGCAATAAATACTATGTAGACTGGGATAACCAGACGCTATAGATTCCCTTCGACTGAGACTTCTGACTATTTCTCCGAACATAACTGATTTGAAATTAGAGTAAAAACGGCAACGATTGAATGTAAACCAGTTTATATACATTCATATTACATCACATAATCATATGTGTTGCAACCCATTTGTGTCAATTTCTAGGTCCCAAATATTAGCGATTTATCTCCTTTAACCTTTCAACTTTAACCCACTTTTAAATCAAAAACAAACAAAATAATGTTGAAATTCAGATGGTGTCCTTGAACGGAAATATTTCCCAGATCTCGGGAAATTCCGTCATACATAGTTAAATTAATTCTCGTCTCACGTTAATAGAATGACCTTTATACCAATGAATGGGTTTCTGGGAAATGACAAGATTTGTCAAGATGGCCGTATAATCTCCACTTCTAATAGAATTAGACACAATTTGTTATTACAAACTATGACGGACATCGACTTATTCCTTTGATCTTAATTGATTTATTCGTAAACTCCCATTTTTCCTCTGGCGTTAACTGGCTAGCCAGGTACAGAACCAATTGTTGACGGATTCGATTAAGACCTTAATTTCAATAAGGCGTTGATATAAAGCTTGGCAATGTCAGTGAGAATACGGTTAATATTCGTAAAGCTTTTCAGAAGGAAGGCGAAGATGATGTATCGATGTCTTGTATAATAATTCATTTCTTCATAGATTATTATCAACGATGATGAGAAAATAATTGTGTTTGGGGAAACGAGAGAGAGAGAGAGAGAGGGAGAGGGAGAGGGAGAGGGAGAGAGGGGGTGGAGAGAGTTTGATAAACAAAGGTAGCCAATAAATAAATCGATATTAAAGACCCTGAACCAGATTTTCAACATTGCAGACAAATATCCCAGTTTTGGTTGTCTAATCAGTACTAAAATGGTTGTCGCGGTTGCTAGCTGGTTGGCTAAAATGCCGGCGTGGGTTGGGTAACTTCCACTCCACACAAAATAGAAGAAGGGATAGAGATAGGGAGATAGAGAGAGAAGGAGAAAAGAGAGAGAGAGAGAGAGAGAGAGAGGGAGGGTGTGTGTGTGTGTGTGTAACTTCCAATCCATAGAAAATAAAGTCATTTGTTGTAAGGCGTCAAAACCGCTTATCCGGATACGTAACCCTTTTAAGAGTTCGATTCAAATTTGGTCGTTTTGTGACCTGCTAATCTATTGCAGTTTATTTAGAGATCTATATAGTACATGGTCCATATATGCTGTACTTGATAACGAAAGGTACATTTCACCGACACGGTATTCTTATAACTGCTTGGGACAACGGTCTCCGTTTCCAGACGGGTTTAAGTTGTTTAAAAAGGTATCACGTATACTGAGTTAGTTTGCACGGTCTAAATGACAGATGATTTTTCAGGGATTTTAACACAAAAATAAGAAATTTAATTCTCCAAAACATAACCGAGATTGTCCCTTTAAAAAAGACTCAAGTCGTAGGTCGGTCACCTGAAAGATGAAAATGTAATTATTATTTTTAATAAAGTTGGTCGCATCGCACCCGTTTGGGATGTCAGTAAATAAACATATATTGTGTCTATTTCAGGTCTTGATGGAATTTAATTGACCGTTTAGATATTGCTTTTACAACCTTTATCCGTACAACTAGGGCCAATTACATAAAATTTCATGAGATAAAATCAAATATGATATCGTTTATTATATAAAACATGAACAGCATATTTGTAATTGACAAGCTTCAAAGACCTAAAATACAATTATTGAATTGGTTCCACTTTGAACTTGGCTGTTGTTAATTCGATACATCTCTTTGTTGGAGAGAGAGAGAGAGGGAGAGAGAGAGAGGGGGAGATAGGGTTAAACGTCCACTCAACACAACTAGGTCATTTCCGGACTAATATATGGTTTAATTTTATTTCAATAATTCGCTTGCGCGTAGGGGTCTTTAGCAGTGGGAGGAAACCGGAGTGCCCGGAGGAAACCCACGCGGTTGAGAAGGCGCACCTATCTCCATGCCACATACCCTCACACCAGAGGTGGCCGGCAAGCTAGAGGTCGAAGCGCGGCACCCTAGACCACTAGGCCATCCCAACCCCCTCTCTTTGTTGGAAATATTGTGTGAACAAATAAAACTAAAACAAAGAATGTAAGAAACTCTTTTATTTCAGCAAATGTTATTTCTAGTCCACCTTTGTGAACATGATCGAGCTCTCGTGTTCATTCGCGTTGTTAACCAAGGAGGTTCATCTGGATTTTCTTGCCTGGTTGGTTACCCGTTGTCACTGGTGCAGATCGGAAGGTGCGAAAACCCGAGACCCCGTGGATCTTGTTGGTAACCTGTTGTCCGTGTTGCAGGACCGAGGTCCCGCGTACCTTACAAAGGACCCATTACAGTCGAAATTCGAAATAAAAGTAGTCCATAGTACTGCTGTCCTTGGTAAAAATACTCTGATGGCAAACTGTATTCATTCGCCCAGAAGATGCAGATAAAAAGGACGTTTCCAAAAAAATGTCGTTTTATCCTTATTTGGTTCATAACTGAGTGAATGCATGAATGAAATGGGGTTTAACGTCCTACGCTTAAGCACCTAACCTGGGCCAATTGAAGACGGGCATACGCAATGCAGTGTGCTGTGAGGGAAATTGTGCCCGGGCAGCGGCGCTACGGCCTACTCTTGTATCGAATTACAACTGCCAAGGGATCTTTTACGTCCACTCCAATTTGTACACGGTCCTCGGGTTTTCGTCCCATCCGAACGACTAGGTAGCTGTCCTTGTCAGGCCCTCCTTCTGCATCACTGACAAGTGGAAATCACGCCGGAAACATAACTGAATGCATCCTAATGGAATATCGATGCAAACGAAAAAATATTTGGGGTGACTTGGTCAAAGATTTAATACACGTCAACGTTCCAGAATATCACCTTTTATGGTACATCTGGGGGCCAGTCCATTAACATTAAGTTGTAGAACTTTAACCTGGCCCGCCATGATGACTGTCCGGATGGATGCCTCTATGTATTGTCTTTTTATTGTTCAATTGGCGTTTCACATTCCATAGGAGGTACCTCATTAGTGTTCGTCTTTGGTGTTAAAACCGGCAAGCAACTGGGCATATCGCCAGTGCTGTAGTGACGAACATGAGATATCCTTCTACGGAGTGCGAGGTTTGCCGTTTGATCACTTTTTGTGGTTTCTTCGTCGTCGTCTTCTTCTCTTGATCTTTTTTTTACTATGTTGATTGAGTTAATCATGACACACAGGACATCGGCGTTGACCATGTGTGTCCTTACTTTGCCGAGTAAGCTTTCCATCTTGGTAGTTTGGTCCTCATTGGATACGGCCACCCTGAGGAACTCGATCATGAAGTTCATGAAGCCACTTTCCGTTTTAAATTTAGGAATGAAGTGTTCTTCATGACTCTTCGTTTTCGGTTCCTCTTTTTTTTTCTTGGGTGTCTTCTGTTTGACCTCTGCAGGTTTGGTTGATATGTTCTTCCCTTTCTTCTTCTTGTCTTTACCTTTAGGGGTGGGGGTTACATCGGATGTCAAGAGAGTCGGTGCTGGAGCTTGCTTTGGTTCCACCACCGGTTCTCTGACTACTTTTGCTTCCCTCTCCTTGTTTTTTACTTGTTGGGTTGCCTCCCTAAAGGTAAGTTTGTCTTTGCTTTGCAGGCGTAGAGCTGCTTTGGTCGCTAGAATTCTTGGGCATTGCGGGGAGTTGGCTGCGTGGCTGCCCTTGCAGTTTGAGCAGTTAATTTTACTAACCACCCTACACTCAGCCACCGCGTGTTCTCCTCCGCATTGGGCGCATATGGCTTTTCCTTTACAGTACTTAACCGTATGTCCCAGTTTCTGGCATTTGGTACACTGTCTCACTCTCTGAACATAGGGGTGGGTACGGCGGTTGAGGTACACGATTTTAAGGGCCTCAGGTGCGGAACCTTTCTTGAAGGACAGGGCGACGCTTCCCTGATCCTTCCCCTGGGCCACATTAAACCGGTATACCTCGGTAGCTTGGTACCCCCTCTCTGTCAAATCTTCCAGAATTTCCTCCCCGGTATATTCGGCCGGTATCCCATGAACAACCACCTTATCAATAGACAAGGTGATCGGTTCGGACACCGTCACGGACATACCGAGAAGTGCGTTCTGAGCTAGCGCCAGATCCATCTCAGACCTACTTTTTAAGGCAAGTCTAAGTTGTCCTGAAACAGTTATCTTTAAGTCGGGTATGCTAGTAATACCCCACTTACTCTTAAGTCCCTTCTTCCCCACTGCCGTAAGTTTGGCTCCTTGAAAGGACTTGTCTTCCAGTGGCCTCACCAGTACGACGTGAGTCTGTTCCTCTCTCCTTTTTGCTGCAGGAAAGAACTTTGGTGCAGGGCTGCTGTTAAACGCGTCAGCCATGGACATTGGTGAGCTAGCCTCTGTCGCCATCGTTCTTATGCTGCCGAAATATATAATCGAAAACTAAAGGAGGGAATGAACAGTGTTGATTAAGGTTATATTAATTAATGACGTAAGTTGATATACCTGTTGTTACCCCTTTCCACAAAGAACCGCTAGTCAATCAGTGTGATTAATACTAATTAACTATGGGTTCCTATTGCTTGTATGAGTGTACTTAACAGTTATCAGACTTATTAGTTATGTAAATAAATTAGCTTGTTATTGTTTTAAGAAGCTTGTGGTGAGCTCAATCAGTTGGCTTGTACACTGAGCTTCTTTGTTAGTTGATGATAGAAAGAAAAGTAAAATGACCAAAAAATAAAAAAATAGAAATATAAAAATAAATAAAGATAGGAATGTGGTATATCCTATATAATATATAGCTGAAAAGGGGGTAAAAAGTAAAATAAAAAAAAAGAAGATTATATTAGGGGTGAAAAATATGAGGATTTAAGAAAATAAGCTTTAATTAAAGTAAATTATTAAATTGAAGAAAATAAAATAAGATAGTAAATTAAAGTAAATAAAGTAAAATAAACAAAGGAAGTAAATAAAGTAAAAAAAAGTAAATAAAAAAGTAAATAAAGTAAAAAAAAGTAAATAAAGTAAAAAAGGTAAATAAAGTAAAAAAGGTAAATAAAGTAAAAAAAAATAAAAATAAAAAAAAGTAAAAATAAGCAAAGAGAATAAACAAAGAGAATAAACAAAGAAAATAAACAAAGAAAATAAACAAAGAAAATAAACAAAGAAAATAAACAAAGAAAATAAACAAAGAAAATAAACAAAGAAAATAAACAAAGAAAATAAAGTAGAATAAAATAGTAAATTAAAGAAAATGAAAGACTGATGAAGAATGCAAAATATAAAGAAAGTAAACCTTATACCCTGTAAAGGTGTGAAGAAAAAGATAAAGACAACCTTAAATCTACTTTTGGACTAGATGATCTTTGTAGTATCTAGTAGTCTTTCTGGATTTGAGAAGTCTTTTGGAGTCTTAGCTAGGCTACTTTATCTAGGATAAATTTAGTCGATAGCTATGGAGCTCTGATGCTTTAGGTGTTGTCAGTACGGTTTAGGTGTTGTCAGTACGAAGACTAATTAACATCTGACTTTCTTCTTCTTCTTCTGAGGGGGTTTAACGTCCACTTCCACCTAGGGTGATATCGTAGACAATTTTCTCCTAAGGAAACTTGCCAGAGGCGGCCACATAAACGAGACATAGTGTCTCTGCAGGGAGCGCCCAAGGTTTCATCCAAATGAAGCGTCCGGGTATAAAAATATAGAAGGCTTCACGAATTTGCGTGTCATCCTTGCGCAGGGGCCATGCTAATCTTCTCTGTATCGTTCCAATTTTAGTATATGTACTACGTGTGTAGTACAACTTGACTTTCGACAACCTCAAGATTATATACGCATTTATAAACTGTAACAACATATCTGGCTTCATTTATTGACGATACCGGCAACTTTAGTAAGAAATATATCAAACAGCAGTCATAATCCAATAATCACAAACGAATCGACCTAGTATTGTTCACCGTGTCCGCAATTTGAATATATATAGAAACCATTAAAAAGCCACCGAATCGTATTGAAAACAATAAATTAAATCTTTTGTCTCTTAATTAGTTTATTACTACTCTTACTATATATACTTATCAACACTAATCCTAGATTGACCAAGCGACAAAAGATAGGTATTTTATTGATACCTTATTGATTATGTTGACATAATTGATTATTATATATGTTATATATTAATCAAAAATAAGTTTCTAGGACTGTCCCGTCTCTAAAGAAGTGTATATGATGTCCCTGGACAACTGTTTTGATTTATGGAATGGTGGGTGGGTGGGTGTGTGACTTCTCCTGCCTGTGCAGACTCACGAACCAAAAACCGATGACGTCCTACACCCTTCTAATTTCAGTGTGAACGAGGCCTGAAACACAAGGAACGAAAAAGAATGACGTTCAACTCCCCCCCCCTTGATATCGGGGCTTGTAATATAATAAACGAAAACCGATGATCTACTATACGGTTGCGCTTCATTTTTTGAAACACAAGGTACGAAGATCATTGACGTTCTGCCCATGACTTCTCCTGCCGTTTACCTATGGTGATCACGATAGCTATGTGGGTTAGGAGCTGGCTAGCTAGACTGGAGGTCGGGTGTTCAATCCCTGTGCATTGGATGAGAAAGTTCATCTAGATTTTCGGGCGTGGTTTCCCCTTGTCAGTGATACTGGACGGAGGGCCCGTTAAGGGCAGCTATCTAGTCGTTCGGACGGGACGATAAAAACCGAGTCCCGTGTACACATAGGCGTGCACGTAAAAGATCCCTTTACAGTTAGAATTCGATATAAGAGTAGACTGTAGTGCCGCTGTTCATTTGCCTCATAGTACACTGCATGACGTATGCCCGTCTTCATTAGCCTAGTTCGGAGCAGAACAGTAGGACGTTAAACCCCATTTCATTAATGTTGACCTGGCTCACTCACCTGTGCCGAATTACGTTGACATTTGTTCCGTGTTTAACTCATCAATACTATGGAATACTTCAATCTTGTTTAACATGGCACTAACCAATTAATGAGGAATTTCAGTCAACGCTAATTTATGTTTACTGGAGGAGAAATTAAATTCGATTCAGAGTTTTATCGACAAAACATTTTCAAACGATTTAAGGACATGTTTGATAATTAGCGATTCAATTTGTATCGTATCTTCATCTCCGCGTGGGGAGAGTGGGTGTGGAGCGGAGATTTAGTTTACAATACATGGTCAAGTTCTACAGAGAGAGAGGGAGAGAGAGAGAGAGAGAGAGAGGGAGAGTGAGATGGGGCTTAACTTCCACTCGACACAAGAGAGAGAGAGAGGGGGGGAGAGGGAGAGAGAGATAGAGATAGATAGAGAGATGGTTTAACGTCCACTCGACACAAGCTATGTAATATCGATCTCGGGACTAACATATGATTTAATTTTATTTCAATAATTCGCTTGCGCGTAGGGGTCTTTAGCAGTCGGAGGAAACTCGAGGGCCGGCAGAAATTACTCACGTACAACCGAGGAATCGAAACCACTCCAGTTGACTCGATGTCAGACCTTTTGATAAAACGCAGACGCTCTAACCATACAACCCCACTCAACAGTTAGAAACGTGTCAGCGAGGTATGTTACAGTGGTTGTCGGCTGTGGGTTAGTCCCCGATTGTCGGCTGTGGGGTAGTCCCGGACGGCAGGTTGTAGGAAGTGGGTTAGTCCCCGATTGTCGGCTGTGGGTTAGTCCCCGATTGTCGGCTGTGGGTTAGTCCCGGACGGCACGTTGTAGGAAGGGTATCGGATTTTAACCCTTCTACTTAAAGTAGCTAAGTCTCTAACTCAATATCATTCAAAGTCTTCTTCATTCAAAACACAAAATATTTGTCTATTTAAATCAACATCAATGGTGCCATATTATCGGAAAAAGATGGGCTTCTGATATCCAATATTTAAGACAGAATAAACATTTTACGATTGGTACACGAATCTTGTACCATTAAACGTTTCAGGCACATTTTTAACGAGGGACTAGAAGAATGAGGCAACCAAGAAAATTCCACAAGTCCTGTCAAACATGGCATATTCCTATCTGGATTGCATGCGCAATAAATACTATGTAGACTGGCATAACCAGACGCTATAGATCCCCTTTGACTGAGACTTCTGACTATTTCTCCGAACATAACTGATTTGAAATTAGAGTTAAAACGGAAACGATTGAATGTAAATCAGTTTATATACATTCATATTACATTGAATTATCATATGTGTTGCAACCCATTTGTGTCAATTTCTATGTCCCAAATATTAGCGATTTATCTCCTTTAACCTTTCAACTTTAACCTACTTTTGAATCAATCACAAACAAAATAATGTTGAAATTCAGATGGTGTCCTTGGACGGACATATTTCCCAGACCTGGGGAATTCCGTCATACATAGTTAAATTAATTCTCGTCTCACGTTAATAGAATGACCTTTATACCAATGAATGGGTTTCTGGGAAATGACAAGATTTGTCAAGATGGCCGTATAATCTCCCCGTCTAATAGAATTAGACACAATTTGTTATTACAAACTATGACGGACATCGACTTTTCCTTTGATCTTAATTGATTTATTCGTAAACTCCCATTTTTCCTCTGGCGTTAACTGGCTAGCCAGGTACAGAACCAATTGCTGACGGATTCGATTAAGACCTTAATTTCAATAAGGCGTTGATATAAAGCTTGGCAATGTCAGTGAGAATACGGTTAATATTCGTAAAGCTTTTCAGAAGGAAGGCGAAGATGATGTATCGATGTCTTGTATAATAATTCATTTCTTCATAGATTATTATCAACAATGATGAGAAAATAATTGTGTTTGGGGAAACGAGAGACAGAGAGAGAGAGAGAGAGAGAGAGAGAGAGAGAGGGATAGAGAGAGTTTGATAAACAAACGTAGCCAATAAATAAATCGATATTAAAGACCCCGATCCAGATTTTCAACATTGCAGACAATATCCCAGTTTTGGTTGTCTAATCAGTACTAAAATTGTTGTCGCGGTTGCTCGCTGGTTGGCTAAAATGGTTTGCGCGGGTTGGGTAACTTCCACTCCACACAAAATAGAAGAAGAGATAGAGATAGGGAGATAGAGAGAGAAGGAGAAAAATAGAGAGAGAGAGAGGTGTAACTTCCAATCCATAGAAAATAAGGTCATTTGTTGTAAGGCGGTGGTGGTAGTGAACCCACTTGTTGTCAACGTCAAAACCGCTTATCTGGAAACGTAACCCTGTAAAGGGTTCGATTCAAATTTGGTAGTTTGATGACCTGCTAATCTATTGCAGTTTATTTAGAGATCTATATAGTACATGGTCAAGATATGCTGTACTTGATAACGAAAGGTACATTTTTATAACTGCTTGGGACAACTGTCTCCGTTTCCAGACGGGTTTAAGTTGTTTAAAAAGGTATCACGTATATTGAGTTAGTTTGCTCGGCGCAAAAGACAGATGATTTTAAGGGATTTTAACACAAAAACAAGAAGTTTTATTCTCTAAAACATAACCGAGGTTGTCCCTTTAAAAAAGACTCAAGACGTAGGTCGGTCACCTGAAAGATGAAAATGTAATTATTATTTTTAATAAAGTTGGTCGCATCGCACCCGTTTGGGACGTCAGTAAATAAACATATATTGTGTCTATTTCAGGTCTTGATGGAATTTAATTGACCGTTTAGATATTGCTTTTACAACCTTTATCCGTACAACTAGGGCCAATTACATAAAATTTCATGAGATAAAATCAAATATGATATCGTTTATTATATAAAACATGAACAGCATATTTGTAATTGACAAGCTTCAAAGACCTAAAATACAATTATTGAATTGGCTCCACTTTGATCTTGGCTGTTGTTAATTTGATACATCTCTTTGTTGGAGAGAGAGAGAGAGAAGGAGAGAGAGAGAGAGAGATGGGGTTTAACGTCCTCTCAACACAACTAGGTCATTTTGGGACTAACACATTGTTTAATTTTATTTCAATAATTCGCTTGTGCGTAGGGGTCTTTAGCAGTTGGAGGAAACCGGAGTGCCCGTAGGAAACCCACGTGGTTGAGAAGGCGCACCTTTCTCCATGCCACATACCCTCACACCAGAGGTGGCCGGCCAGCTAGAGGTCGAAGCGCGGCACTCTAGACCACTAGGCCATCCCAACCCCCCTCTTTTTGTTGGAAATATTGTGTGAACAAATAAAACTGAAAAAAAGAATGCAAGAAACTCTTTTAATTCAACAAATGTCGTTTCTAGTCCACCCTAGTGAACAGGATCGAGCTCTCGTGTTCATTCACGTTGTTAACCAAGGAGGTTCATCTGGAGTTTCATGCCTGGTTGATTACCGGCTGTCAGTGGTGCAGATCGGAAGGTGCAAAAGACCGAGACCCCGTGGTTCTGGTTGGTATCCCTTTGTCAGTGTTGCAGGACCGAGGTCCCGCGTACCTTACAAAGGACCCATTACAGTCGAAATTCGAAATAAAAGTAGTCCATGGTACTGCTGTCCTTGATAAAATACTCTGATGGCAGACTGTATTCATTCGCCCAGAATATGCAGATTAAAGGGACGTTTCCAAATAAATGTCGTTTTATCCTTATTTGGTTCATAACTGAATGCATCCTAATGGCATATCAATGCTAACGACAAAATATTTGGGGTGACTTGGTCAAATATTTAATACACTGAGTATCTCAGTGATTAGGCTAATCAAAGTTTATAAAAATCTTAGTTTCAGTTTAAGATTAAGTCAGCTTTTCAGAATATTACTGGTCAGAAAACCGGAGATTAAATCTATGATTAGCACTAGTCTACTTTCGAAAATATGGGCCTCAATAACAAACATGGCGGCATTGATAGAAATTACGTCATATCCTGTCTGACCGACAAGGTATAACTTAGAGACGGATGAAGCGTAATAATTTGAAATAAGATTGGACCAGACATATTATTACTGAATATTATTATCTAGACATGCTTCAACGGTCAATATCTCAACAAGCAGACGACTTGAAGACGTTGACCGTGAAAAGTGTGTCAATGACAATTAGGAGTGATAGGTACCATCTAATTGACCATAATCGCATCAGGTACATGATTATTTTCAACTTTAAGTACCGAATCGTCTTGACGGAGACATCCGATTAGGACGAGACGTAATGATACAATATATTATTACATGTACGTCCATAATTCGCTTACTCTTTGGATGTTTAACGAGAGACAGAGAGAAAGAGGGAGAGAGAGAGAGAGAGAGAGACATCCGATTAGGACGAGACGTAATGGTACAATATATTATTATGTCCATAATTCGCTCACTCTTTGTGGATCGTTAACGAGAGAGAGGGAGAGAGAGAGAAAGAGGGAGCGAGAGAGAGAGAGAGAGAGGGAGGGAGGGAGAGAGGGGGGGGGGACATCCGATTAGGACGAGACGTAATGGTACAAAAAATACATGTATGTCCATAATTCGCTTACTCTTTGGACATAACGAGAGAGAGAGAGAGAGAGAGGGAGAGAGAGAGACACAGAGAGAGAGAGAAAGAGCGATATAGTGAGAAAGAGAGAGAGAGAGTCGGGACTAACACATAGTTCAAGTTTATTTCATCAATAACGTGCTTGCGTTTAGGAGTCTTTAGCAGTGGAAGGAAACCGGAGGACCCGGAGAAAATCCACCAGGTTGGACAGGTAACCATACTCTTTATCACGTACAACCGGCTTTCTGATACAGCACGCACGTGCTAACCATTCACCCCCCCCCCCCCTCGAGCATAACAGTGTGACGTTAAACCCCATTTCATTTCTTAAATCGAATTTTTATGGGTTTTTTTATGTTTGCGGCTAGATGTGTCACGAACAGTGGAACACTCCGCGTTGCCCTCAGTCCTAATTCCGCCCCCCCCCCCAAATCCCCTCCCCTCATAACCGACCAAGCTTCAGTTACCCGTAAAAATAGGACAGACATTTGAAATCGATGCTGTTTACTTGCAGAATAACAATACAACACTTTCTTAAATCGCATTTTTCTTGAGTCTTAGTTGTGTTTTGTTTTCACGTCTGCTTCTAGGAGGGGGTGGGGTGGCGTGGCTAGTGGTCTAGAGTGTCGCGCCTCGACCTCTAGCTGACCGGCCACCCCTGGCTTGCGGCTGTGGTTTCGAGCCCTGGTGTGAGCGTATGTGGCGCCTTCTCAACCTTGTTGGTTTTCTCCGGGTCCTCCGGTTTCCCCCACTGCTAAAGACCCCTACGCGCAAGAGAATTTTTAATATAAAAAATTAAACCAAATTAAACCCCATTCCTCTCTCTCCCCATCTCTCTCTCCTTCTCTCTCTCTCTTCCCCTCTCTCTCTCTGCTTCCAGGAATGGTAAGTAGGAGTTACACGACTTGATAATAACCCGTCTGTTATTATGGCCCGTTTCAAATTAGCACTCTATCCTCCATCTTCTCTAATCTCGTGGAATGGAATGGAAATAAGATCTACACCAAAACTAATTCCTCTCACAAAATACTTTCACGTAAACCGCCGAAGAAAAATCCCTTATCGCTTCTTGAGCCAAATCGCGCGAACAAATCAAAAAGAGAGAGACTTTATCGGCGACATGGTTATTAGCCAATACTAAACCACCTTGCATAAATAGTTTGAGTCGTCGACAAACTAACACGTTACACGCAATCAAAAAAAACCCCGAGAGATTATTTTCGTTTTACCTAATATCGTTGATTTCAAACATCTCACAATAATAATAATAATAAAAAAATGATCAGTTTTCTCGTGTAGCCATTCGACGCGCAATCACAAAAACACCCCCGAAAGATTTTTTTGACTTTACCTAATATCATTGACTTAAAACATCCCACAAAAATAATATTTAAGGATAGTAATGGTATTAGCCATTCGACGCGCAATCACAAAAAAAACCCCGAAAGATTACTTTGGCTCGTTTTTTTTTCTTTTTAAAGATAGTAATTGTATTAGCCATACGACGCGCCGGTTATTATGAATTTATGAATTATGTGAATTGAGATCCTTTGAAGATTTTTTTCCGATAGCCGTCGATTGTCCTGTTTAAGATTAATTTTGTGGTTAGCGAAACCTGATCAAGTCGAATATTACAATTAATCAGAGAAAAACATACTTACATATATTTATTAGTCGGGGTGGATTAACCACAGGGCCGTATGTAGGATTTTAAAACTGGGGGTACAGCAGAGTGGTGGGGCCCAAGTTACGGATATTGATCATTATCAAGTGTATCATTTTTTTATAATTGAAAGACTGTCAAATATCTTTGTGGAAGGGGAGGGGTGTGCTATTTCTAGGGGCGCCTTATTTTTCTGGGGGTGGAATGTACACCCTGCAACCCCCCGCTAGATACAACCCTGATTAACCCCGGTATATTAGATTAACCATGGTATATTAGATTAACCCCGGTATATTAGATTAACCCCGGTATATTAGATTAACCAGGGTATATTAGATTAACCCCGGTATATTAGATTAACCATGGTATATTAGATTAACCCCGGTATATTAGATTAACCCCGGTATATTAGATTAACCCCGGTATATTAGATTAACCCCGGTATATTAGATTAACCATGGTATATTAGATTAACCATGGTATATTAGATTAACCCCGGTATATTAGATTAACCCCGGTATATTAGATTAACCATGGTATATTAGATTAACCATGGTATATTAGATTAACCGTGGTATATTAGATTAACCATGGTATATTAGATTAACCATGGTATATTAGATTAACCATGGTATATTAGATTAACCATGGTATATTAGATTAACCCCGGTATATTAGATTAACCATGGTATATTAGATTAACCATGGTATATGAGAACTAGTCTGATATCTTGAACCTTTTAAGTCTATATATCTATATTAACATCGATCACATTTCTCTCATCATTGACAATATACATGTCGATTTTCAAGATGGAGATATCAAGATGGACGACCGTCTGTCTGCAGGTTTAAGCTAATAACATTAATAGATACTCAGAAATCTCCAATTGGTGAAATGAAATGAACTGTGGTTTAACGTCCTACTGTTTTGATCCTAAACTGGGCTAATGAAGACGGACATACGCCATATAGTTGTGCTATGAGGGACATTTTGCCCTGGCAGCGGCACTATGTCCTACGCGCTTGTATCGAATCTCAACTGCCAAGGAATCTTTAACGTGCACGCCAATGTATATGCGGGACCTCGGTTTTCCGTACCATCCGAATGACTAAACAACGGTCCTTGTCCGACCATCCGTCAAAGGGAAACTACCCCGGAAATTCCGATAAACTTTCTAGGCCAATGCAAGGATCGAACAAGCGACCTTCAGGCTAGCGAGCCAGCACGCTGATGACCAGTTATTGGTGAACATTGGAATGTCTAGAAACATCTCAGTTATCCCTATAGGTTGGGTAGGTGGAGAAAGAGAGAGAGAGAGAGAGAGAGAGAGAGAGAGAGAAAAGAGAGGGAGAGAGACCCGCAGTGGTCAAACATGTACGCTTTAGATCACAGGCTGACATCCCACTCCGCCTAGTTAAAATCCCAAGTATCCGATGACATTAAAGTTAATCTTATGACGTCAAAATGAATATGACGTCAAACTGTCAGCCAATCAGAGGCCGAATAGCCAGTGCCATTGCTATCTTGGTTGGGAATAAAAAATTCGCGCCCCGCTCCACCCCACCCTGCCAAGCAAGAGCAATGCCCCAACCTGATCCACCCCGCCCGCCTAGCTCACCAACAGCAACGCCCCACCCCGACCCTATTATATGAATCATTGATCTGTGACGTTTACTAAAAACTCACAGTTCTCATAGTTTAGAGTTACAGTTGAAACCGTGATACTTTTATTAACTAGTAATTGACAAGCTATGGCCGGGATAAATGAATGGAATGGGGTTAAACGTCCTTCGCTTCTGTACCTAACCTGGACTAATTGAAGATGGGAATACGCCATACAGTGTGCTATGAGGGAAATTTTTGCCAGGGTAGCAACTGAATTCCAACTGCCAAGGGATTTTTTTTACGCGCACGCCAATGTGTAGACGGGGCCTCGGTTTTTCGTCCCATCCAAACGACTAGGCAGCTGTCCTTATCAGGCCCCCCCGTCTACATCATGACCGGGATGATTTATGGAAACGTTGAACTTGCATTCACCGGTTTAATCTACGCAAGTCTACCCGCGTATTTTGATTCCGGATACTTTATCGTAACCTCACAGACGTGTTCCCCAAAGACAGGGTCGGATATGCCTACTTGTTGGATTCTGGGCCAAACGCAGCAATGGTTCCCCCACGTTTATAGAAATTTTGGCAGGTTTTATTGAGAGGGAGATATATGCTGATTAACATCCACTTGACACAGAATAGGTCATTTCTGGACTAACATATGGTTCAATTTTATTTCAATAATTCTCTTTCACGTAGGTTTTTTTTAGTAGTAGGGGGAGGGGGCGGAGGACTCAGAGAAAAACCACGAGATTGGACAGGCTACCCTACTCCTTGTCACGTACAAGCGGGGAATGGAAACAACGCCAGTTGACTCAATGACAGACTTTATGATTTCACATCACGCATACGGGTTAAACAACCCAAATCCACGACAGATTTTAGTGTCCGATATATATTGTTATTGAATATATTATACCCGCTGTTTTCTCTTTCATGCAAGCTTAACGGGACCTCGCGTTGTTATTGTTTATAACAGGGTTTATAACAATATACATGTCGATTTTCAAGATGGAGATATCAAGATGGACGACCGTCTGTCTGCAGGTTTAAGCTAATAACATTAATAGATACTCAGAAATCTCCAATTGGTTAAATGAAATGAGCTGTGGTTTAACGTCCTACTGTTTTGATCCTAAACTGGGCTAATGAAGACGGACATACGCCATATAGTTGTGCTATGAGGGACATTTTGCCCTGGCAGCGGCACTATGTCCTACGCGCTTGTATCGAATCTCAACTGCCAAGGAATCTTTAACGTGCACGCCAATGTATATGCGGGACCTCGGTTTTCCGTACCATCCGAATGACTAGACAACGGTCCTTGTCCGACCATCCGTCAAAGGGAAACTACCCCGGAAATTCCGATAAACTTTCTAGGCCAATGCAAGGATCGAACAAGCGACCTTCAGGCTAGCGAGCCAGCACGTTGATGACCAGTTATTGGTGAACATTGGAATGTCTAGAAACATCTCAGTTATCCTTATAGGTTGGGTAGGTGGAGAAAGAGAGAGAGAGAGAGAGAAAAGAGAGAGAAGAGAGAGAGAGAGAGAGAGAGAGAAGAGAGAGAGAGAGAGAGAAAGAGAGAGAGGGAGAGAGAGAGACCCGCAGTGGTCAAACATGTGCGCTTTAGATCACAAGCTGACACCAGGCCCCGCCCCGCCCATCTCGGTTTTTCGTCCCATCCAAACGACTATGCAGCTGTCCTTATCAGGCCTACCGTCTACATCACGACCGGTATGATTTATGGAAACGTTGAACTTGCATTCACTGACTGAGTACCGGTTTAATCTACGCAAGTATTTTGATTCCAAACGCATTATCACAATCTCACAGATGTGTTCCTAAAAGGCAGGGTCGGATATGCCTACTTGTTGGACTCTGGGCCAAACGCAGCAATGGTTCCCCCACGTTTATAGAAATTTTGGCAGGTTTTATTGAGAGGGAGATATATGCTGATTAACATCCACTTGACACAGAATAGGTCATTTCTGGACTAACATATGGTTCAATTTTATTTCAATAATTCTCTTTCACGTAGGTTTTTTTTAGTAGTAGGGGGAGGGGGCGGAGGACTCAGAGAAAAACCACGAGATTGGACAGGCTACCCTACTCCTTGTCACGTACAAGCGGGGAATGGAAACAACGCCAGTTGACTCAATGACAGACTTTATGATTTCACATCACGCATACGGGTTAAACCACCCAAATCCACGACAGATTTTAGTGTCCGATATATATTGTTATTGAATATATTATACCCGCTGTTTTCTCTTTCATGCACGCTTAACGGGACCTCGCGTTGTTATTGCATATAACAGGGTTATCCGCTGGCACGCAGATCGGTGTATAATAATTAAGTGCGTGCTGTATCATAAGATCTGTCATTGAGTCAAATCGCGTGGTTTCGATTCCCCGGTTGTAAGGACTGGGATCGCTTGTCAAACCTCCTGGGTTTCTCTGCGGGTCCTCCGGTTTCTTCCTACTTCTAAAGACACCTACGCGTAAGCGAATTATTGAAATAAAATTGAACCAAATGTTAGTCCCGAAATGACCTAGTTTGTTTTGAGTGGACGTTAAATCCAATCTCTCTCTCCCCCCCTCTCTCTCTCTCTCTCATCCCCTCCCTCACTCGCATCATGTACTTACTGACTGAACTGTGTCCTGTGATTTATAAAGAAGCGGCTTCTCACCAATGCAACGAGGGTTCAATCTCAGCTCAGGGCAACAACTTTATCGTTGTAAGTGAGAGGGATATACGGTCTCCCGTCCGATCAGGCAGGCTTTCCCCGAGTTCTCCGGTTTCTTCCTGCAGTAATGATCGAAATCATTCGCACGATCTGTGCCAAGGGCCAAATTGGAAAAAAGGCCTCAGGCCTAATTTGCTACCCTTGTAAAATGACGCGATTATTGTTATTATTATTATGATATAACGTGGTGTATTTATCTTGAATGATAAGTTGACAGGGGTGGGGATTCCCCAACTGAATGATAAGTTGACAGTGGTGGGTATTCTCCAATTGAATGCGAGTCGTTAAATCCTTGAATAATTAACTACTATAGACGTAAGAGGCGATCCACGTGTTATTGACGCTTTGTTTAAAGGACCTAAGTCCGTGACTCAAAATCCCAAAAAATCTTAGACATCGAAATCACGAATTATTGGTCAATTTAAATCAACGTTGATGTTGTAAACTTACCGGGAAAAGATGAACTTCTGATATCCGATATTTAAGATAAAATATATTTTTTTAACATTGGTACACGAATCGTGTACCATATAAATGCGCTTCAGCCCCAGTTGTATTGAGAGACTCGAGGGACGAAGCGAAACACATTACACCAAGTCAAACGGAGTTATGTAGACTGGAATAACTAGACGCTGGACATGATTGACATTGCTGGCTTATTTCGCCAAACATAACTGATTTGAAATTGGAGTAAAAACGGAAACTATTGAATGTAAAACAGTTTATATACATTCATATTACAGTATTATATGCTTTGCGAACCACTTAATAATATGTGAATTTCTAGATCCTAAATGTTAGCGATTTAGCTCCTTTAATGTACACTGCCTCATCAATGCCTCGGTAATTGACATTTACGATTATGTTTTCCTCTCACCTTATTTATTGACTGGATGCTTGACAGTGGTCAATCTAATATGTACGATAAAATTCTTACAGAATGTTCAACAGCTAACACCATATTTTTTTCCGGCGTGATTTCCCCTTGTCAGTGATGCAGAAGGAGGGCCGGGCCTGACAAGGACAGCTGCCTAGTCGTTCGGATGGGACGAAAAACCGAGGTCCCGTGTACAAATTGGAGTGCACGTAAAAGATCCCTTGGCAGTTGGAATTCGATATAAGAGTAGGCCATAGCGCCGCTGCCCGGGCAAAATTTCCCTCATTGCACACTGTGGCGTATGCCCGTCTTCAATTAGCCCAGGTACGGTGCTTACGCGTAGGACGTTAAACTCCATTTCATTCATTCATTAACACCATATTTAGGTATCACGCGGCTTAGTCGGTAAGGCGCTGGCTCTGTAGCCTTGAGATCTGACCCCGAGTTCACAAAGCATTCTCTGATTTAAGTCAAGAATTTACTCAACTGTTAATCACTGTTTATGAGAAATATCTTTGATTTTCCGGCTTGTTGTCCCCTGGTCAGACGGAGGATCTGACAAGGACAGTTGTCTAGTCGTTCGGATGGGACGAAACATTGGTGTGCACATAAGAGCAGGCCGTAGCTCCGCTGCCCGGCCAGAAATCCCTCATAGCACACTCTACGGCGTATGCCCATCTTCATTATCCTAGTCGGAACAGAACAGTAAGACCTTTAAAGGGGCTAAATCGGTAACATTTGGGACATAGAAATTGTCAAAAGTGGGTCGCAACGCATATAATACTGTAATATGAATGTATATAAACTGATTTACATTCAATGGTTTCCGTTTTTATCCAATTTCAAATCAGTTACGTTCGGCGAAATAAGCCATGCAGGCTCAATCTTGTGCAAATTTCTATAGCGCCTGGTTATTCCAGTCAACATACGCCGTATGGTATGTTGCAATATGTCTAGCCTCGCTCCTTAAGTCTCTTATTAAAACTGGGACTGAAGCACACTATGGTACACGACTCGTGTACCAATGTTAAAAAAAATTATTTTATCTTAAACATCGAATATCAGGAGCTTATCTTTTCCCGGTAAGTTTACATCATCAATGTTGATTTAAAATGGCTAAAAATTCGTGTTTTCGATGTTAAAGATTTTAGAGGCGTTTTAGTTACGGACTTAGGTCCTTTAATCCTCATTTCATTTCATTTCTTTTCTTTTGCGGTACATTGTAAACGTGTTAACCGCGCGCACAGAAACCAGGCGCCTCCTGTCAGCTTTACAATTTTCCAGATTCTTCAAATTTCATTCAAAGCCCCAATACCACTCTTGTTGTAACTGAATAATATGCCCAATCTTTATTCTGGTCAACAATTTGTACTATTTTACAATATTTCAATTAAAAATGATACAAATTTCATCTTATCACACCTAATTTGAAAAATTTGAAAAATACAACTACATGCCGTAACATGGTTTGAAAAGCCTTACGTAAGCGCTTTCAAATGCAACTGGGATTTAAACATATTTTCAAACTCTCTGGACAAGTAAGATAGGTTATAATGGATAATTTACACAACAGGTAGGACACTTAAACATCTTGTAGTTAGAATAAGGCTATATTTTTTTCTGGACCTGTCAAGCCAGCAAGAGTGTTATTGTCCCTTTAAGATAGCAAAATCAGAAAATAAATCACAGGAACATAATAAATCAGAAATAAACAGGAATAAAATAAATCAGAAATAAACAGGAACAAAATAAATCAGAAATAAACAGGAATAAAATAAATCACAGGAACATAATAAATCAGAAATAAACAGGAATAAAATAAATCAGAAATAAACAGGAATAAAATAAATCAGAAATAAACAGGAACAAAATAAATCAGAAATAAACAGGAATAAAATAAATCAGAAATAAACAGGAATAAAATAAATCAGAAATAAACAGGAATAAAATAAATCAGAAATAAACAGGAATAAAATAAATCAGAAATAAAAACACAGGAATAAAATAAATCAGAAATAAACAGGAACAAAATAAATCAGAAATAAACAGGAATACAATAAATCAGAAATAAACAGGAATAAAATAAATCAGAAATAAACAGGAATAAAATAAATCAGAAATAAACAGGAATAAAATAAATCAGAAATAAACAGGAATAAAATAAATCAGAAAAAAAAAATATGAGATTGAAAACAAGACAACAACATCAATAAATCAGTGGCTATTTAATGAAAATAAAAATCCTACTGTTCTGCTCTGACTTGGCTAATGAAGACGGGCATATGCTATACAATGTACTATGAGGGCAATCTTGCCCGGGCAGCGGCACTATGTCCTACTCTTATATCAATGTCCAACTGTCAAGGGATCTTTTACGTACACCTGACCTTGGTTTTTTGTACTTTCTTGCATCACTGACAAAGGAGAAGCACGCCGCAAAAAAAGTCTGATGAACTTTCTCGGTCATGCAGGGATCGAACACCCGACCCCCCTTCAAAGAATAGAATCATGCACGTTTAAAATATGGACTGTTAGACGCATTTTCGTCGATATTAATGTTCCAAAGAATGGAGTCACACACCCTTTAATATTGGACCAAGTTCGCACGTCTATATTAAGGTTTCAAAGAATACAGTCACCCGCCCTTTCAGATAGGCTCATTTTCGTCTACATGTATATAAACGCCCCAAAGAATAAAGGTAAACACCCTTTAATATGGGCTGTTAGACTCATGTTGATCGTTTTGCGCAATATGGCCCGGTTGGAGCTGACGTGCCATTAAACAACATTTCATTCATTCATTCTCATGTTGATCGATAATAGGGTTTTAAATAGTCAAGGAGTCACCGCCCTTCAATATGGGCTGTTTAAACCACGTTCGTTCGTCTATATTAAGGTTTAAAAGAACATAGTCTTACACGCTATGTGATGTTAGACCCATGTTCGTCTCGGATTTTATAAAAAAAAAATACCCCTTAATATGGGACCAAGTTCACATGTCTATATTATAGTTTTGAAGAATAGGGCTATAATACGCCCTTTTACCAGTCTGTGTTGCTATAGATCAGCCCTGGGGAGTGAATCTTCAAAAGGCATACATCCTTTAACCTGTGATGTTAGACCAATGTTCGTCTCGGACTTTATATAAAAAAAATACCCCTTAATATATCAAGGTTTCGAAGAATAGGGCTATACTAACGCCCTTTTACCAGCCTGTGTTGCTATAGATCATCCAAAGGAAGTAAATCTTCAAAGGGCAATAATGGTGTCAGTCAGTCTTACATAGAACTGGTTAAATACATTCCAAATATAATTATTGCTACGGGAGATGTGTGACAAACACTTGAATAAACAGGTATATAACGACAAACATGACAAACACGAGTTATCCCTCTATATAACTGACTTAAGTAACAAGCGATAACAGACACACGATCGAATTCCATTTCACTGATAAGGACTGACATGAATATTGTCGTTTAAGCTAGGTTGTATGGAACACCAAACAGCTCTTTATTCGGTGTTCTTAATTCTTAGTTCTTACTTCATATAGTCCTTAGTTCTTATTTCTTAATTCATAGTCCTTTATTTTTAGTTCTTAATTCATAGTCCTCAATTCTTAGTTCTTAATTCTTAGTCCTTAATTCTTACTCCTTTTAAGAATTGAAGACTATGAATTAAGGATTATGTATTAAAATACATAATCCTTAATTCATAGTCTTCAATTCTTAGTTCTTAATTCTTAGTCCTTAATTCATAGTGCTTAATTCTTATTTCTTCACTGGGATCGTCTGAACTCTATTTACTTAAAAGTCAAAATACACATTTTAATACATAATGATTAACCGGGAAGTATTTGGCTACCGCTCTTTAAAAATACTAGTAGTACGGTAGCTATTTTAACTGGGACATTCATGATTACGTGATTATAAGAGATAAAGTCCTCTTTCGTTTATCCGAAGAAATATGTCGCTATCAAAACCTAATTACTACTTTCAGTTTATTTTATCTAATGCTAGATCATATTAGCCAATATATTTATATATAGAAATATTAAATCATGCATGTGATTTCACTAAAGTCGCCGTCATCGAACAATATTTCTTATTGTAAAAAATAATACTTATGCTTACTCAAATTTCCTTTGTTGTATGGTGACGTATTGTATGCCAGGTTGATTTGCGCTCATGTCGTCACAATGTTCCGGTTCGATGAATTTCGAGAAATGTTTTGCAAGATTTGTATTTGGAGATTTGATGTTTGAGATTTGTTTTTCGTTGTATTTCCCTGATGAAATGTAAAGGTAGGCTAATGTTTTGATTTTCTAAAAATAATTCTTTATATTAAAATACAATTAAGTTTTAAAATGTCTGATTTGTGAAACAAATACTCATTTTAAGATACAAATGTTAATTTTACTGTACAAATGTCGAAATACGACAACAAATGAAGAGATAAGAAATAAGGACTTTGAATTCAGAAATAATGACTAAGAACACCGAATAATGAGCTGTTTGGTCTTCCATAGGGTTGCATGTCGCCATCATTTTTCATTAAAAGTTAAATATATATTGGAATATGTCAACTGTCAGTGGATGGAGTTAGCTTAATCTTCCACTAATTCTGATCGATGTCTGTCGTGATGTGCTGCTGGAACAAATAAACCCGTACGGTTATTTATGTGTGGTGTGATGGTCGAGAGCGAGACTTTATATAAAGTAATATATTGTAACAACAAGAGGACCGTTGGTTCGAGTGTTCTTACAATATATTACGTAATGTCTTAAAGCTGAACTCCGATTACAAAACTTCAGAAATAATTAAATTAAAAAAAAATAACCGCCATACTTGTTTAGTTTGATAGAACAAGTATGGCGATTAAACGACGTATTATGAAAACAGAGACAGGCCACGCCCACATTCAGTGTATACTTTGTCAACCACACTATCAACATCCGGCTAGAAATATTTCAACCTCCCGACTGATTGAGAGTTTTTCACTTACACTATCAGTTTGCTGAAAATACTATTGTTACACAATTATTATCTCTGATCAGGTACATATCATTTTACTAATTAGACAAAACAAGTAAACCACTGTGTACTTTTTTTGCTCTAAAAATTAAAGAAAACTGCTTCGCCCCAAACAATAACAAGTCTTCGAACAGCAAACAAATGGATGCTGTTGACACAACATCAAGGGACATAACTACCTATGTCCCTTGATCCTCATACATAACAAGATGAATAATAAGTGAAAGCATACTTCTTTGATGGAGAGAACAACAGTTGTATTGCTTCTTTGGATATATTTTGGAACGATAATACTAGAATTTATAATACTAGAAATTATTTGGTGTTTATATGCTGATGTGCAAAACTTTTCAAGAAATGAGAAACAAATGGTTCGTGTTGGTAGAATTGTTATTGTTTGGGGTAAGGTAGTTTTTCCTATATTTTTAGAGCAAAAGTACACAGTGGTTTACTCATTTCGTCTAATTAGTAAAAACATGCATTATTCAAGAGCTAAATCTGCCTAGTGCAGGTCTTTATTAGGGCATGAAATGTTTTCTAAAGTATTAATTAGACATTAATTAACTGATCCAGGCCTTAATCAACTTTGGATGGCATCAGATTGCTCCGATACTAAACAGATTTAAACGTTTCAGCGGTTAATCAAATATGGCGCACCTTAACGCTTCGAGTCGTAGCTTTGATCAACCAGGTCCGTGGTTGAAATTATTGCACAGGTCGGTCAAATCTTTAAATGCCTATATCTTCTTCGCTTGCAATAGAGTAATTTGAATGAAATTTTCAAATTATTCATTTTACATCATCTACTTTCGGACTAGTATAGCAAGAATGGCTAGTTCTTATCTATATCTTGAATAATGTAACTTTAGTAAAAATGATATGTACCTGATCAGACATAATAATTGTGTAGTATTTTGTTATTGTTTGGGGTAAGGTAGTTTTCCCCATATTTTTAGAGCAAAAGTACACAGTGGTTTACTTATTTCGTCTAATTAGTAAAATTATATGTACCTGATCAGAGATAATAATTGTGTAGTATTTTCAGTAAACCGATAGTGAAAAACTCTCAATCAGTCGGGAGGTTGAAATATTTCTAGCGGGATGTTGATAGTGTGGTTGACAATAAAATAAAAACCAAGTACGAACAATCCAAACCGTAAGACGGAATTCGAAGTCCTAAAAAACGTTATAGGCAAAATAGTATATTCAAGCAAAATAGTGTACTCAGCAAATGGACTGCTCCCCGTGTACAAAATACACGACGAACAGTGGTAACGGGTGTCCGGAAGACTGAATGTGGGCGTGGCCTATCTCTGTTTTCATAATGTCGTTTAATCGCCATACTTGTTCTATCACACCAGCTTCTTGAGATATATAATATAATCATAAGTAATCTAGATAAAGGGAAAGAACTTAGTTTTGTATTCTGTGATATTTCTAAAGCGTTCGATAAAGTCTGGCATTTGGGAATTGTATATAAGCTGCGAAAGTATGGTATTAGTCCAAATTTATGTGATTGGATACACAATTATCTAACAAATCGTAAACAATGTGTTGTCCTTGAAGGTTTTAAGTCACCTTATTTGTCAGTTGAATCGGGGGTTCCTCAGGGATCAATACTCGGTCCCTTTCTATTCTTATTATACATAAATGATATTTCAGACAATCTAGATAACAATGTAAGATTATTTGCTGACGATACGTCCTTATTTGCAATTATAAAGGATAACCCATTAGAAACTGCGAATTCAATCAATAGTGATCTGAAGCTAATATCAACGTGGGCAAATAAATGGCAAATAAAATTTAATCCAAATAAAACTAAAAACTTAATATTTACACGTAAAAAAGCTAATCATCCTAATCTTATTTTTGAAAATAAAATTATTGATAAAGTTTCCTCGCACTGCCACCTGGGACTAACATTTCATCTAAATGGAACATGGACAGAACATATTTCTAAAATTCACAAAAAAGCTTGCAATAGACTTAACATATTACGTCAATTAAAATTCAAATTAAATAGATCCACATTATGTACCATATTTACTTCATTCATACGTCCTATTATGGAGTATGGAGATAGTATATGGGACAATTGTAGTGCTAAAGATTCAGAATTACTTGAGAACATTCAATTAGAAGCAGGGAGAATCATAACTGGTCTGCGCCGAAATTCACACAGAAATTATGTTTATAACGAATTAGGGTGGGAACCATTGTTTAAACGCCGTCAAAAGCATAAACTCGTTTATTTTTATAAAATTCTTAATTGTTATAGTCCCCAGTATTTGTCCGATATTCTAACTAAAATACAACCTGAATCGAATTATTACAACCTTAGAAACCCCAAACTTAAAATACCACAATGTAAAACGTCTGCTTATATAAAAAGTTTTTTCCCAAACACAATAAAACTATGGAATAGTCTTCCTGCGCAGCTGCAGTTTTCGTCATCTCTCAAAACTTTTAAGACCGGTCTCCTAAATCATTATCCTATACATAAAAAACCTAGTTACTTTCATTATGGAAACCGTAAGGAAAATATCATCCACTGCCAACTAAGGAATAAATCTAGTAATCTCAATAATCACCTTTTTCATCATTATCTATCTGAATCAAAAATATGTCCAAAATGTAAATCTTTGAATGAAGATAACTTCCACTTCTTCTTTACTTGTCCATCGTATTCATCTATTCGAGTCGAACTATTAAATTCATTAAAGGTACTCACAGAAACTATTAATCTAGATCTAATTTTGAATGGCTCTAAAGATCTTTCGAATACCTCTAATATTATTATTTTTGAAAAAGTCCATAATTTTATTAAAAGTACCAAAAGGTTTTGATTTGATTTTACATATTGTTGAACAATACTAAATAATTGCACCAGCTATATTTTGCATATACCATTTCCACATGTAACTGTATATATGTTCGGTTTTACAATTTATTATACTTAATCTTATTTTTATGTATATGTTTATATTTATCATTTATTATATTCTGTATCCATGGGAAAGAACTTATATAGGCTTTGCCTGTTGTTCAATCCTTTTCTAACGAATAAAATATTGTTTAAACTATCACACTAAAACAAGTATGGCAGTTATTTTTTTTATTTAATTATTTCTGAAGTTTTTTAATCGGAGTTCAGCTTTAAGCTCGGGAGCATTATTTGAAATAACGGTACGCCATCATCAAAGAGTGACGTCACATCTGTATTTTAAATATATATATAAAGGACACTATAAACGTACACACAGCTCTAATAAACACAACATATAGCAACGGCTGTATGGAGGGGGGGGCATCGTCCACTCGACACAAACTAGGTCGTTTCGGGACTAACACACGGTTCAATGTTATTTCAATAATTCGGGACTAACATATAGTTCAATTTTCATCTCAATGATTCGCTTGCACGTAGGGGTCTTTAGCAGTGGGGGAGAAACCGAAGAACCAGGAGAAAACCCACGAGGTTGAACGGGCGACCCTACTCCGAAACCCTTTGACTCAATGACAACCCTTATGAAACAGCACGCACGATCTAACCATTCGCACCCCCCCCCATTGTCACATACAAGCATGGAATATAAACTACATAACTACATAACTTGACTTAATGACAGACCTTATGATAAAAACCACCGCGATTATTTTCCGGAATATCGCGTTTTAGAGGAGACTTCCAATATATTTATGCGTTGGAACTCCATTATATTTAAGTGATGGGGCCACGGTGGCAAGACACTGGTTAGCTAGCCTGCTCGATCCCTGCATTGGATGAGGGAGAGAGAGAAAGAGAGAGAGAGAGAGAGAGAGGGAGAGAGAGAGAGAGTGAGGTTTAACGTCCACTCAACACACAACTAGGTCATTTGGGGACTAACATATGGTTTAATTTTATTTCAATAATTCGTTTGCGCGTACGGGTCTTACGCAGCCGGAGTGCCCGGAGGAAAACCACGAGGTACCCCTATCTCCATGACACATACGCCCGGGCAGCGGCGCTACGGCCTACTCTTATATCAAATCCCAACTGCCGAGGGATCTTTTACGTGCACGCCAATGTGTACACGAGATCTCAGGTTTTGTCCCATCCGAACGACTAGGCAGCTATCCTTGTCAGGCCCTCTGTTCTGCATCACTGACAAGGGAAAACCACGCCGGAAAATCTGGATGACTTTCCTCGGCCAATGCAGGGATCGGACACCCGACCTACAGGCTAGCGAGCAAGCGCCTTTTCCCACTTAGCCACGAGCCCCCCCCCCCAATACAGAAGAAGCCATTAGACCTACGTTGTTACAATAAATGTGCATTTTGAACCTTTAGCGGTTGCTGGTTTGGTATAACAATGTAAGCTGATTTAATGCCACGCAACCATTATATTGAAATGTTGTATCTAAATTTTAAATGCTAATTCTAGTCTATTGAATAAAAAAAGTGACAATTGAGCTCATCATTTTGTTTTTAATCTCATTATTTCTAATACGAAATAGCAAAAAAGTATTCTTTTTTGCCGGTTGTTGAAACTTCAAATTTAAAATGTTATGTAAAAGTCGCGACCCACACACAGAATTAAATAATATTTTCCCCAGGTTTTTTTTAAAGTTTAAAAGGGCTTTCATGCATTTTCAATTATTTTTAGAATAAATTGAAACATTTTTTTGCGGTAGAATCGTCACATTCTTCTATAATTCTGTATAAATATTTATAATGTCATTTGCTCTGCCAATTTGAACACAAATTCGAGCCGTCAGTAAGACGTTGGGTCGTTACCCTGGAGTCCAGAGAGAGAGGGAAAGGGAGAGAGAGAGAGAGAGAGAGAGAGAGAGATGGTGTTTAACGCCCACTCGACACAAACTAGATCATTTCGGGAATAACATAACATGGTTTAATTTTATTTAAACAATTCGTTTGCGCATAGAGGCCTTTAGCAGTGGGAGGAAACAGAGTGACCCGAACAAAGCCCACGAGGCTGGACAGACGACACTTCTCTTTGTCACGTACAGCCGGAAAATCGATGCCTTGTCAGCTGACTCAATGGCAGGCCTTATGAAACAGCGCACGCGCTAACCATTCGACCATCCAAACCCCCACGTCATATAAAGATACATTATGTGAGATTAGATAACGAGTTGGCATTTCTAACTATAATAGTTAAAAACCAGATTATTTAAAGGCAATTTGCTGAAAATTTGAGTCAAATTGATCCAGAAATAAGCGATCGAAAGATCCGCGTAGCTTCGGTCATCATTACTAAAGTCGGTAAGACAAAAATCATAGTCTCGATCATTCAATTAATAGTTAAATCGAGAAGGAAAATTATGCATCAAATCTAAGCATCCTCAACTTTAGATCGCAGGCTAGCGTTGCCATCGAGAGTTGATTATGGCCTGGATATGTTAATTAATGTCTAATAATAGTTTATATAACATTTCAGGCCCAAAGAAAGACCTACGATAAGCAGGTTTAGCTCTTGCATACTGTATGTTTAAAGGCCTAATACCACTCTTGTTGTAACTGAATAATATGTCCCAATCTTTATTCTGGCCAACAAATTGTACTATTTTACAATATTCCAATTAATTGGTGGTACAAATTTAATCTCAACTCAACTAAGTTAAAAAAAATGGAAAAATTCAACTGTATGATTTGAAGACCTTACGTAAACACTTTCAAATGTAACATATTTTCGAGCCCTCTGGACAAGTAAAATAGGACGAATGGATAATTTACACAACAGGTAAGACACTTAAACATCTAGTAGTTAGAATAAGGCCAATTCATTTTTGTCTGGACCTGTTAAGCCAGCCAGAGTGGCATTGTCCCTTTAACACACGCGTCGGCATTGCTCCTTGTTATGTAGGGGGATTACGATGGCTAAGTGGATAAGGCGCTGGTTCGCTAGCCTTGAGGTCGGGTGTTCGATCCCTGCATTGGCCGAGAAAGTTTATCTCGATTTTCCGACGTGATTTCCCCTTGTCAGTGATGCAGAAGCAGGGCATGGCAAGGACAGCTGCCTAGTCGTTCGGATGGGACGAAAAACCGAGGTCCCGTGTACACATTGGAGTGCACGTAAAAGATCCCTTGGCAGTTGGAATTCGTTATAAGAGTAGGCCGTAGCGCCGCTGCCCGGGCAAAATTTCTCTCAAGGCATACTGTATGGCGTATACCCGTCTTCAATTAGCCCAGGTTAAGTGCATAATAGTAGGACGTTAAACCCTATTTCATAATTCATTCATTGCTCCTTGATAAGGTAATTAAACCAACCTATCTATAATATTGTGTATATGATCTATTTGACGTTAAATATTTAATAAACAACGAACAATAATAGCACATATCGATTCCACTCTTCACCCGTTCACAACATCAAACTTTTTCCCAATCCAACTGCGCAATGCTGAAAAAAATATAATAAAAAAAGTCCAAATGCCGCCTAGACAAAAATTCGGCCATTTTGAGAATTCATTATGCAGAAATATACGCTACCGATCTTTTTTGTCTTATATGGCGACTCTGTTAGAAAGGTTGTGGTTTGAATTCGGGTATAGGCAGAGTGATTTCCCCTGGACCCCCCACCTGTTTCGGTGAGATCGGATGAGCATTCGGCAAACCTCGACATATTCTACGCATCTTAATCTCGGCTGCATGACCATTACCGCCATATTTGATCTATTCGAATGGTTCCGAATGTAATGAATGACTGCCCCCAAGGAGATTTCTATGAAGAGTGTATTATATCAACAAACGTCACGTTTGGCATAGGGTTTGTGGAATAAACACTCTACAAAAGACGCAATTTTATCAAACTAGCAGCCTTGAGACAATATCTCTGCTTATTTAGGTATACACACTCTACAAAAGACGCAATTTGGGACATTTTTGTAAAAGCTACACGTTCCTGTTTAAAGTAAATTGGTTGCCGCATCGCAAATGTATGGGCGTAGGTACATGTCACTTATCCGAGTCTAGATGTAGGGTTACGGAGGGTACCGGAATCTGTCGAGGTTTACTGAGTGATGGGATGAGATGAACAACTGTGATCACGGGTACACATAAAAGAACCTATGATAGTTAAAAATCCTTTGCAAGTAGGCCGAAACAGCGCTCCCCCGGCAAAATGTAACCTCAAAGCACACTGCATGGCCATGATGTAGTGGGACTTAAAATGACATTTACAAATTTGAACCAGATGATATTGATTCCAATGTTTGTCGTGTATTTTGTACACGGCGAACAGTCCATGTGCTGATTACACTATATTACCTGATTACAATATTTTGCCTATACCGTTATTTTAGGACTTCGAATTTTGTCTAATGGTTGGGATGTGTGTGTGTGGATGGCCGAATGGTTAGCATGTGCGTGCTTTATCATAAAGCCTGTCATTGAGTTAACTGGCGTGCTTTCGAATCCCCGGTCGCCTCGTGGGTTTTCTCCGCCCCCCGGATTCCTTCCACTGCTAAAGACCCTTACGCGCAAGCGAATTATTGAAATAAAATTGAACCATGTTAGTCCCGAAACGGCCTAGTGTATGTTAAACCCCATCTCTCTCTCTCCCCCCCCCCTCTCTTTCTCTCTCTCTCTCTCTCTCTCTTCGTACTTGGTTTTATTTTATTCCTAAATAAACATCAAGTCACTGGAGATACTGATTAACACATTCTTAGTTATACCGTATCCTGATCAAATGGAATGCCGGTGTCGACAAGCCAAACCGGAAGCCAATTTTCCTTGAACCGGAAGTAAACGTGTTCAGCCGCAAGTTCTAGAATAACAACGTTGCTTAGTGTTCATGACTTGCGTGTATGCTGGTAATGATATCGTGTTTGATTCTCGAGCGTGGTCACTGACCGTGTATTCATCCCTGACCAGAACCGAAGCACGTACTCGGAGGAAATAATTCTCATTTCGTCACTAATATTATATTATAGACACGTATTATTTTTTTTAAAATCGACTCTCTATGCTGATACGAGTTGATATTGTTAACTTTAGTTTCCGTACGCAGAGAACTTTCTTCGAAAAATATTGCAAATTTATAGCGGGAGATACTGCGATTATTTTCTGTTATTAATTCTAATCCAACTCTATAAAGCTATTATTTAATATATTTTTTTTATAGGCATTCGGTTTTAATATCTCACGTTTATCCAACATGCGCCATCAATCTTCTATAATTAGTGTCGAGTTGAATCTAAAATGAAATCAGTGGATATTAATGATAGCGTGATAATAAATAAAATAAAAAAAAACCGAAACGAAATAGAGATGAAAATCGGCTTAAAGGGACAACTCGGTGGAGAGAGAGAGAGAGAGAGGGATAGAGAGAGATATGGAATTGAATCTAAAATGAAATCAGGGGATATTAATGATAGCGTGAAGATAAATAAAATAAAAAACCCGAAACGATGGAAATCGGCTTAAAGAGAGAACTCGGTTATAAATTATATCATATGGTTTGTCATTTTAACAAGTGTGGGATTTTTGTCCCTCGAGGGTCGCCTGCCCAATCGAGTATGTTTTCTCTAGACCCCTACACGCAAGCGAATTATTGAAATAAAATTGTAGCACATGGTAGCCTCAAAAGTACCAATATATAGAGAGAAAAATGAGGTTTAACATCAACCCAACACAAACTTGGTACTTTTGAGATTACACATGTGCTACAATTTTATTTCAATAATTCGCTTGCGTGTTGCGGTCTAGAGAAAACATACTCGGTTGGGCAGGCGACCCTATATTATTATATTATAGAGATTCACACATCCTTTAATATGAGTTTGCCCATGTTCGTTCGTCTATACACACACTAGGTCATTCCAGGACTAACATATGGGTCAATTTTATTTCAATAATTCGCTTGCGTGTAGGGGTATTTAGCAGTGGGAGGAAACCGGAGGACCTCACGAGGTTGGAAGGCGAGCCTACTCCTTGTCACATACAATCGGGGGATTCGAAACAATGCCAGTTGACTTTAAAAACACTACGAACAGCAACTTGACAAACCATAATCAAGTCTCTAGATCATCGGATGTCGCCGATTTTAAGTAGATTTGAACATCGCGACAATTTGCGATTCGGGTAACGTTTTTACGATTTTGAACAATTTACGCTACATTGGTTCAAATTAGTCTCGATTGTCAGGTACCGTTTTTACGATATTGCACAATCTACGTTAGACTGGATAACCCATTGACGTCATATATAGATAGACCGCCTATTCGCTAGAATCGCGTGGTATCGCCTGATGTGACTTCCGTTGAGGGAAGAAACCAATATGGCTGCCATCTGTACGACAGTGTTTTGAGTTTGGGAATAATAGAAAATCAAAACTACCACTTCAAAACTGACAAACTATGTCCGAAATAAATATCCGAAAGAACGTAAGTATTTTTTTTATCGATACTATTAGTTTTCAGTGAAATTTCGTTCGTATAATAAGCATTTTATCGTTTGGTCCTCACAGTTGGAACGGTGACTGACAGTCACAGTGACAGTGATAGATCGTACCGGTGGCGTTATAATTTATAAAACATAATTTTTGACCTGGAATAATATTTCCAAATCCAAACAAGTTCAAGATAATTAAATTAATAAAGAAGAATTAACTTTAAAGTGACCTACAACATAATAAATATAGTCATGTTTTATTGTTTCTTTATTTAGCCAGTCACGTTTGGTCGTGCAGGCCTACCATTTTTATATTTTACAAATTTTAAAATTTAGTTTTTGTTTTGCAAGAAAAAACGGCCACCTATAACTTTTTGGGCCTATTAAAATGAGATAATTAATATGACTTTATTTAATAGGGGTTGAAGATTAGGAAACAGGCTTTCTAACATCCTGCCCTTCATAAAAAAAATATTAATACCACTAGGGCAATAGGGCCTAGTATAATACAAAATGTAATCTAGGCCCAATTTAATTAAATGAAAAAGAAACTTTACATTTTCATTTAACTTCATTAAATAGTAAAAGTACTTTTGGATTTCAAAAAGCTACCTTAGTTTCTGTTAAGATTATAAATCAATTCCAAATAAAAATTTCTACTTATTAACCAGTAATGTGGCTATATTCTTACGACGAGGCTTAACGAATAGAATTATTGATAGCTTTTTCTTACAACATGGTGGAAGTTCTGAAATTCTTTGATAAGACCTATTTTACTCTACTGAAATGATTTATTTTTTTCCGAAACAAAAATCCTTTTATCTTGCTGGAGCTTCTGATTGCTGTGTGCATGCTTCTTTTTTTTACCTTTTTAGGCTTAATAATAATTTAAGATACCGGTATTAAAAATTTCAAATAGGCCTTAGGCCTATATATATATGCAAATTTTGTAACTTCCGCATTCGCTACCGTAACTTCCACCATGTCGTAAAAATAGTCTATCAATAATTCTTACGCCTCGTCGTAAAAAAAATGGTCTAGGCATTTTGTCAATTTAACGTGCTATTTAAAAAAATATATATATATATATATGCATTAAAAATTCAATAAAAGCTATTTGTATACATTTGAAAATTTGATCAAAAAGAGGGTTTGGGAAAAATTTAAATAAGCTGTCCTCATAATGTAAATTTAGGTACAATAAAGCTAGACAGGCTTAAAGGCTTGTCACACAGGCTCTTGAAGTTGAAATATGACCTCCCCTCAATTGATGATAAATCTTTAAACCCTGTACTTTCTTTTGTAGGTCTCATCATAAGATGAAATGTTTCCTGCTACATCCATCCATGGATAATATAACAACAGGTTTTCAAAAGAAGACTTTATGTCACACAGAAAATGATATTGAACTGTTATTTAACTAATAGATTCAAACATTTCGGCTAACAACAGAAAAGAAATGGAGTTTAACTCCCTGCTGTTCTGCCCCGGCTTGGCAATGTGTACATGAGGCCTTAGTTTTTCGTCCCATCCAAATGACTCGAAAATGTTCCTTAATCAAGCCCTCTGTAGACCTACTGCACCACTGACAAAGGGAACCCATGCCTGAAAATCCAGATGAACTTTCTCAGCCAACACAGAGAGCCAACCCGCATTCTCCAGGCTAGCGACTCATAACAGACAATTTCAAACATAAAAAGTGTTCAAGAATGAATAAAGAAATTATTTTTATGAATATGATTCTTATTTGTTGATATTTTTGTGATGAATATTGTTTTAACCTTCTAACATGAAAAGTGTGGTCTACTCGTTCAGATGGAGGATAAAACATACATGGGTAATTCGTCAAATGTGCCATTTCTGCTTCTTCTAAGCAGTGATATGCAATTTGATTAGTCTATGCTTAGGTATCTTTCACTTTCACGCCAACATGTACACTGGACATCAGTTTTTTTGTCCCATCCGACTGACTAGACAACTACCCTTGTCAGACACTCCGTCATGCATCACTGACTGAAGGTAACTGAGGCAAAATAATCATAAGTTAGAATCCTCCACAGAGGCTTACCTGTAGCCTACATTCAGAAATCATGTGATTACAATTTTAAGAATATTCTTATTGTGAAAAGAACGAGACAAAATGTGTGGTAATTTGTCAGACGAGCAATAAAACTTGTATTGCCAGTATTATACAGGGGTCGTGTGTGTGTGTGCCTTGTATCATAAGGCCTGACATTTGGTGAACTGGGGAGGTTTTTGATCCCTGGGTACATGACAAGGAGTAGGATCGCCCGTCCAACTTCATGGGTTTTCTCTGGTTTCCTCCCACTGCAAGCGAATTATTGAAATAAATTGAACCATATGTTAGTCCCGTAATAATATTGTTTGTATCGAGTGGACATAAAAAACCCATTTCTCTTCGCACCTGATGTTTAATTACATCAAAACCATGAGTAAGTAATTCATAATAAGCTGTTTCTTCGACCCAGATTAAGTAGAGTAACTAACCATTAGATTGATCAAGCCTTCAGAGGTTGACAGTTTCAATTCTAATTGAGTGAGACTGGTAGAACTTGGTGTTTATCATCACACCAATACCTTGACTTAGTTTGATGATGTGCAACTTTAATTCTAATCAAGTGAGAACTTTGATACATGGCTAAAATGGTTGATCCTTATAAAAAGGTAAATAGGCAAATAAGCAATTAAAAAATGTCAAGTGTGCAATCTCCTAATTACTCTTTTTATTGGGGCCATTAGCCTCATTGTTGGTTTGTTCATATTAAAATACATTTCCATTGTCTGTGATGCAGAACGGTGGGGGGGGGGCTGACAAGTACAGCTGTCTAAAAAGATCCCTTGGCAGTTGGAATTCAATATTAGAGAGAGTAGGCCGCTGCCCGGGCAAAATTTCCCTCAAAGCGCACTGTATGGCGTATATGCCTGTCTTCATTAGCCTACTTTAGGAGCAAACGAGAAATTTTTAATGGAAGTAAATAAAATGACCTACATGTTTATAATTTTTTTTATATGCAATAGAATAAAATATTGGTATCGGTACTCAAAATTTCAAACATAAAAAAATGGGCGTGGAAATTTAAAAATACCCCCACCCCCACAATGCCTGCCAGTTTACGTTCTTTTAAAAATATGTCAAGATTGAAGTTCTAAAATTTGACCTTCGTTTTTAATTATTTCATATACTTAGGAAAGTTGTGACACAATTTCCAGTAGCTATCTAAATTATAATTTTAACAAAAAAATAAAATTCCATAACTGGACTCTTAAAACTTCCAAGTTTTTTCTGTTTTGACATGCTTTTTAAAAATATAAATAATGAAGTAAAAAATACGATCTTCATGTTTATAATTATAACATATACTTATGAAAGTTGTTGCAGAAGTTCCAATAGCTATCTCAATTACTACATTAGTCATTAGTATTTAGGCTACTAAAAGAATATCGGTACCAAATTTTCAACATAAAAATATGGGCGTGGCAGTTTTTTTAAAATTCTATTTAAACAAAAACTACCAACTCTAAAATTTCAAACTAAAGATTTTTGTAAATCGCAGGGCACAGCCTTTTAGAGCGTAAGTTTTTAAGGCAATGAATTTTATTTTTCAATATTACATTATTGATTTATTTTATTCTAAAAATACTTTTTACAAGCGCGATCGTCACTGTATCGGTCTGTATTTCCCTATGAAAAAAATGTTTAACGCTTTATAATTCCTAAAAAACTATACAAAAATAAAGCTAAGGTTTCAATTAAATAAATTAATCTGTTGGGATTGTCGATATAACCTTAATTCCGCCAAAAATTGATGTACGTTCACCGTCAGTTTGCCGTTTGTTTACATTGGTTTTCGCGGCTTCTGCCCTGAAGGGAATTCTCGCGCTGTGTGTCATGGCGGCCCTGGCCAATCATAAGGCGTGAGCGGTCTATCTCTATATGACGTCAATGGGATAACCCAAAGCCGTATATAGATAAAGTTGCGACAACTGTGAAGCCAGAAAATTCACATGACGTCATGAAAATATGACGTCATACGTAGAAAGACGCCATTTTGAGTCCCAGGTAAAAATGTAGCATAGGCTACCTATATATATGAAATACCTATACAGATTTGTCCTTGTTGTATTGGATACATAAATTACATACAAATCCTTACAAGCAACGTTTTATAGCAGGTTCATCCTGTTGTTCCACAAAACCACTTTCAAAGGTATTGACATCTATATCTATACTAACAGCTGTTAAAGAGGGTAGGGCCTAGGGGAGAGTCGGGCTAGTTGGAACGCGGGTAAGTTGAAACAATGGGCCTAGTTCAGGCAATTATGGCCGTACCGCGCGCATACTTATATCCGGTTATCGTACGTCAACGACACAATTATAGGTGAAATTTCGTTCAATTTGTCAGAAAACTCCAGTATTTATCAAAGAACAACGAAACTAGAGGCGAATTTGCTAAATTTTGTATGTTGGACTTTTCCTAATATCTCTGCACCTAATTGATCAATACTAAAAAAAATTATATCGATAGAATTGTCTTTTTATTGCAGCTTTTATGAGACAAATTGTTTGATTTTAGTGTTTATTATGATAATGTCATCATTGAATTTGCTAGTACAACTCAACTAGGGTTAGTTGGAACATGAGCCGTAGGGCACGTTGGAACATTGAATTTGCTATACAACTCCATTATACACTGTTCCAACTTACCCTGTGGTGTCCACCGTGCTTTTGTCACACGAATTCGACTGTTCCAACTTACCTTCTCGGTGTTTCAACTTACCCATTTCGACGGGTAGGTTGGAACACCTTGACCTGTAGGTCAAAATCTCCAAAATCTCCGGCCCCTATTCAATTAGAAATGAGATAATTTGCATTTTTGTACGAGGGAGTGAATCAACTAACTACACAACAAAGCTCATTAATTTCGTTTAGTTAGTTATAAACTTATACGCTTAAACGTGTAAAAGTGTTCCAACTATCCCGGCTCTCTCCTTTACCGTATTTCCTCGAATACAACCCCGGCCTCGATTACAACCCGGGCCTCGAATAGAACCCGGGGGTAAGGGGGTGTTGAGATAAATACAACCCGGGTCTCGAATAGAACCCGGGTCGCTAATATAACCCGGGTCTAACGTAAAAATGAATATGACTCCCTGTGGCTGTCTGCTTGTTTTACTTGTCCAAAATGTCACTTCTATAAAAGATTTTGAAGCATTAATTCGGGTCTGAACAAATACAACCCGGCCTCGATTATAACCCGGGCCTCGAATAGAACCCGGGGGTCGGGGGTACTGAACGAAATAGAACCCCGGGGTTGTATTCGAGGAAATACGGTATTCAAAAATACTGTGACATAGTATACTCTCGAAGTGGTATAAATCAAATGTGGATATTAAAAAAATTCCAAAGAATTACTTGATGGTTTGCAATCTAGATCCCTTGCTCCAGTCTCATCTATTCAAACGTTTGACTTTTCTACTTTGTACACTAAAATTCCCCTAGCCATAGTAAATTAAAAGCTCGATTGAAAGACATTATTCACACTCACAGTGTCTTTTCGTCTAAATCGGGTAGGCTACTGCTAGATTTAGCTGTAAATTAAAATTCTATAGATATCAATATTTAGTTGTAAATTATAATTCTACATATTTCGTTAAGTATCACAGTGATTCAAAAAACAAATACACGGCCATCAAGATAATTAAGATGTTGGATTTTTTAATTGATAACATCTTTGTTGAATTTGGAGGGGAAATTTATCAGCAAGTGGTAGGTATCCCCATGGGCACCGACTGTGCACCTTTGCTTGCTGATCTGTTTCTCTATTCGTACGAAGCCGAGTACATACAGATGCTCGTAAAAACAAATAAACGATCAGTCAGACTTTTTAATTTCACTTATCGATATATTGATGATGTTTTAGCTTTAATAATCCTAAATTTAGTGATTATGTAGACTTCATATCCTGATGAGCTCGAAATTAAAAATAACCACTGACAGTGACAATTACGCTTACTACTTGGATCTGCGTCTTGATTATGACAATTGCCATAAACTGAGTGTTAAATTGTACGATAAACGGGATAACTTTGACTTTCCAATTGTTAACTTTCCATTTATTAGTAGTAACATACCAATATCACCAGCTTATGGAGTGTTTGTGTCTCAGCTAATTCGTTACACGAGAGCTTGCTCCTTTTATTCTGATTTTTAAGCAGATCGAGGCATTTGTCATCTAAGCTTCAACTACAAGGATACTTGGCTTGCGCACTAAACTTATTAAAACCTTTAAAAAGTTTTATGGCCGTAATATTGATTTGAATATAACGTGTCTCTCTCGGCTATTATTCTAGATATTTTTAATTGACACGTATACTATTACCCTAATAATGTCTACTACATCGTTAAGACAGTTCATCACGTGCATTTTGCATACTATAGTTCATTGGCCAATCACGCTATTTGACCGACATTTCGCCTAATAGATTGGATGCAGCTATGGCGGGTGTGGCGCCAGGCAGGGTAAGCTTACTCTTCTGGACACCTGTTACCACTGCCTGTCGTGTATTTTGTACACGAGGAGCAGTCCATTTGCTGATTACACTATTTTGCTTGCATACACTATTTTGCCTATAACGTTTTTAGGACTTCGAATTCTGTCTTATGGTTTGGATTTTTCGTACTTGCATTAATTTTGATTGACTACCATTTAGTGCAAGTAATCCGCATATGTGCGTACATTTGTTTTTACTGTTTACAACAGACACAATAAATTTTACAAAACGTTTAGGAATTTGGACATCAAAAGTTCTGTATCATAATATGGAATATTAAATAATAATCATAATTTTAATTGATTCAACGCAACAAAACTCATCCACTGGCTGCTCAATGGCGCTTCACAAAACTGAGACATAGGATTTATATTTCTCTAAAATAAAGTTAAAATAAATTGCACATGCAAACATTATTATCAATTTGTTAGATAACGTTTTTGCTCTGAAAAGCCTGGGCGTGAAGAATGTAATCCATTAGAAATAAATTTGTATAGTAAAGCTATATGACGCCATGACGTCATAGTATTTATAGCGTCATAGTTGGGACCCAAAATGGCGCCTGTAAATCAGTTGTCGTAACTTTCCCTATACAGGGCTTTGGGATAACCTGCTCTAATACGTCAGAATCGCTCCTACGTCACTTCTTTTCTGACAAGTCAGAATAGCGCAGTGACGTAGGAACCAGCCTGACGTCATTTAGAGCAGGTTATCCAGTCTAAATCTACGTGACATTTGTTCAAATCTTCATAACTTCATAACTTTGCATTAAATAAAGTAATTTAACAATTTAAATGGAATTTATCAAGAACGACCATTATCTATTTCTGAACTATTAAAGCGAGAACGACAATCTATTTATCTTATTTTTATCTGATACATCTTTCATAAATGCTTTCTGTAGTGAAATAGAAATTGCGACAAAATTCAGCTCAAAATTACAGGATGGCGCCACGGCTATTATAAAGACCAACATATTCGTATTAAAAGCATTGATTGTAGGTTATTTATTATTGTATAGTATGATATTAAATAATGTGCTGAACAGTAGGATGTATTGATTAGAATTATATCTGAATCTAAACAGAGATTCTATCTCTCAGTGCGCGAGAGAGAGAGAGGGGGAGGGAGAGAGAGAGAGAGGAAGAGCGAGAGAGAGGGAGGGGTGGGTGTAACAACTTAAAAAAAAGATTGATAATTGTGTTTGGGGAAACAAGAGAGAGAGAGAGAGAGAGAGAGAGAGAGAGAGAGGAAGAGCGAGAGAGAGAGAGGGGTAGAGAGAGTTTGATAAACAAAGGTAGCCATTAAATAACTCGATATTAAAGAGACAATAACACTCTTGCTGGCTTGACAGGTCCAGAAAAAAATAGCCTTATTCTAACTACTAGATGTTTAAATGTCCTACCTGTTGTGTAAATTATCCATTACAACCTATCTTACTTGTCCAGAGGGCTCTAAAATATGTTAAATTCCAAGTTGCATTTGAAAGTGCTTACGTAAGGCTTTTCAAACCATGTTACGGCATGTGGTTGAATTTTTCCAATTTTTAAAATTATGTGTGTTAAGATAAAATATGCATCATTTATTAATTGGAATATTGTAAAATAGTACAAATTGTTGACCAGAATAAAGATTGGAACATATTATTCAGTTACAACAACAGTGGTATTGGGGCTTTAAAGGCCCCGATCCAGATTTCCGATATTTCAGACAATATCAAGTTTTGGTGTATAATCCGTGCTAAAATGGATGTCGCGGTGGTTCAATGAGGAGAGGGAGAGAAAGAAAGAAAGAGAGAGAGAGAGAGAGAGAGATGTGTGGTTTAACGTCCACTCGACACAAACTAGATCAATTCGGGACTAACATACGGGTCAGTTTTATTTCAATTATTCACTTGCGGGTAATGGTGTTTAACAGTGGGAGGAAACCGGAGTACCCGGGGGGAAACCCGCGAGCCCGGACAGGCGACCATACTTCTTGTCACGTACAGACCGGGGAATAGAAAACACGTTAGTTGACCCAATGACAGGCTTTATGATACAGCGTGCACATGCTAACCATTCCCCCCACCCCGTCAACATATACCCTTCAGTACGGATGATATCTATCGATATTACAATTAATCATACTCGGGCTCAAACACACGAAAATCGTACACAGCTACCCATAATTCTGTGATGTTTAAACCAGGAAATGGAATGGGAAGGCGTTGAACAATCTGATTACAACACAGATTCTATTTCGTTTCTTTTTTATAGCTCAAAATTTCGTTTTACTTGTCTTTACTACACTAGGATCTGGAAGAGTTGTTATCATCGACGTGTTCTGGATGATGTGAGGGATTAGCCAATGAAACAGTCTGTTATGGCGAGTTCTTGGCCTTTTGAGGCACGAAACTGTGGCTAAACCACTAGAAACGTCAACGCTCATTGATTAATCAATGTCTGACGTCATAAGACCAATGGCCGCTCGTTTGACCCATAAATTGTCAGATCTTCATGTAGTGAAGGCCATCGAATGTATGAGAAACGAAACGAAATATAGATCTGGGGCCTGTTTCACGAAATTTTAACTAAGATAAAATCCGATTGGATAGTATTAGATTGATTTTAGCGCTTAGCCAATCACATTTGAGTATGTACTAAAATTTGGATTTTATCTTAAGTTAAAATTTCGTGAAACAGGCCCCTGTATTTTAATCAAATCGGGTGTTTAACGTCCCACCCCGACGATTTTGTCTGTTACTCAGCGACACCATGAAAAATACTTCGCGACCCCAACTTTTTTAGCGACCTAGATGTTGGAGTGTACGTAAAAAAAACCTTGACTGTTGGAATTCGAATTAAGAGTAGGCCGTAGTACCGCTAGACAGGCATAAATTCCCCCCACGGCAAGCTGTATGGCGTACGCTACTCCCGTCTTCATTAGCCCAGTTGCACGTTAAAAAATGTCAATGAGATCAAGTTATTAAGTGACAGAGACTTACCTTTTAAACCATTGAGGGGGTTAATGTACATATGCTTTTGATAAACTGCATATGTAAATTGAGTTAAAGGGGCCATCCCGATAACATTTTGGGGGGTTAAAACTGCTTAATTTTGTATGAAAACCCCTTAATAACCTCTAAGTTAGATCCGAGCAACTTCTTGAAGCTATGTGGTACGTTTTCAAACACATTCCAATCGCCGGTATTGCATTACACAGAAGTGTCTGGATAAAACGAGTCTATATATGTGCAGCTTTCAATTTAACCCTATTGACTCACTTTTAAAGCTCTCTATTGATTAAGTTAAAATTGGTATCAAATATAGTCGCTCTTATCAAGTAAAACGACCATAGCAATTTAAAAGAAAAACTTAAAAGAACCAGTGTCCAGTTCAGCTTTTTTTGCATTCACGTCCAAACTACTCAATATTTTGAACTGAATTTTTCAGACAAGGTAAATACACTATTCCTCTATATATTGGCGTTTAAATTTCATACGTTCATGAACGTGTAATTTTCAGATTTTTTGAAATCCGGGCTGGCCCCTTTAACTCATCGGTCTAAAAGATCTCTGTCACTCGTTTACTTGATCTCATTTCACTCTACAGAAATCCAATTTTAACTTGTATTTTGCATCTGAGATAAAGGACGTTTAAAAATTGGATGTAAATAAATTGCCCGATGTCAATATTATACCCATTCCTTTATTTCCCTGGATAACATTAGCCCAGTTGCACGTTAGAGAGAGAGAGAGAGAGAGAGAGAGAGAGAGAGAGAGAGGGGGAAAGATAAATGGGTTTAACGTCCACTCAACAAAACTAGGTCAATTCGGGACTAAACATGTTAAATAAATTTCCAACCAATCAAGTGCGCGGGTACTCATCCGGGTCATCCAGGCACACTGTATGGCGTACTACCGTACTCATTACCCAAGTTGGGGACAAAACAGTTGCACATTAAAGAAAGGTAAGCGGGTTTTTTTCACCCACTGGAGCCAGGTGTTATGACGTCATATGTGAATTGTGGGCTAGGATAAGGGTTAGGCTTGGCCCAGGTTTAGGGTTAGGGCTAGCCCTGTCTAAAACTCGAGATTCTGACGAAAGCTGCAGGCCACGGCCCTTACCCTAACCCTTATCCTAACCGACATCCACATATTATGACGCCATAACACCTGACTCCAGTGGATGAAAAAAAAAACCCCGCTAACCTTAAAAAATCTCTAACCAATCAAGTGCGCAGGTATTCATCTGGGTCATCCAGACTCATTATGATTTACGAGTTTCCTTGTTGTTCAAAGTTACCATGGTAATCAAAGACTAATCTTTCTCAAGGGAAATATAATTGGAAACACGCATTGTTCCATCTCGGTAGGAAATTCGACGGTGATTCCAACGGTGGGCTCAGGTGTACCAAACAAAAAAACCCAGAAGATGTCCAGATGGGACCTAGAAAACAAGACTATAGATAGGTCATCCAGTTCAAGACATAATGCTTTTGTATCGGTACATTTATCTTCTCGGATACTAAGGGGTTGGTGTGCCTGTCTGGGTCTTGACCCAATGTTAATCCCGATTTCTCTCCCCCCCCCTCTTTCTCGATCGATCTCTCTCTCTCTCTCCCCCCGTCTCTCTCTCAGCACCTAATAGTAAGGTTCGAACTCCCAGATCCGTGACCAATTTCCGGGGAGGAAGGTTTGACGATTGATTCTGGTAGGGGGGACTGTTCTGAGGATTTGTGCAGTTTGCAACCTCTGGGAAGTGTGGGCAACTCGCAGGAGACCCCAAAATCCAAGATGGCTGCCGAAATAGCGCATATACTTATAGTTGGGGGAAAATGTCATCAAACCGCCTTTGTAATATGTCATTTTTATAGTTTTCAGGGTCACTGGATCCATTAACAACACTCCTAAGACATTTTGATGCACCTATATTCCAATGTGGCGGAAATCTGGTGGAAATTTATGTCGAGCGGACGTCTGTCTCCCCCTCCCTCTCTCTCCCCTCTCCCCCCCTCTCTCTCTTATCCCAATTAGCCCAATTATCGTGGAATTTAAAGGTCTTCTTATCCCAATGTTAATCCCGAATTCTCTTCCGCCTTCCTCTCTCTCTCTCTCTCTCAGCACCTAAATGATCAAATTTATGTCGAGCGGACGTCTGTCTCCCCCTCCCCTCTTTCTTTCTCTCCCTCCCTCTCTCCCCTCTCCCCCCCTCTCTCTTATCCCAATTAGCTCAATTATCGTGGAATTTAAAGGTCTTCTTATCCCAATGTTAATCCCGAATTCTCTTCCGCCTTCCTCTCTCTCTCTCTCTCTCTCTCAGCACCTAAATGATCAAATTTATGTCGAGCGGACGTCTGTCTCCCCCTCCCCTCTTTCTTTCTCTCCCCTCTCTCTCTCCCCTCTCCCCCTCTCCCTCTCTTATCCCAATTAGCTCAATTATCGTGGAATTTAAAGGTCTTCTTATCTCTCCGCGTTTCCATTAACTTGTCAGATAGCATCCTGCACCCCCTGTAAGAGACGTGTCTAATGGACAGGGTCGGAGTAAGTTATGGCATCAAAATGTACACACGATTGTGACTAGATTGCCGATGGCTGTATAATAATGTCATCTAGCACAGCAGGTTCTGGTCCGCTTGCTAAAAGCTTACACCTAAATATCGCCAATAATTAAAATCAAACCTTGTTTTTCTCTTGGAGCAAACGTCGAAAACAAGGCTGTTTTACGTTCATCTTCTTGAAATAGACGATTAGTATACGTCAATCATCACTCGTGGGCGGATTTCGGGTAATAAAAAAAGGTCGTCAAAAATGGAGAAACTACGGGAGATTATTTCTTAATGTGATTGACACCGTTTCTAACAAGGGAAATGTCACGAAACGGGGCTTCACGTCTAACTGATCTGCAACGACTGGGTTAATGAAGACCTGAATGAATAAAATGGGGTTTAACGTCCTACGCTTAAGCACCTAACCTGGGCTAATTGAGGACGGGCATACGCCATACGGTGTACTATGGGGGAAATTTTGCCTGGGCAGCAGCTGAATTCCAACTGCCAAGGGTTCTTTTACGTGCACGCCAATGTGTACACGGGACCTCGGTTTTTCGTCCCACCCGATCGACTAGGCAGCTGTCATTGTCATGGCCCTCCTTCTGCAACCAGCGTGGCAGGATATCCACAACTGCACCGCCCAAATTAGCTAGATCTACCAATCAATCAGGGCCCGAAACTAGACTATTACAGCATACTGGCCTTACTTATGATGATTTATAGTATCCATGATGGTAAAAATTCCTCTGGCTTGCGGCTGTTGTTTCGAACCCTGGTGTGAGCGTGTGTGGCATGGAGATAGGGGCGCCTTCTCAACCTCGTGGGTTTCCTCCGGGCACTCCGGTTTCCTCCCTCGGCTTAAGACCCCTTCGCGCAAGCGAATTATTGAAATAAAATTAAAAGTCCCGAAATGACCTAGTTGTGCTGAATGGACGTTAAACGCCATTTCTCTCTCTCTCCCTCTCTCTCTCTCTCCTCGCTCTCTATCTCTCTCCCTCTCTCTCTCTCTCCCTCTCTCTCTCTCCTCTCTCCCATCTCTCTCTCCTCTCTCCCTCTCTCTCTCCTCTCTATACCCCGTTTTACATCTGTTAACCACACAAAAATTAAATAAAATTTTTCAATCCCATTAAATGGAAGCAGAATAAATACTTTTCAATATTCGCGAAGTATACTTTAAAATGTCGGTCAACTAGCTCAGTGTCTGTTCTCAAGCGGAGCTAACTGAAGACAGGCAGTCTAAGTTAAGTATGGGAACTTATTTGTTAAAAATGCTTTTATTTGAGAGTTAAATCTGTCTATTGCAGATCTGTCTTTAGGCCTAACATGTTATCTAAATTATTAATTAGACATTTTAATGTACTTACCGGGGGCCGGTTGCTCAAAACTAAGTTATTATAACGATCCGTTAAACAGAGGCGGATCCAGGAAATCCAGTTAGGGGGCCCCTGAAAAACTCGGGGTTTCAGTGGTGATTTGTGGCGCATATCTATTTTATACTGTTATTTAGGGATTTAGGGGGGGGGGACCTAGCCCCCCCCTAGTTCCGCCTCTGCCGTTAAACTCTAACGGATCGTCTCTTGCTAACGTGTCGTTTGTTAACGGTCCATTAAATTTTTGTTGCTGGAAAGCCAATAATATTATCTGTTAGCTAAAAGATTGATTAAAGTTAATCCAAGATAAGACTGCTTGATCATTGGCTGACTTTTAAATTAATAATCTTATTGTACATGTATAACAACTTCATAGAAGTTAGTATTAACAAAAAAACTGAAGACAATGTGACAACTGTGCAGTCTGTTCACAAAACTTAATTAAAGACAAAAAGATAACTGTAGAATTCACTACAGAAAACACTATAGAATACTTTCTTTTTTCCTTTAGAAATACTAGCATAAATATGTAGGAAAGGTTATGGGATTTGCACCACAGAATATTTGGGGCCATTATTTGCTACAAGCCCCCAACATTATGTAAAATACTATAGCATTACATCCTATAGAATGGTCTATAGAAAATCACACTGGTAATGTATGACGTTTTGCTACAGTCCACTAATGCCATCGTTAAACAGACAACGGAGCCCAACACCTCCGTTAAATAAAACGGCAAGTTAACGACACGTTAAAGTTAGCGGGGCTTCCAGCAACAGCCTTTCTCTCCGTTAAAGTTAATGATCGGTTAACAACTCCATGTTAACGGATCGTTGAAAGTTAACGGAGCTTTGAGCAACCGGCCCAGGAACCATAACCGATTATCGATGCCATCTGAAGTCTGCGTTTTTTACTAGATTATAATACGTATTTAGGTGGATGCGGTAACCGTAGAAGTGGATATTCGAGACTTGATTATCGTAGCAGCGGTATGAATTAATGATAATCGAGGCTAGGGTATAATCATATCGCCGATCTCTTGGCTCAGAGTGAAGAAATTTGATTTAAATTTTTCAAAATATTATTTTTTTCTTAACATTACAATTTCAAATATTTAAGTTATATATTTAAAATCTATTTAAATAAGGCCTTAAAATAGATGGTCTCCATAAACAGTCCTACCTTGTTAAAGAATAATCCTATAAATCCTATAATTCACTATTGCCAGCTGAGAAATTGACAAAAAATATCATTTCAAATTCCAAATTCCAACGTTTGAACATAGCTATTCCATTGAGGTAATAGGAAAACAATGGAGGAAATTGTGTTATTATATATTGTGTCAATGATTTTTGAGTGTGGGAAATAATGCCCATGGTCGTATAATAGTGAGTTAATAACCTAGTAGGCAAAAGACAGAAATAATTGTGTTGTCCTAAATGCATTTAATATACTTCAATCCTTTTATTGATTTTGTTTTGAACTAGGCCTACTTCTGATACATTTAACTATGTGGTTACTTGTGTAGCGGAATTTATACAACAATATGCTTGCATTCGTAATTCTTACAACATATAATAGATCATGACTCATGCTGACACGTTATAATTATTTTTTGGGTTGCATTTCCAGTTGTTTTCAAATATGAGTGAAGTCTGTGTCACCTCAGGCCCGGGACTGTACAGCGCAGTGGACGCTTACGGCTAGCCCCCGGATCCATTCGCTTTTTTTTTTAATTGTTTGTTTGTTGTTGTTTTTTGAGTATGGTGTCTTTTCGTTATGTTTGTCTTTTGTGTAAATCATATGTGATGTAGCCCCCCTGCACTTACTATTAGAAAATATGAAATTCTCGCTTTAATTATTATTATAGCGACCATTGCCAGCTCTATCTAATTTCTCCTAATGCCGTTTTAATATAGTTTATACCAGTCACTGAAAAATCTGCCTTTCTTTAGGCCTAAAATGTAATGAAAACTATTAATTAAACTAAATTGTCCGGGCCATAATCGATGTCAAGGCTAGCCTGTGATATTTTGTCCGATTTGCTGAAAAGATTTCCTTCGTGATTAACGATTAAATGGATAATTGAGACCATTAGTTTTGTCTTACCGAAATTTTCAGCAAATTGCCTTTACATTATCTAGCTTTTAACTATTATAGCGACAACTACCAGCTCTTACCAAAATTTTCAGCAAATTGCCTTTACATTATCTAGCTTTTAACTATTATAGCGACAACTACCAGCTCTTTATCTATAAATCTCCTATAATGTCGCTTTAATACAGTTTATATCAGTCATAAAAAAAACCCGAAATAAATACTGTAATCTCATTTTAAATAGATGGGAAGTCTGGTCAGAATAAATAGTTCTTAATACAATGCCTAATGTTCATTATATTTTTTAACGCTTAGTTTAGCAGGGAATTGGTTAATATAGTTTCCACGACGAGGCGTCTCTTCTTAAAAGCAATTAGATTAAATAAATAAAAAAAGCGGTCATCCAGATCTTTAGACATATAGCTCCTTAGAGGCGACTTTCGGGGCGTAAATATTTGTAATATTTTTGTTTTGTTAACGTTCAAATGAAATGAGATGGGGTTTAACGTCCTACGCTTATGCACCTCACCTGGGCTATTTGAAGACGGACATACGCCATACATGAGGGGAATTTTGGCCTGAATTCCAACTGCCAAGGGATCTTTTACGTGCACGGCAATTATGTACACTGGACCTCGGTTTTTCGTCCCATCCGAACAACTATGAAGCTGTCCTTGTCAGGCCCCCCGTCTACATCACTGACAAATGGAAACCAAAAAAAACGAGTTAAACTTTCTCGGCCAATGCAGGGATCGAACACCCGACCTCCAGGCTAGCGAGCAAGCACCCTTTTTTATTTTTTTTTATATTTAGATCCAGTTACAAACATTCAAATGTGTCATACAGTATAGAAATAAAACATCATAAGGCAATTATATCACAGACTGAATATAAACGATATGACTATAAGTAAATAAATAATAATTATATAACAAGATTATTGTCTAATACAACAGACAATTATATCACAGACTCGAGCAAGCACCCTACCCACTTAGCCGGATAAGTAGTAGTTATTAGCACACTTTCCGAGGTGTATCGGTGAAGATCAGAACAGTTTTGGTCGAGGGGTCCAACCGATCTTCACCGATACACCGCGGAAAGGTGCTAATAAGTCACTTACATCACAGTTCTATCGAGTATTGTAAAGCGATATGTGAAAAACAGTATTTATTATCGAGTGGTGTCAAGGGAAATGTGACAAATACATTCTGCTCTTTCATTTATCCTTGTCTGTGTCTCACGTTACATGTCACGGGGATTTCGCAGTGCGTCTTGCTTCGTTACTCTAAGCGTAAAAACAGTCACGTGTTGTTTAGACTGCACACCTACATTCGGCAAACCTCGACAGATTCCGGTACTCTCCGTAACCTACATCTAGACTCGGATGTATGATAGTAATTGATATGTACCTACGACCATACATTAGCGATGCGGCTAGTCAACTACCGATTTACTTCAACGGGAAAACGTGCCGCTTTCACAAAATAGTCCTAAAATGGCGTCTTTTCTAGATTTTATCGCTATTGGGGCCAGCCATTTTTAGTTTGTTGATATAATCTCCATGGCCATGGGGGCAGCCATTGTTTATCCGGGTCCTTTAAAATAGTTCCAAAATGGCGGATTTCATCATACAGCCGAATCTAGATGTAGGGCACCAGAATCTGTCGAGGTTTGCCGAATGTGCACTCCTATTGAAAGATGGAGGAAGTGTTTGACACCACAGATAGATGACGTGAACATCGTAAAACAACAAGGTCGTGGCTTGATCTCGCTTTAACTACGTACATCTTATCAAGCCCTCCACGTAACACTCTGCATATTTCGGTACTACGTTTCATTGGGTATAAGCCCAGCTTGCGATCCAATCAGATTCCTTGGTTGTCGCGAATGCCATGACTCGCGATTTCAAGCTAAAATGTCTACCTGTGATAATCGAGTTCCAGAGTTCAATAGAGCGGGTTAAACACGTTCCAAATACAATTTTAACAGAAAGATTCTTGCTACGCTAGATGCGTAATATAGCTTTCACGAATCGGAAGTGGCAAACACCAAAGGAAACCACGAGTGACCGCTCTATATAACTGACTGAAGTGGCGAGTGAAAACAGATACACGGGCGAATTTCGGCTCACTAATAATCCCTTCGAGGACCAAAAGTTGTCATATCGGCCTGTGAGAGGATATGTGACAATTCAAAACAGAATTTGACTCTCACTAGAAAAGAGAAAACTATAGAAAAATATAGAAAAAGTCCGTGCATACCATGTTTTTGTTAAGTATAGAATGAATAAAAACACGTGAATATAGGGAATATTTCTCGCGTTCTCTTATCTAGTGACTGAATGAAATGGGGTTTAACGTCCTACGCTTAAGCACCTTACCTGGGCTAATTGAAGACGGGCATACGCCATACAGTGTGCTATGAGGGAAATTTTTGCCCGGGCAGCGGCGCTACGGCCTACTCTTATATCGAATTCCAACTGCCAAGGGATCTTTTACGTGCACTCCAATGTGTACACGGGACCTCGGTTTTTCGTCCCATCCGAACGACTAGGCAGCTGTTCTTGTCAGGCCCTCCTTCTGTATCACTGACAAGGGGAATCACGTCGAAAAATCGAGATGAACTTTCTCGGCCAATGCAGGGATCGAACACTCGACCTCCAGGCTAGCGAACCAGCGCCTTATCCACTTAGCCACCGTGATCCCTCTTATCTAGTGACATTGAATTACTTTTTGAATTGTATAACACACTATATCATTTGTATAAGAGAATACTTATGCCATGCTTATAAACCATTGATTGTTTTTCCATATAAACTGTGTTGCGTTTTTTTTATATATATAAAACGTGTTATCTATCATATTTGTACACCTGCTTATTGCGAACACTATTATAATTAAACACATTTAAAACCATATAAAGAAAGGCTGAACATCTGCCGCTAAAGTCGCCATTTTGTTACCGTACGACATCTTTATTTTGTGGAGAATGCTAGGCCCCATTCGGCAAACCTCGACAGATTCCGGTACCCTCCGTAACCTACATCTAGACTCGGATGTATGATAGCAAGTGATATGTACCTACGACCATACATTTGCAATGCGGCTAGTCAACTGCCGGTTTACTTTAACAGGAAAACGTGCCGGTTTTTACCCAAAAAAGTCCCAAAATGGCGTCCTTTCTAGATATAATCTCTATGGGGGCAGCCATTTTTTAGTTTTTTGATATAATCTCTATGGGGGCAGCCATTGTTTTATCCGGGTCCTTTAAAATACTTCCAAAATGGCGGAATTCATCATACAGCCGAGTCTAGATGTATGGTAACGGAATCTGTCGAGATTTGCCGAGTGTGCTAGGCCCGAGACGGTCCTGTGCATTTTATGCCGTCATATGTGGAATTATGGTTAGGGTAATGGTTAGTCTTTGCCCATGGTTAGGGTTAGGGCTAGCCATGTACACATCTCGTGACTCTAGCCCTTATCCTAACCCACAATATCATGTCATAAAATCTAGCGTTCTCCCTTTAAATAATATATACTAACGTAAGAACAAATAATGACTGTGAAGATCCCCCCCCATCTCTTTCTCTCTCTCTCACTCTCTCTCTCATCACAATTGGAGCAATTGGGATCAAATTGTCAAAAATTTAACACTCATTCCACATTTTAGAATCAGTGCAAGACTCGTGTATTCTTTAGTTAGGACGCCATTTGTAATGGTCAGAAAAAGCAGGTCTTATATGACAAAACCTCGTGGGTTTTCTCCGGGTTTCCTTCCACTACGCGCCAACGAATTGTTAAAATAAAATTAAACCCTATGTCAGTCCCGAAATGATCTAGTTTGTGTAGAGTGGACATTAAACCCCATTTCTCCCCTCTCTCTCTCTTTCTCTCTCTTTCGGGTCTAAAGGCATATATTAATTTAATATAAGTGATTTTCATTCTTTTTTTAAAAATTTCTTGGTGATTATGTTCGTGAAATCATGAGCAGTCCAAATTGACGTTGACGTCTGTATGACGTATGCCCGTCTTCATTAGCCCAGTTCGGAGCAGAACAGTAGGACGTTTAACCCCATTTCATTTTATTTCACGCCGTCCGTCTACAATTAGCTACGCTTGAGAAACAGGCACTAAGCTAGTTGACCGACATTAAAAGTCTTAAATCGACGAAAACTCTAAATATATTTCGAGTATTTTGAGAAACATATTTTCTGTTTTTAATTAATAAAATCGGGAAGGTTTATTCGTCTTTTTTTTTCTTATCTGGATGGGCTCCCTCAATATCCCAACATTTCCCCCCCCCCCCAAAAAAAAAGAAAATCATTCGTGCATGGTAAAGGGTATTTAACTAGTTGACGTGTTTACAAAGTTTCACAAAGACGCATTAAAATTAATCGCGCATGGCAAGGGGTATTTTAATTAGATGGCATGCGTGCAAAAGTTTACACATGAATGTCATTCGCGCATGACAAAAAAGTACAATTATCGACGCACGACATCGGTTTCGCAAAAATATTTTAATAAATTTTATTCTGATGAAGTATTCCACGCAAATGTCATCGTATCTATCCATCATATTTTATTTAATATATCCCACCCTACGTGGGATGTGAAAGGAGGTGTTACCGGGTGTTCTGAAATGAACATCACTAGTTGGAGACGGAGAGAAACATCACTACTAAAGAGAGAGATATGGGGTTTAATATTGTCACAAAGTGACCTCAGGTTCTTTAACTTAATTGCTCCTTTTCCTAATTACCAACAAACACCACAACTAAACAGATAATTTTCAATATATGTATATTATTTGCATTCATTTACATATACAATTTTAAAGGTTTTACACAGTTTAATGTATTAAAGTTACAGTTCATTTCACCATCCAATACGCTGTTCCTTTAAATCAATCAATCCTCCTGGTTAGCATTCAGATTATTTTTCTATCTTACGTCCACCATCCCCATCGCGTGAGGTTTCTTAAAACATTTCAAACCGGAACACACATTTTCTGAAATTCACAAAACATTCACATGTCACAGATTCACACAATTTCCCGGATTCACCTAGACTCAGTAGTTGTATTAAAATTCACCAAGATTTAAATATATTTCATCATCCAAATCACCAAGATTTAAATATATTTCATCATCAAAATCACCAAGATTTAAATATATTTCATCATCAAAATCACCAAGATATATATGTGTACTTCACCAAGACTACATAGGCGTTTGATTCACAAAAGTCACCAAGATTACTAATACGATTCACAAGGTTATCCCTGGATTCAACTATCGATCACCCGGACATTATAAGTTTAATGTTATTTTACCAAGAAGCGGATTCATCCCCTTTAAATACATCGTATTTACTTTACCACGTTTTTCATCTAAAGCCAGTCATTGGTGTTACTGTACAGATGTTTAAACAGTCATGTCTGGTCTATTAAAAATCTCTCTCATCTGATCTAACTAGAGAAACCAGCCATACCCTGTAACTTTTAAAACCTCTCTGACAAACTTTTCTAATTCCTACACCAAGAAACTTTCAGTCAGTCACACATCAAATCAAAACTATGCACCACATGCACATGCATCACAACCTAGACACATGCATTACTTCACATCCTTATTACCTAACTTGTCAAATTATACCCACAATCATTCTGTAAAAAACAACACATATACATTGAAAATAAGTAAACTTTATTAACAAAAACCTGTACAAACCCTATAAAATGTTTATAAAAGAATTAAATATTTATTTTAACCATCTACTAAATTAATAAGGTACCCTAAACGACCGAAAAAGCCCATGTCACAATTAAACCTATTAAATAAACATACCAATTGTGACAAATATCTACTCATTTTGGGACTAACATATGGTTCAATTCTATTTTAATAACACGCTTGCACGTAGGGGTCTTTAGCAGTGGGCGGAAACCGCAGGTTCCGGTAAAAACCCACGAGGTTTGGCATGTGACCCTACTACTTGTCACCTACAAACGGGGAATCGAAACCCCGCCAGTTGACTCAATGACAGACCTTATGATACCCCCCCCCCCACACACACATACACACTGGTTAACACTAGCTGTACATTTAATTTGACTTTTAGAAGCGGACTTGTATATTTATAGGGATATTAAAATATTTAAAAAAAATATTTCAAAAGTCATGAAAAGCTATGAATTTTGATAGCTTAGTTAATTTTTTTCGAGTACCAGAAAATAAAAAAACCAAATGAATTTAATTGTGTGTTTTTACTGAAATATTTTCCAATAAGTACGATCAAACAAGTCATAAATATTGAAATTATACATTTAGAAAAAAAATAATACATGTATATGATAACATTTCAAACGTTTCAAGCGCTCAAGAGTTCGTGCAATACATTTTTTTCAATTTAACTAACGGCCCAATATTTGACTTATCATATAACATCATTAATCGAAATTGATCATTGATCGTTGATCTTTGATATATTATTCCTTAAGTTTTCGTTCGGTCACGACATCAACCATTTCAACTAACTACTGCATGAATAATTATTGTTAATATACAACCCTGCATCGTTTTAATTAACTCCAAATATTAGCAAAATAAATCTTTCATATCATATTGTTTTACTGTTCAAGACGAGTGTCACCACTCGGCGATATGATATCGGAGAGAAAAAAAATCGATCGAGCGCCGGTAAATTGCCGCCAAGGGTAACAATCCACTACAACGTTAGCGAATCAGTCGCTTACAAGAAGCTTGCGGTCGAGAGATAGTTGATGTTTAAAACGCCCAGAGTTGGATTGGAGGAAACTATATAGCGAAGACTTGTGGTTGAAGCTCTTGGATAGTTCCACCGTTATATAGCAGATGGGAGGCTAATTGGTTGGCACGGTATACAGTACATTTACAAAACCATTTCAGCATGGATCTTTTCTCATTCTAGCAAACGATACCTCAAGTAATCAGGCAGACTCTGTGCGATGAATACAAGTTGACGGGTTATTATTGATGAAGTTCTGTTATGCACAGTTATAATGTAGATGCTGGACGGAAGTGTTATCTTCTCTTTAATTAATACCACGGGTCATGCCGTTTGGACACGCATATCTTTTATTCATCCACTAATTGACCGGGCACCTGTTAGGATTTGTGTGACGCAAGCGGTCGTAGCAGGTTTTTAATTGCTGATGAACAAAGCTCTCAAGTCGTCCATTGCATTGTGTGCATTTTTCTCTTATCCCGTCTCTTCAGAACACGTGGGACGTGGATGTATTTATTTTAAAACTTACATTGATATTCCTGTTTCTATCCGTTCCTTAGTACCAGGAACTTCGCGATAAAGGGTTGATGACTTCCCCTTGTGAAAGTTTATTCAAACAGAAACTATATTGTGTGAAAGACAATTATTTTCGACTAGGAACATTTGACGTTTTATCGAATTATGATGGGCTTATTAGAAACGTCAACTATGGACCAAATTAACGAACGAGCTATTCATTTTTCCCGTAATGACAAAATGACACCCAAGTCTAAATCTTTTCTCGTCTCAACACCGAACAAGGCTGGGATCAAATAAACACCAATTGCTGAACGTGAGTATTTATATAAGTCATCTTTTAGGATTGTCAATAATTTAATTTCACATTTTAAACACAAGGTATAATTTTATGGATACACAATTTCTTAGTTTAATACTGACCCACGTTTCAACGTGGATTTGGCTTTGACGATCGCTTTGAAGATTCTGGACCCTGTTTCTCGAAATCTTAAATAAAGATAAAATCCAAATTTGAGTAGATACTTCAATTTTGATTGGCAAACCACTAAACTCAATTCAATATCATCCAATCAAATTACTAAAATTTGGATTTTAACTTAGTTAAAATCAGTTGAAACAGGCTCCTGAACATTTTCTCCGCTTGTGCCCACTGTATTCAGATGCACGAAAAAATACAATACATCTCTTACCATCACACCATCAATCAATTAAACCACTTATTTTTGGCATAGAAAATCAGGCTACATCTTATAACATCTGATCCATTCACTTGATTTGATAATTGTTTTTGGGGGGGGGGGGTGTGTTTGTTTTTTTGTTTTTTTTGCAATGTCTATTTTCTGTCTTGTCCGCAGGTTTATCTTGTATATTTTTGATTTGCATGTAGTGCGGTCCTCCTGCATTTACTAATATAACGAATGCTTCGATGTTGCCAGATCTGTTTCTATTTATAGAACACTTTTAACATGTTATAAAAATGATACTTCCCATTTTTTTCATTTGTTTAAAAGGGACAATAACACTCTTGCTGGCTTGACAGGTTTCGAAAAAAAAAATTAGCCTTATTCTAACTACTAGATGTTTATGTGTCCTACCTGTTGTGTAAATTATCCATTACAACCTATCTTCCCTGTCCAGAGGGTTCGAAAATATTTTTTAAATCCAAGTTGCATTTGAAAGTGTTTACGTAAAGTTTTTCAAACCATGTTACGGCATGTAGTTGAATTTTTTCAATTTTTAAAATTAGGTGTGTTAAGATGAAATTTGTATCATTTATTAATTGGAATATTGTAAAATAGTATAATTGGTTAAAGCCCCAATATCACTATTGTTGTAACTGAATAATATGTTCCAATCTTTATTCTGGTCAACAATTTATACTATTTTACAATATTTCGATTAAAAAATGATACAAATTTCATCTTAACACACCTAATTTTAAAAATTGGAAAAATTCAACTACATGCCGTAACATGGTTTGAAAAGCCTTACGTAAGCACTTTCAAATGCAACTTGGATTTAAACATATTTCCGAACCCTCTGGACAAGTGAGATAGGTTGTAATGGATAATTTACACAACAGGTAGGACACTTAAACATCTTGTAGTTAGAATAAGGCTAAAAAAATTTCTGGACCTGTCAAGCCAGCAAGAGTGTTATTGTCCCTTTAACCAGAATAACGATTGGGACATATTATTCAATTACAACAAGAGTATTATTGGGGCTTTAAATAGATTGTATTTATTTGACTTTCACCATTATATTTTATAATATATACATAGGAGATCTGTATATTACATGTATATGTTTTATATTCCTTGTATGAGGAGAGAGGTGATATAGGCCTTGCCTGTTACCCGATCGCTTTTCGAAAATTCTGCAATACAATCAAGCAGTATTAAACTCAGTAATTGTGTATTCATAAAATTCAATCTAATTAAAATACAGATCTATATTTCGTTTCGTTTTTTATACTTTCAAAATTTTGAACTATAAAAAACAAAACGAAATCAGATTGCATAAAAAGAGTCTTTAATTTAATTTTAATTGTGAGTGTGTTTTGAGGTTAAAGACGATATACAAAGTTAACATTCATTATCGGAATTGTTTAGGGTTTCGCTGAATTTTACAACTTTTAAACAAATAAAATCATTGAGTTGAAACTCAGATCGCAATGAAAACTGGAGAACTGCTAAGCAAAACATAGACTAAACAAATAATACAAGAAAACCACGCAGTTAAATTATATATACGTTTCATTGAGCGAAGATATTGAATTTTAAGACAAAAACACATGACTTTTAACCGAAACATTAATTAATGGAACGCGCCATCGCGGCTTGATTTCCAAAGCTGTCAACGAAGAGTCAATCATATAAACGTTTTTCTATATTTCATGAATAATATCATTCTGAAGATCCTTTCAAGTTATATCGGGTTTTTTGTACATTGGAAATTGTCACAGAACAGTCTTTAAGTCCATTACCCTCCATTCGATATAACCGCAATTAATAACGAATCAATTCCGTAAATTAATATTTCTGAAAATTAGGCAAACGATCTCGGAACACGTCTCGGCCTTATCTCCGTGATACTTATAAAGGCTTTTAGTGTTTTCGTGTTTTCGTGTTTTCGTAATTCACTTTTTATGTTTTTGTGTTATTTAGGAGACATGCAGTAAACGTTGTCTCAGGTATAAATTGCAATTACTAGTAATTATGTGTATGATAAAGTCATGCAACAAAAGGAATACTTAAAAATACGTATGCAATATTCAACGCCTCGTTGATTTCGTTTCGATTTCTAATAACGGTATTATCATCGATCTTTAAGAGCACAATAGTAAAAGGGTTTCAATGCGGTCTTTATTGTTCGTGACTATCGTTGTCTTGAACTACAAGTCCATTATTATATTCTCGTCATCATTAGCAGGTTATTCAAGGACGTGTGAGGGAGAGACACAGAGAGAGAGAGAGAGAGAGAGAGAAACAGAGAGAGAGAGAGATGGGGTTTAACGTCCACTCCACACAACTAGGTCATTTTGGGACTAACGTATGGTTTTCAATTTTTATTTCAACAATTCGCTTGCGCGTAGGGATCTTTAGCAGTGGGTGGAAACCGGAGTACCCGGAGAAAACCCACAAGGTTGAGAAGGCGCCTCTATCTCCATGTCACATACGCTCACTCTTTTAAGCGAACTATTGAAATAAAAGTAAACCATATGTTAGTCCCGAAAGGACCTAGTTGTTTTGAGTGGATGTTAAACCCTATTTCTCTCTCTCTCTCCCCCCTCTCTCTCTCTCTCCACTTTTAAAACTCCAGCAACGTCTTTAATAGGTAGTCGAGGAGCAGAACAGTAGGATGTTAAACCCCATTCATTTATTTATTTGATAGGTATGTAGACTAGTAAATGAACATATTAACATAAGGTAAAAAATTTATGGGACGATAGTATCCTCTGCCTATTGTAGGTCTTTCTTTAGGCCTGAAATGTTATGTGAATTTTTAGACATTGATTAACTTATCCAGACAATAATCAACTATCGATGTCATCGTTAGCCTGCAATATTTATTGGATTATGACCCGATTTGCTGACCACTTTTCATTCATGATTTAATCATGAAATTGATAATCTGCTACGACTGGGCTATTGAATATAGGTTTACGTCATGCAGTGTGCTATGGCGGAAAATCTTTACCGGACAGTGGCACTACGGCCTACTATAATTTCGAATTCCATCTTGCAACGGTTATTTTACGCAGTCGTAAACGTGTACAAGGGACATCCGTCCTGTACCACCGACAAGAGGGAGCCACGTAGGTGGAAAATCCAAGGGAAAGTACCAAAGCAAGGAATACATACAAGAAAAGCAACGCCGTAGTTTGGTATTTTGATGTCATATTCAGAATAAACCCCGCAAACCTGATTTCTTTTGCACGAGGGGCCGCTGAATATCCCGAAAACGATTGTAGAGCTTGTGTACGAGATTTGTACTATATAGTAAATAACATTTCGTATCTTCAGGACGGATAGAACAATTCGGATTAAATTTCGTATAAAATCTTATTTTAACACTCCAACCCCCAGTATAACTGTATATTCAAAAATAAGTTTTGCTATCTACCAGTGAACAATCTCAAAGCGACTAATTATTTTGTACACGACGAACAGTCAATATGCTGATTACACTGATTTGCCTGATTACACTATTTTGCCTATACCGTTATTTTAGGACTTCGAATTTTGTGGCTCGTGAGTTTCCTACGGGCACTCCGGTTTCCCCCCACTGCTAAAGACCCCTACGCACAAGCAAATTATTGAAATAAAAATTGAAATTCATACGTTAGTCCCAAGATGACTTGGTTTGTGTTGAGTGGACGTTAAACCCCATCTCTCTCTCTCTCTCTCTCTCTCTCTCTCTCTCCCCTCTCTCTCTAATGGTTTCATTGGATTATTCGTACTTTGGTTTTATTTTATTTTTATTTTTATCACACCCTTGTAATAAACTTAAGTTCATTCTGAAATAGTATAATAACATTGATATTGAGCACAAAACGTGCTCATAGCGCCCACACAACAAAATGCAAATGTTAATGTTCTTTGGTTCTAAGCGACAAAATTGACAGAGTAGTGACAAAACATAGTTCAACTGTGAATAAATTCCACCATGCAGCAGCGGCAACTCTAGCTGGTCGGCCACCTCTGGCTTGTGGCTGTGCTTTCGAGCCCTGGTGTGAGCGTATGTGGCATGGAGATAGGGGCGCCTTCTCAACCGCGTGGGTTTCCTCCGGGCTCTCCGTTTCTTCAAACTGCTAAAGACCCCTCGACCATCAAACCACACATAAATAACCGTACGGGTTTATTTGTTCAAGCAGCACATCACGACAGACATCGATCAGAATTAGTGGAAGATTAAGCTAACTCCATCCCCTGACAGTTGACATTTTCCAATATACGTTAAATTCCATTTCTCTCTCTCTCTACTTTGTTTAAATGAAATGAAATGGGGTTTAACGTCCTACCGTTCTGCTCCTAGCCTGGGTTAACGAAGACGGACATACGCCATACAGTGTGCTATGAGGGAAATTTTGCCCGGGCAGCGGCGCTACGACCTACTCTGATATCTTATTCCAACTGCCAGGGGATCTTTACGTGCACGCTAATGTGTACACGGGACCTCGGTCTGACGTCCCATCACTGACAAGAAAAAGCCAAGTTTGTCTAAGGATTGTCAAACGAATTAAAACACGAAAAGGAGTGAATGCCATGTTTAACATACATATTATGTACCGGTTGTACGTGACAAGGAGTTGGGTCGCCTGTCCATCCTCGTGGGTTCTCTCCTGGTTAACTCAAACTGCTAAAGACCATACGCGCAAGCGAATAAGTGAAATAAAATTGAACCATGTGTTAGTCCCGAAATGACCTAGTTTCTCTCTCTCTCCTCTCTCTTTCTCTCTCTCTGCCTCTCTCTCTTTCTCTCTCTCTCCCACTCTCTTTCTCTTTCTGTCACTCTCTCTTTTCTCTCTCTCTTATAATATGTGGACCATATTCATAAAATAAAAGCCTTTTATAAGTGTAGTTTTTATTCTGAATGTTCAAACCTGGTAAAAACATATCCTTCCGCCAATTTTGATTTTCTGTGAAATAAATCTTTAATATCTAATGTGTTTACAGCCAACACAATAGGTATTATTACGCGTAATAGTCTGGTTCCGCGTTTCAATTGTTGTCAAGGAAGTAACCTCTGAATGGTACGCCATGCGTTGATTATTTAATAACTGTTTTGCGTGTAATCTTTTAAATTGCCGTCTGTATTATTTTTCATGAAAAGAAACGGAACTATTTTTTGTCGTTTTATTTTTATTTATGAGAGTGGTTAGGCTATTTATAGTCGGTTCACGTTTAATCTGCAGCATGATGTTTATTCTCGTTTTATCAGGGTTTGCGAAAGCGAATGAAAATGAAATAAAATGGGGTTTAACGTCCTACTGTTCTTCTCTGAACTTGGCTAATGAGGGAAATTTTGTCCAGACAGCGGCACTACGACTCACTACTCTTAAATTCCTACTATCAAGGTATCTTTAACGTGCACGTCAATTTTTACACGGAACCTTAAAGAAATAGCTTTGAATCCATAGCCACCCCACCCCACCCACACATCAAGCCCGTCCGTATGCCAGTATATATGTATAGGCATAGTTATCATCCAGACGCTACTTAACACACTGCAGAATTGGGGGACATATCAACTGAAAGTTTGACTTTCCTTGAAACAGTATCACAGATCTTCAGATTATGAAATATGAAATTTGGCGGGACCTTTTTTTTTTTCTTTTTTTTTCTTTTTTTTTGTTACGTCTTTTATGTAAATCATTTTAGTGAAGCCTGTACCAAGACAGGCCCGGGACTGTACAGCGCAGTGGACGCTTACGGCTGGCCCCCGGATCCATTCACTTGATTTGATAATTGTTTAGTTTTTGCAATGTCTATTTTCTGTCTTGTCCGCAGGTTTATCTTGTAGATTTTTTTTGTTGTTTTTTTTTTGTTTTGTTTGTTTTGCGTGTAGTGCAGTCCTCCTGCATTTACTATTAGAGCCACGGATAATGAAATATGAAATTTGGCGTGAATATAAATTTTGTAGCTGTAGTCATTCGGATGGGCAAACAGACAAGATCATGAGTGCATGTAAAAGAACCCTCGGCCATTCTATAACGGTAAGCTGCTGTCCGGGCAAAATATGTTCCCAAAGCACACTGCCATCTTGGCCCGGAAGAAAAGGGCGTTATGCCCTGTTTCATTTTCGACTGGAGGGCTGGGATGGCTGGAGTGCTGCACTTCGACCGGTCACCTTTGGCTTTCGGCTGTGGTTTCGAGCCCTAGGGTGAGCGTATGTGACATGGAGATAGGGGCGCCTTCTCAACCTCGTGGGTTTCCTCCGGGCACTCCGGTTTCCTCCCACTGCTAAAGACCCCTACGCGCAAATTATTGAAATAAAAATTGCAAACCATATGTTAGTCCCAAAATGACCTAGTCTCTCTCCCTCTCTCTCCCCCCCCCCCTCTCTCTCTCTCTCTCTCTCTCTCTCTCTCTCTCTCTCTCTTTCTCTTCATTTTCGACTGAAAAACAGTGGAAGTCGTGAATATAAGAAAAGAAGAAAAGTGCTATGGCGTCTGAGATGAATAATAATCAGGAATTAGTTCAGTTCGCGTGCTAATCACAGTCTTCTTCACCAAAAACACAAACCCGTCCATTGTCGCTAATGCCATTTACACATTTGAATCCACTCAACTGTGGACTTAAAGGAGCTAAATCGCTAACAATTGGGGCGTAGAAATTGACAAAAGTGGGTCGCAACGCATATAATACTGTAATATGAATGTATATAAACCGTTTTAAATTCAATTTCAAATCAGTTAAATGTTCGGCGAAATAAGCCAACAGCCTCAATCGAGTGCAAATTTCTAGCGTCTGTTTATTCCAGTCGTTTCAATTTGGTGCCGTTTGTCAAACCACGTCCCTCGAGTATCTTGTTAGAACTGGGGCTGAAGCGCATTATGATACACGATTCGTATACCAATCGTAAAATGTTTATTTTGTCTTAAATATCGGATATCAGAAGCCCATCTTTTCCCCGTAAGATCACAACATCAATGTTGATTTAATTTGACAAATAAATCGTGTTTTCAATGTTGAAGATTTTGGATAATATTGAGTAAGAGACTTAGCTACTTCAAATTTGTGGAGTTAAAAACAACGACTTCCGCGCTTTTCTCCAGAAGAGAGAGAAAGAGAGAAATGGGGTTTAACGTCCACTCGACACAAACTAGGTCACTAACATATGGCTTAATTTTTTTTCAAAAATTCGCTTGCGTGTAGGGGTCTTTAGCAGTGAGAGGAAACCGGAGCCACGGGGGGGGGGGGGGTAACTTTTGAAAATCATGGCCATCCCAATTTTGCTAAAAATGTCATAAAATTTAAGTGGGGGGGGGGGGTAGGATCCTTTTTTTGTGCATTATACTATATTAAAGTGCAACATCACATGTTAGAAAGGGCTTTTCTCGACCTAAAACGGGTGTGTCCAATAGCTGGAGAAGGGCGTTTCCCTAAGCAAAAAGGGCGAGCTACGATGGATCCGGAGAAAACCTACGAGGTTGGACAGGCGACCCTACTCCTTGTCACGTACAACCGGGGATTGGAAACCACGTAAACTGACGCAATGACAGCTTTTCTCCAGGAACTTCTGGCTTTAAGATGAAGGCTTTAAAGTGCGAGTGTATTATCTGCAGCGATTTGTTAGTGTTAAATTGTTAAAAGACGTGCGAATCGCTAGATAGATACAGATAAAGGGACATTAAACGAGGTCAACAGTAATAGCTGTGACGTAATGTTTAATAGGCATTACCGACTAGGCCTACCAAGATTCAAGTAAAGTCCAATTAATAGGCCTTAGTCAATTAATAGGCCTTTGCGATTGTCAAGATTGAAACAATGGTCGACTTTCATATTATCTCTTTGAATGGCGTTATACTATTGCTGTGAATGAGAGAGAGAGAGAAATAGTAAGAGATTAATAATTTTGGGACTTACATATGGTTAAATTTTATTTCAATAATTCGCATGCGCTTAGGGTATTTAGCAGTGGGTGATAACCGGAGGACAGGCGACATTACTCCTTGTCACGTACAACCGGGGGAATCGAAACCACCCTAGTTGACTGAACAACGGACCTTTTATGACACAGCTCGCACGTGCTTACCATTTGCCCCCCCTCGATAATAATAGGTACTATACCATCGACGAATGCCTCTTTAAGATATTGCACTAGAATGAGTTGACTATTCGTGTTACGGATGGTATCGAAATTCTGCTAAAGCGTTTGACTGAAGAAGAACTTGAGTGCATTTTATGTATTTCTGGCATCCCCTACTGAAAAGAATGGTTACTTTAGTCTAACATATTTGCCTTTCACATTTCAATTAATCCGTGCCAAGTTACACAAAATTAACTTGTCTGGAGAAAACCCACGAGGTTCAGAAGGCGCCCCTATCTCCATACCACACACGCTCACACCAGGGCTCGAAACCACAGCCGCAAGCGCCAGAGGTGGCCGATCAGGGCGCGGCTCTCTAAACCACTAGGCCATCCAAACCCCCCTAACGGTTGAAATAATGTCAAATATATATAGATTATGATTAAAACAAGATTAATGGATTCGAATGATATTTATTTCATTCAAATTAATTGTCTGACCTTTCAGAGTTTGCCGTAAATGATTACTTTATTAATCATTTTTTTTACGAGCGCCTTAGATGTGGTTATTGTCTCCGGCATATCGATATTGACCTATAACCAACTTCATTATTCTAGTTCCAGACAGAAATTTGATATCGATTCCACGAAGTTCGAAGAGTTAGGATTGATCGACGTTCAATGTTTCAATCTGGAACAGTGCTTCTCAACATTTTTTATGTCAACGGCACACCTTGGAACACATGAAAAAATAGCGGCACACCTGCTTGGCTTAATATATATGAAAAATATTTGAATTTTGCGAAATAAAAACATGACAAGTCATAGACGACATACAACCGTAGACACAGACTCCAACTAAATAAAGAAAACCCCAGCTATGAACTTAGCTGGCTTCTTTTTTTGGGTATTTTCATAGTGTACCGTTCAAAATTCCGCGGCACACCAATGAATCACCGATGTGGAAGGTGCCCACTGTGGCCCAGTAAGGAGTATTTAGTTGTTCGGATAAGACGAAACATCGAGGTCGCATGTGAACTAAAATAACCTTTGACAGCTGGAAGTCGACGAGGAATAGGTGAAGACGCCATTTTCTGGCCACATGGTCTCATTAGACACTGAATACTGTTCGGATCATATGTCCTCATTAGACATAACATATCATTCTGGTCATATGTCCTCAGTAGGTATTACATAGCATTCCGGTCAAATGTGCCCAATTAGACATTACATAGCATTCCAGTCAAATGTCCTCATTAGACATTACATGGTATTCCGTTCAATTGTCCTTATTAGACATTACATAGCGTTCTGGTCAAATGTCCGTATTAGACATTCCGTTCAATTGTCCTTATTAGACATTACATAGCATTCCGGTCAAATGTCCGTATTAGACATTCCGTTCAATTGTCCTTATTAGACATTACATAGCATTCCGGATTTCCGGTCAAATCTGCTAATTAGAAAAATATGTCATTGAGTAAACTGGTCTGGTTTCGAATCCCCGGTTGTACGTGACAAGGAGTAGGGTCGCCTATCCAACCTCGTGTGTTTTCTCCAGATCCTCCGGTTTCCTCCCACTGTTAAAAACCCCTACGTGTAATCGAATTTTTGAAATAAAAATAAAACCACATATAAGTCCCGAAATAACCTAGTTTGTGTCGAGTGGACGTTATACCCCTATTTCTCTCTCTCTCTCTCTCTCTCTCTCACTCTCTCTCTCACTCTCTCTGTTTCTATTACTGTCGACTTGTTAAAACAAAAGTTCCTGTCGGTTCAGTGACGTGTATGATCTTGTCAATAATTCAAAGAGAACAGCTAATATTACGAGCATCAACTCGTCAAATTTCTATTCGTGCGTGTGAATCTGGACCGTGAATTTGTGGTTTGGCTAGACTTATATTTACCCCACGTTTATATCACATTATTATTAATATTACAAGGACGTGACAAATTATGTTTATTCAAATTTTTCTTGTGACGTCTACATATACTCCACATTTAGAATGTGTAACTTTTCAACAGGCAGCCAATAAAAACATGTCACAGAACAAACAGAATCTCTCTATATAGAGTGAGAGAGATAGAGAGGGCGGGAGAGAGAGAGAGATGGAGAGAGAGAGGAGAGAGAGAGGAGAGAGGGGGATAGAGAGTGAGAGAGATGGAGAGAGTGAGGGAGATAGAGAGGGAAGAGAGAGATAGAGAGGGGAGAGAGAGATAGAGAGAGAGATGTCACAGAACAAACATAATCTCTCTATATAGACTGAGAGAGGGAGGGAGAGATAGAGAGAGGGAGTGAGAGAGGAGAGGGGGAGTGAGGGAGAGGGAGAGATAGAGAGAGGAAGTGAGAGAGCAGAGGGGGGGGGGGGGGGGGAGAGGGGGAGAGAGAGATAGAGAGAGAGGGAAGAGAGAGATAGAGAGAGGAGAGATAGAGAGAGAGATCACAGAGCAAACAGAATCTCTCTATATAAAGTGAGAGAGCTAGGGAAAGAGAGAGAGAGAGAGAGAGAGATAGAGGGGGAGAGAGAGATAGAGAGGGAGAGAGAGACAGAGAAAGATATTACAGAACAAACAGAATCTCTCTATATAAAGTGAGAGAGCTAGGGAAAGATAGAGAGAGAGAGATAGATAGAGAGAGAGAGAGAGGGGGGAGAGGGGTAGAGGGAGAGAGTGAGAGAGAGAGAGAGGGAGAGAGAGATAGAGAAAGATATTACAGAACAAACAGAATCTCTCTATATAAAGTGAGAGAGCTAGGGAAAGAGAGAGAGAGAGAGAGAGAGGGGAGGGGAGGAGAGAGGGATAGAGAGAGGGAGTGAGAGAGGAGAGAGAGGAGAGAGAGATAGAGAGAGAGATGTCACAGAACAAACATAATCTCTCTATATAGACTGAGAGAGGGAGGGAGAGATAGAGAGAGGGAGTGAGAGAGGAAAGGGGGAGTGAGGGAGAGGGAGAGATAGAGAGAGGAAGTGAGAGAGCAGAGGGGGGGTGAGGGAGAGGGAGAGAGAGAGAGAGATAGAGAGAGAGGGAAGAGATAGATAGAGAGAGGAGAGATAGAGAGAGAGATCACAGAGCAAACAGAATCTCTCTATATAAAGTGAGAGAGCTAGAGAGAGGGAAGGGAGAGATAGAGAGGGAAGAGAGAGATAGAGAGGGGGACAGAAAGATAGAGAGAGAGATATCACAGAACAAACAGAGTCGCTCTATATAAAGTGAGAGAGCTAGGGAAAGAGAGAGAGAGAGAGAGAGAGAGAGAGAGAGAGAAAGGGAGAGGGGTAGAGGGAGAGAGGGAGAGAGACAGAAAATATTTCTGATAACAAATTTTAAATACTTAAAGAACAGCTGTACCAGATAACATAAAGCTGTTCTTTAACAATTTAAAATGGTTATCAGCAATATTTTCTGTTATCAGCATGTTGCATATGTTTTATCTTTTTTCCACTATCGTTTACACGATTCCCAAAGGTTATTAAGTAAAAGATGCATATCATTTAATAAATTACATTACTTTAAAGTTGCTAGTACATAAACACTGACTTTGAGAAGAAAGAAGCTCGCGTACAAGAGATAGGAATAATCAAGTATAAAACTAGTTCACTCTCGACATTAGGATAAAATAGACCCTCTGATACATGCATTGAAAAGATTATAATAATAATAATAATAATCGCGTCATTTTACAAGGGTAGCAAATTAGGCCTGAGGCCTTTTTCCAATTTGGCCCTTGGCACAGATCGTGCGAATGATTATGATCATTACTGCAGTAAGAAACCGAAGAACTTAGGGGGGAAACCTGCCTGATCGGACGGGAGACCGAATATCCCTCTAACTTACAACGATAAAGTTCTTACCCTGAGCTGGGACTGAACCCTCGTTGCATTGGTGAGAAGCCGCCTCTCTATCGCCACGGCTATCCGACCAGCTTGGATGTAGCACAGTAACAGGTGTTCGGTAAATTTAATTTTCTTTCAGTAGTTACTGGTGTAAAAAACAAGATTTTATCCTGATAAGTAGGGGGGGGATGGTCTAACGAGGGCGGCTTTGATATCATAACATCTTCATTGAGTCAGTTGGCGTGGTTGGATGACCGAATGTTTAGCGTGTGTGCGCTGTATTATAAGGTCTGCCATTGAGTCAACTGGCGTGATTTAGATTACCCGGTTGTATGTGACAAGGTGTAGGGTCGCCTGTCCATCCTCATGGTTTTTTTTCCGGGCGCTCCGGTTTACTCACACTGCTAAAGACCCCGACGTGTACTTTGGACAACTGCGTTGTGATGACTTCATAGAACACTTATAATTGTTATTTTGTCACGTGATATGTAATGCAAATGTAGTTCCTAAAAGGTGATTTAATTAGAATAGCAATACGTCACGGCATGTCAACCCAATAGCAATACGTCACGGCATGTCAACCCAATAGCTGTATTGAGGGTTGAAAAGTATTAGATTAGAGAAAGCCACGGCGATTCACCAATTTAAAATAAAGTTATCTCGGTAGATCACGCAGATGAACTTCCTGTTCCCCTGTTAATCACAATGAACCACGTAATTCACCCGGAACGCCCTCGGATCTAGCTAGCGGCCATGCGGATTGGAATTACTGTCCTGTTCAGCACGAGCGGCCTTATTGAATAGCGACATTATTAGGTACAAAATTGAGAGACAGGACTGTACAAGCTTTTTTTACCCAAGGTGAGCTTATTGAACTACTAAAATCGTTATGATCCGTGTTCCATGAGAAAATCAATCATATTGATGGATATCGATAAGTGATAGTAGTTCGACCTTCTGTATGGAATCAATAAATCAAAGATAACTCCGGAGATTATAATTTCATCGTGTTGTATATCGAGAGTCAATAGTTCTATTCTGGAGTTTACCAGCGTGGTTTCCCCTTGATAGTCGCGCAGGACAGGGCGCGGGGGGGGGGGGGCTGACAAGGCCACTACCCCTCTCTCTCTATTGTAATATAGGCATAGCATACTCCTTAATCCTTTTCTGTAAATAACATATTGTTTAAACAAAAAATTCCCCTTCAATCTCAAAAAGGAAACAATTTTTGTGGTATTAATTACATAGCGAGAGACAATATTTTTCATTATTGTATTCCATATTTCAGACAAACAGAAGGGAGGTGGGGGGTCGCGTGGCTACGTGGGTAAGACGCTGGCTCGCCCGCCTAGATTGAGTGTTCTATCCCTACATTGGCCGAGAATGTTCATCCAAATTTTCCGGCGTGGTTTCCCCTTGTCAGTGATGCAGGACGGAGGACCTGACAAGGACAGCTGTCTAGTCGTTTTGATCGACCGAAGAACCGAGGTCCCGAGTTAACATTTTCTTGCACGTAAACGATCCCTTTTCACCTGGAATTCGATATAACAGTAGGCTGTAGCGCCGCTGCCCGGAATGTTTTTTTTTCCTCATTGCACATAAGTGGAGTCTTTAAATTGGGGATGGGGGTGGTGGATGACCAAATGGTTCGCACGTGTGCGCTGTATCATAAAGCCTGTCGTTAAGTCAACTGGTGTGGTTTCGAATCCTCGGTTGTACGTGACAATGAGAAGGGTCGCCTGTCTAACATCGTGGGTTTACTCCGGGTCCTCCGGTTTCCACTCGCTGCTAAAAACCCCTACGCGCAAGTGAATTATTAAAATAAAATTAGAAACCATATGTTAGTCTCGAAATGACTTAGTTTGTGTCGAGTGGGCGTTAAATCATCTCTCTCTCTCTCTCTCTCCCTCTCTCTCTCTCTCTCTCCCTCTCTCTCTCTCTCTTCTCTCTCTCTATGCCACCTACTAATTGACTTCTGTAAATCGGGATGTGTTAAAAAGTGCAGGTTCAGTATAGAACATTTTTTTTGTTTTTTTTGTAAAGTTAACCTTTCGTGATGTTGTCTGGCGAATGCGAGAACCTAATTATTCACACCTTCAAAACGTGTAAAAAAGAAGCCAATGACTGCCGACTGGGTGTTTTATTGATAAAGCGTTGTATGGTGTGAGTGAATTGTTAATTAAGTTAGATAATCCGCTTGTCCTTCAGTTCACATGTTCCAACTCAGACAAAACCTGCTTCTCACAGATTCCATTTCATTGAAAATGCCCTAAGCAGAAAACTGATAAGAGAGAGAGAGAGAGAGAGAGAGAGAGAGAGAGAGAGAGAGAGAGAGAGAGAGAGAGAGAGAGAGAGAGAGAGGAGCGAGAGAGAGAAATTAGGTTGCACGTCAACTCGACAGAAACTAGAGATTAAACGAATGAAATAGACAAAGAGAGAGAGTTAGAGAGAGAGAGAGAGAGGGAGAGAGAGAGAGAGGGAGAGAGAGAGAGAGAGGGATAGAGAGAGAGAGGGAGATGGGATTTAACGTCCACTCGACACACACTAGTGATTAAAAGAATGGAATAGAATTTACATGATCTGGTATATGTGCGTTTGTTACGTGTCTGTATATTGTAAGCCCGTTCGCACAAATATCTATTATTGAAAGCCTGTTCGCACCAAATATCTTTCATTGAAAGCCTGTTCGCATCAAATATCTTTCATTGAGAGCTTGTTCGCACCAAGTATCTATTATTGAGAGCCGGTTCGCATCAAAAATCTTTTATTGAAAGATTGTTCGCACTAAAAATCTTTTATTAAAAGTCGGTTCGCATCAAAAATCTTTTATTGAAAACCAGTTCGCATCAAAAATCTTTTATTGAAAGATTGTTCGCACTAAAAATCTTTTATTGAAAGCCGGTTCGCATCAAAAATCTTTTATTGAAAACCAGTTTGCATCAAATATCTTTCATTGAAAGCCTGTTCGCACCAAATATCTTTCATTGACAGACTGTTCGCACAAAATATCTTTCATTGAAAGGCGGTTCGCACCGGCGCTCTGGGCGTATAATTGACATGTAATAGCGAACAAAAATAAATCGAGGATTCCATTTGGATTCCATTTCGATTCCATGTGTCCAGGCGGGTAATCACTTCCATGATGATGTGAGAAGTTCAGATCGTCCACAATTCTCTTTGTGCCAGATTAATCTTTTACAATCCAAGTTTTAATGCACGGCCCTGGTAAATAGTCGAAGCACGCTAAGTCACATCCGCGTGTCTAGACCAATGGTGGATGTCGATTGAATACTAGGCAACGGGCAAAACACTAATTGACGAGGACTTCCCATTGTAATTTGATAGAGGATATAATTTCTGTAATCAAGTCGAATTAAGATCCAATCACACATGTAACATGCGATGTTCTCGAAGAAAATCCGAAAACAACAACAAGCTAATCAGACCCAACTTCATTGATCCTTGTCAATCAAATACATGTTGTCTAATAGTTAACTACGCATGTACTTAAAATATTAAAACGGAGAGAGAGAGAGAGAGAGAGAGAGAGAGAAATGGGGTTTAACTTCCACTCGACACAAACTAGGTCATTTCGGGACCAACATATGGATTTTATTTTATTTCATTAATTCGCTTTAGCGTGGAGGTCTTTTAGCAGTGGGAGGAAACCGGAGTGCCCGGAGGAAACACACGAGGTTGAGAAGGCGCCCTTATCTCCATGCTACATACGCTCACACCAGGACTCGAAACCACAGCCAGAGGTGACCGGCCAGCTTTAGGTCGAAGCGCGACACTCTAGACCACTAGACCCTATTAAAACGGACACAACCATGACAGCCAATTCTGTCCTTTAAGTTGTTTTAGGCCGTCAAAAGGGCGGAATTTAGACCAATAGAGACCTTAAGCACTTAATATTGTTCGGTGCCTCAACCATAAACGACAATAAAGCAAAAATAAATTTGTATTTTGTCAATTGAGGTTTTTATATACAGTTTAAAATCAATAGGGACAAACGCAGGCAAAACACCAAAACAACGAAAAGCTCATTTAAAGTCTGAATTAGTATTTAAATTGCATATTAAATTGCCCCCCCCCCCCGATCATAGCCGAAACACTTGCTTATTTTCCTTATGCCCTAAAGAGGGGCTCTGAAGGTTCATTGTCTCCAAAGTACATTATAGTATGACGTTAAACCCTATTTCATTGCATCAGTAGAGAAAAGATACCACGCTAGTCCCAGCTGGACTATAAATTTAATTGCACCATCTGCTAAAGTCACTAATTAAAACTAATTTTTATTGATTCACTGTGCAAACAATATTGCGAAATACTGATATCAAGATAACGTACGTATACTTTTACCTATATATTATGAAATTATTGGCTTGATAAAGACTACAGAGAGAGAGAGAGAGAGAGAGGGAGGGAGATGTTATTAACGTCCACTCGGCAAAACTAGGTCCTTTGTGACTAACGTATAGTTTTCAATTTTTATTTCAATATTTCGCTTGCGTGTAGGGGTTCAGAAGGCGCCCCTATCTCCATGTCACATACGCCCACACTGGGTCCCGAAAGCACAGCCGCAAGCCAGAGGTGGCCTATCAGCTAGAGGTCGAAGCGCGACACTCTAGACCACTAGGCCATCCCAACCCGTCGAAACGTTACATAGTATTAGTAATAAACCAGTAATAAAAAGATTTTGATCTGCTGCACTGTTTAGGTACCGTACTCCCGAAAAAAATAATCAAGATTTTACGGCGTGGTTTCCCTTTTGTCAGTGATGCAGGGCTGAGAGCCTGACAAGTTCAGCTGTCTAGTCGTTCGGGTGGTACGAAAAACCCGAGGTCACGTAAAAGATCCCTTGATAGTTGGAATTCGATATAAGAGTGTCCGGGCAGAATTATGTTCATAGCACACTGTAAGCCCGTCTTCATTAGCCTAGTTCGAAGCAGAACAGTATGTCGTTAAAGGGACAATAACACTCTTCCTGGCTTGACAGGTCCAGAATTTTTTTTAGCCTTATTCTAACTACTTGATGTTTAAGTGTCCTACCTGTTGTGTGAATTATCCATTACAACCTATCTTACTTGTCCAGAAGGCTCGAAAATATGTTAAAATCCAAGTTGCATTTGAAAGTGTTTACGTAAGGCTTTACAAACCATGTTACGGCATGTAGTTGAATTTTTCCAATTTTCAAAAATAGGTGTGTTAAGATGAAATTTGTATCGTCAACTAATTGGAATATTGTAAATTATAGAACTTGTTGACCAGAATAAAGATTGGAACATATTATTCAGTTACAACAAGAGTGGTATTGGGGCTTTAAACCCCATTTCATTTCATTTCATTTCATTTCATTTCGTATAGGTACTAAATTCCCCCTCACGGAAGTATATTTCCGAACAACGCACATAATATATGAATGTGTTATCAACACTCGGTATATACATTATTATGACGTCATCTGGAAAGACTATATATGTACACGAGGATGATATTGTCATTATATTGTAATTAACATATTTTACACAGAGATATAAAAATATGAACCGACACGTGACACCTGAGACCGGTTGATTATCACCGTGTAATATAACATTAATAACATTGAAAACCAATTAAGTAGCAGGTTAATAATACTACTACTAATAATAATGACTTTATTTAAGGTTGGTTGAAGATTAGGCTAATGAGAGAGAGAGATATATATATATAGAGAGAGAGAGAGAGGGGGAGAGAGAGAGGGAGAGAGAGAGAGAGAGATAGGGATAGGGGGAGGGAGGGAGAGAGAGAGAGGGAGGGGGAGGGAGGGGGAGGGAGGGGGAGAGAGAAATATAGAGATATATATATATATAGAGAGAGAGATAGAGAGAGGGAGAGAGAGACAGGGAAGGGGAGAGAGAAATAGAGAGTTATAGAGAAATAGAGAGAGAGAGAGAGGGAGGGGGAGGGAGGGAGGGGGAGAGATAAATAGAGAGAATATAGAGAAATAGAGAGAGGGAGGGAGGGGGAGGGAGGGAGAAATAGAGAGACAGAGGGGGAGAGGGAGGGGAGGGAGGGGAGAGGGAGAGAGGGAGGAGAGAGAGAAAGAGAGGGAGGGAAGGGAGGGAAGAGAGAAAGAGAGAGATAGATATAGAGATAGAGAGAGAAAAATGGGGTTAACATCCATTCGACACAAACTAGGTCATTTCGGAACTAACATATGGTTTAGTTTGTATTTCAATAATTCGCTTGCGCGTAGGGGTCTTTAGCAGTCGGAGGAAACCGGAGGACAGGCCCTAAGCCAGAAACCAAAATTTAGCCGACATAGGGGGGCGAGGAAGATAAATTTCCGACGACAAAAAATCAATGAACGAAGGTCATCGCCCACTGTCGTGAGCAAGAGGAGGGGAGAGCACGAAAATTAGAAGCTGAGAGAGTGAATTTAGACCTATGACATGCAGGTGGCGAATGTGTCGGAAAATTAAGAGTTTCCAGTCGACATTAACTATCTCTCGTCCGAATTTGAGAGGATATGTCGTACTAAAACTCTCTTCCGGCGAAAATGCGAGATAGCTAACCAGCGATTTTTTTCCGACGCAGACAGAAATATTCCGACAGGAACGGCCATCTCTCGCTCTCTCTCTCTCCCAAAAATAGATGTCTAAATAATGACTAGGAACTGGCTATAAAGTCATCGCAATGTCACAACAAACCAATGTTTTGACATTTTTTTCGTCAATAATATCCGGTTAGTCGCAGCTTTATGCAGTTTGAAATCTTAAAGTAGCTAAGTCACTAACTCAATATCATCCACAGTCTTCAAAATTGAAAACACGAATAATTTGTCAAATTAAATAAACATTGATGTTCTCATCTTACCATAATGCATTTCATCGCCATTTATAACAAGGGACTCGAAGAACGAGGCTATCCATATTCAACAACAAGTTATATCAAACGACCTCATTTTCTAATTTGAAGAGCATGCGCAATAAATACTATCGGTGTAGACTGGAATAATCAGACGCTAGAGATTGCCATTTTATTGAGACTCCTAGTGTATTTCGCCGAACATAAGTGATTAGATATACAGTAAAACCAGAAACCATTGAATGTAAATCATTTTATTTACATTCAAATTACATTATTATATTTTGTGCAATTTTCTAGATCCCAAATATTAGCGATTTAGCTCCTTTAAAATCAATTTTTTAACACAATTACAAGTTGAAACTTTGACACGGCTGTAGGACATTATCATCTTGTGATTCCGTAAAATGAACCGAGGGCTGTAATATAACATACCGATGGTCCATTGGCAAATCATGCTATTTTACCGAGATCTCGTCTAATAGTTTGGGTGAAGCTATAATGGCGGGTGTGGCGCCAGGCAAGGTAAGCTTACTCTTCCGTCTTCCGGAAACCTGTTACCACTGTTCGTTGTATATTCTGTACACGGTGAACAGTCCATATCCATATTATGCTGATTACACTATTTTGCCGGATTGCACTATTTTGCCGGATTGCACTATTTTGCCGGATTGCACTATTTTGCCGAATTGCACTATTTTGCCTGCACTGTTTTTTAGGCTAATGGTTTGGATTGTTCGTACTTGTTTTTTTTATAACGTATTCATGGAATTAACTACAGATGTATATTAGTGTCATGTATGTCGTGTCCGACATTAATTTTCTGACATTAATAATAGAACGGAAATCGTAAAGCAATCGGGAGTCTCGATGGTCCTTCTCCCAAACAACTCCAAGTGACGTGACATTCTCTCTTGATAAGATTTGTTGAGGTTACGTCAAATTTAAATTCTTAATAATTTATTGTTCCTGTAACTGATGTGACAGGAGAGCCGGTAATAAAATTGAGACTGTCTGGATTCGGAAACGTGATCCGGGGCATTTACTTAACTAGCAAATTGCAGAATTAGACTCCGCAGTTTTCCGTTTTGAAAAACACCCATAAATTTTAGGATCTGTCACATTTGAGATTGTTTTCCATATAAATTGTGTTGTGTTTTTTAAAGTGCTCAATCACCAAATGCCACTCAAGGATTATATGTCTTATGTAGACTGACGGAATCTCAGATTAAAATTGGATAGGTGAAACTGATTGTCTGTTTTGTCTCCTATTTGGCGCTAATGTGTTTGGAAAACTTGAATTTTCAATATCGCAGTTAGTTACCAACCGAGGGCCCATGCACACATTGGAGTACACGTAAAAGATCCCTTAGCAGTTGTTATTCGATGTAAGAGTAGACCGTAGCGCAGCTGCCCGGGCAAAATTTATCTCATAGCATACTGTATGGCGTATGCCTGTCGTCACTAGCCCAGTTTACGAACAGAACAGTAGGACGTAAAACCCCATTTCATTTCATTTTATTTAAACTGTCAATCAACACGTAAATTTTCCATTCACGCATAAGAATCTTTTAATGAATGAATAGAAGTCGCGCGCATAACCCGTCCGACGGCAGTCGTCTAAATAGCAGCTATTCTGTAGTTTAGAAAATCAGAATCATAAAGGCCAAATGAAACGGCCATAACGTCAATAAGTTCTGTGAAAAAGTTATGTGTACAGCAACATGGCAGATCTTCGCTTAATCTAGGGTCTTCCCTAAAACTTTGGACATTGATTTAAGGTATTAAAAACGATGAAAGTGTTGTTCGTATCAAAACAGTATTGTTTACATTATACCCGTGCTGATAGCCTCTTTTGTCACACAATCAGTTTTTCTGCAATATTCTGCTATGCTCTGGTTAATTGGGCATAATAAATCGTGAGTCATGACGTAACGTTATATAAACCAATTTGGTCCAATGTGGAGCTCTGTTACGTAGTTAGCAATTGGTTGTTAATGGGACTATTGACCAGTGTATTTTGTACACGGTGAACAGTCCATATGCTGTTTACACTATTTTGCTAGACTTCGAATTTTGTCTAATGGTTTGGATGGTTCGTTCTTGGTTTTAATTTTATTGGAACAAGAATTTGCTTTCTTTACAGCAGTGAAAAGTGGGATAAGCTCTTTAATCATACAAAACACTGCGAGGAGTATGGTCTGATGAACGGTACAACAGCGAGGGTGTATCTCCCGAACAACTGGTCATAGGTGAACATTCCTAAAATCTCGAAAGAACTGCATGCCAGAGGAATGGTGCGATAGAGAGAGAGAGATAGAGAGAGAGATAGAGGGAGAGAGAGAGAGAGAGGAGGGAGAGAGAGAGTCAGTCTATCGCTCGAACCACTGCGAGGAGTATAGCGTGGGGAACGGTACAACAGCGAGGGTGTACCTCCCGAACAACTGGTCATAGGTGAACATTCCTAAAATCTCGAAAGAACTGCACATACAAGACGAATGGTGCGATAGAGAGAGAGAGAGAGAGAGAGAGAGAGAGAGAGTCAGACTATCGCTCGAACCACAGATCAAAGGCGTACAATTCCGACATTACGGCTGCAAGAAACAGATTGATTTGGTTTCATTGGCTGTTTTGACATTAATACGAGCGTGAATCATCATTTCCTCAAAGCAAATCTTGCCGTTTGTTTTGTTATGTAACTAAGCTCTGTTTAGAGTGTACTACCAAACGTACAAAGTGTTATCATTCAATTATTCAGTTTTACTTTGATGTTTGTTTTTTTTCTATCCTTAGCTTAAATATGTAGAAGTTGTAATAAAATGCATGGAATATCATAACAGCGAATCTGTTACTTATACGATTACCTTTGATAGCGTTTCATTGATCTCCACGTGTAACATTTCAAATTTTCTCGCAGGAAGTAAACACCTTTAGACCAAGTTACGTTTTACATTTTTTTTCTGACGTTGCCATGGTTCCCAGACTTTGTTTTTTTTCTCGTTTCCGACATAGTTTTCATCGGCTCGCGTACGTGTTTTGTTTTCCTGAATATTTACGTCTCGCGCATCATTGATGCGTGAAAATGGTAATCTATTTTTGTATTTTCGCGTGACACCATTTCAAATATTAAACATCAATAAATCAATTGTTTCCACAACAAAGGAAATACGGAATTAACTTTATGTTTTGAAATGAGATGAATCGGAATGAAATGATATGAAATGGAGTTTAACGTCCTACTTTTCTGCAACAGGGGCGCCACGACCTACTCTATTTATGTAAGACCGAAGGGCAAAGTCTAAAAGTTAAAGCTGTTCTGGTCCGGCTGCACTAATGCAGGCGCCCATGCGCCAAGGACCGTATTTAGCGGGGGTGCAGGGGGGTACATCGCATCCCCAGAAAAATAAGGCGTCCCGAAAAATGGGGCTCCACCATCCCCAAAATATAATTTGACAATATTTCAATTATAAAATAATACACTCGATTATGATCACACGGTAAAGCTCTTAAGACAGTGATCAGTCGGTCGGTTTTAAGAGCACACACCCGCCAAATGGTTCGTTTGCCCTGATCCAAACTTTCTTATATCATTTACGTGGAGGCTATGGCGCCCAACAGCTCTGCTTACCCACACTTTTTAAATCCTATATACCACCCTGCCTACGCCATACAGTGGGACATGAGTCCGGGCAGGGGCGCTACGGCCTACTCTTATATATAAAATTCAAACTTCGACGGGATCTTTTACGTGCATGTCAATGTGTAAACAGGACCTCAGACCTCGCTTTATCAGGCCCTCTGTCCTACACCACAGACAACAGGAATTACCGTATTTCCTCGAATACAACCCCGGCCTCGATTACAACCCGGGCCTCGAATAAAACCCGGGGGTAAGGGGGTGTTGAGATAAATACAACCCGGGTCTCGAAAAGAATCCGGGTCTCTAATATAACCCGGGTCTAACGTAAAAACTGAATACTCCCTGTGGCTGTCTGCTTGCTTTACTTGTCCAAAATGTCACTCCTATAGAAGATTTTCAAGCATTAATTCGGGTCTGAACAAATAAAACCCGGCCTCGATTATAACCCGGGCCTCGAATAGAACCCGGGGGTCGGGGGGTGCTCAACTAAATAGAACCCCGGGGTTGTATTCGAGGAAATACGGTACGTCGGAAACTCCTGATGAACATTCTCGGCCAACACTTGGATCAAACAGACATCAATAAGGCGCCATTTTGAAATGGATATACCGTATTTCCTCTAATAAGCGCCGGGTCTCCAATAAGCGCCGGGTCTCTAATAAGACATTAGATTGCTTTTGATCAAATGCCGTAATTCAAAAGATTCTCCGGCCCAATGTCCATGGTAAATGACGGCTTTACCCTAAATTCAATTTGCTATTAAAGAAATAAGCGCCGGGCCCCCAAAGAGCGCCGGGCCTCTAATAAGCGCCGGGGGGTCAAGGGGTGTTAAAAAAATAAGCGCCCGGGCGCTTATTAGAGGAAATACGGTATCTTGCTTTATGTTGGATGCCCCCTCCCCATCCACCAAAACAAAGTAACCAAATTTCTAGCTTGTTATGTCGCCGCCTTTCCACCACATCTTCTTCTTTTTGGCGTTTAACGTCTGCTTCCACTTAAGTGATATCGCAGACAAGACATAGGAGAGTCGGAGTTGCCTTCTGTTTTTTAGAATATGATTTTGCAATCTTTCCATTTTTGGCCTTAGGCCATGGATTTGGTTTAGTGGGAAGTTCTTCCCTTTATTTAATAAAAAACATATCTTTTGGTAGATGGTCTCTTCTGCTTCTGGATTGGTAGATGTCATCTTTGTTGGATTAGTTTTTGGGTGCCAGGCCCGTCTTATTGTGACCTCCTCTTACTCCACTATCCCACTTTATAGGTTTGGTATCTGTTTTTTTGACAGAATAGTGTTTAGATGCCGAGCCTGTCTGCTCATGACTCCCTTTTACTCCACTATCCCGCAAGTTATGCAGATGTTATATTGTTATTTTGGTTAGTATAAATAAATTTAAATTAAATAAATTAAAGGAAATAAATTGAAATAAATAAACTACACCACATCCACAACATCCAGTTATATGGTGAGTGGTTTCCACCACACCCTCAAACTCCGGTGGTATGGTGTAGTGGTTTCCATTGCACCCTCAAACTCCGGTGGTATGGTGTAGTGGTTTCCATGTAGTGGTTCCCACCACACCCTCAAACTCCGGCGGTATGGTGTAGTGGTTTCCACCACACCCTCAAACTCCGGTGGTATGGTGTAGTGGTTTCCATTGCACCCTCAAACTCCGGTGGTATGGTGTAGTGGTTTCCATTACACCCTCAAACTCCGGCGGTATGGTGTAGTGGTTTCCACATCACCCTCAAACTCCGGCGGTATGGTGTAGTGGTTTCCACCACACCCTCAAACTCCGGCGGTATTGTGTAGTGGTTTCCACCACACCCTCAAACTCCGGCGGTATGGTGTAGTGGTTTCCATTACACCCTCAAACTCCGGTGGTATGGTGTAGTGGTTTCCATTACACCCTCAAACTCCGGTGGTATGGTGTAGTGGTTTCCATTACACCCAAAACCCCCGGTTCTATGGTGTAGTGGTTTCCATTACACCCTCAAACTCCGGTGGTATGGTGTAGTGGTTTCCACCACACCCTCAAACTCCGGCGGTATGGTGTAGTGGTTCCCATTGCACCTTCAAACTCCGGCGGTATGGTGTAGTGGTTTCCATTACACCCTCAAACTCCGGCGGTATGGTGTAGTGGTTTCCATTACACCCTCAAACTCCGGTGGTATGGTGTAGTGGTTTCCATTACACCCTCAAACTCCGGCGGTATGGTGTAGTGGTTTCCACCACACCCTCAAACTCCGGTGGTATGGTGTAGTGGTTTCCATTGCACCCTCAAACTCCGGTGGTATGGTGTAGTGGTTTCCATTACACCCTCAAACTCCGGCGGTATGGTGTAGTGGTTTCCACATCACCCTCAAACTCCGGCGGTATGGTGTAGTGGTTTCCACCACACCCTCAAACTCCGGCGGTATTGTGTAGTGGTTTCCACCACACCCTCAAACTCCGGCGGTATGGTGTAGTGGTTTCCATTACACCCTCAAACTCCGGTGGTATGGTGTAGTGGTTTCCATTACACCCTCAAACTCCGGTGGTATGGTGTAGTGGTTTCCATTACACCCAAAACCCCCGGTTCTATGGTGTAGTGGTTTCCATTACACCCTCAAACTCCGGTGGTATGGTGTAGTGGTTTCCACCACACCCTCAAACTCCGGCGGTATGGTGTAGTGGTTCCCATTGCACCTTCAAACTCCGGCGGTATGGTGTAGTGGTTTCCATTACACCCTCAAACTCCGGCGGTATGGTGTAGTGGTTTCCATTACACCCTCAAACTCCGGTGGTATGGTGTAGTGGTTTCCATTACACCCTCAAACTCCGGCGGTATGGTGTAGTGGTTTCCACCATACCCTCAAACTCCGGTGGTATGGTGTAGTGGTTTCCATTACACCCTCAAACTCCGGCGGTATGGTGTAGTGGTTTCCACCATACCCTCAAACTCCGGTGGTATGGTGTAGTGGTTTCCATTACACCCAAAACCCCCGGTTCTATGGTGTAGTGACGTAAAGATTTATCCGATCACCATCGACGACATTATCTGAGTGCAGAAAGCACTAACGGGTGTGTTTTATCACAAAGCCTATCAAGTGGCGTGGTGTCGATTCCTCACTTGAACGTGACAAGAAGTGGTGTTCACAAAGCCTATCATTGAGTCAAGTGGCTTGGTTTCGATTCCTCACCTGAACGTGGCCAGGAGTAGTGTTGCGCGCCCTTGCGCCCCCCCCCCCCTCAATAAGGACTTTCCAGATTAGGACATTCCGTATTCTTATATTAGCGGAAAGGGGTTGCGTCAAATTATTGTCTGCGATATCACTGGGTGGAAGCGGACGTTAAATAAAGCTATTCCACACACGCGTATGAAATCAGTGGTTAATTGAGTGACATTTTCCTGTATTTGACTTGAAAATTGAATTTATGTTCCTGAAGGAATTTCTGTAAATTACAGTAAAAACAAATACGGATCAAATTGTCTTGTTAATTTTTTTTTCCGTGGTTTTTTTTTAACGTTTTTTCTACGTATATTTTTGTTACGGTGCATGGCACAACTTCCTGTGTTCAAAAGAACATCAACTGTATCCATTAACTGAGTGCATTAGTGACGTTCATGATCAGTTCTTTGCCGCTTTGTACACTGCTGTATTTCAAACTGACAATCTAAGAATTGATGTCCATTCAGAGGAATCATCCTCGTTTCTTTTATAATCTCTTCCAGTATTATTAGTTTCCATTTATCGGCATTTTTTGTGTTGGCTAAGGTTATTAACTATCGGCTTTTTATGCCGGCTCTTGGAAATAAAGAAGTTCCCGGTCACCATTTGGCTTTAATGGAAACCTGTTGAAGGAAATTAATTGAGCGGAAATATTTGAATTAAGTGTTCTTTTTGTATGATGGATTTTGCGAACTCGTAGACAGAAATTCACTCAATCTCTCAACGTTATGTTCATGCCGACGATGTATGGAGAGAGATAGAAATGGGGTTTAACGTCCACTAGACACACACTAACCATATGATACTCCCGAATTAAGTGGTTTTTTTTGTATAATGGATCTTGCGACCTCGTATACAGAAATTCACACAATTTCCCAATGTTATTTTCATGCCGACGATGTATGGAGAGAGAGAGATAGAAATGGGGTTTAACGTCCACTAGACACACACTAAGCATGTGTTAGTCCCGAAATGGACGAGTGGACGTTAAACCCCATTTCTCTCTCCCGGTTAAATATCCTCTCGTTGAACTATACGTTAATCTCAACTATGATATTAAAGAGGACGTAAATCCCAATTCAATCAGCACAAACATCGATCGATCTTCATCCTTATTCCTTTAACATGGAGGGGGTGGCTGGATGGCCGAATGGTTAGCACGTGCGTGCTGTATCATAAAACCTGTCATTGATTCAACTAGCGTGGTTTCGAATCCCCTGTTGTACGTGACAAGTATCAGGGTCGCCTGTCCATCTTCATGGGTTTTCTCCACGCCCTTCCACTGCTAAAGACCCCTATATGCTCAAGCGAATTATTGAAATAAAATTAAACCATATGTTAGTCCCGAAATGACCTAGTTTGTGTCGAGTGGACGTTAAACCCCATTCTCCCCCTCCACCCTCCCCCCTCTCTCTCTCTCTCTCTCTCTCTCTCTCTCTCTCTCTCTTCTTTGATATGACATCTGATAATTACTATAGTAGCACAAGTCACCGTTGATTGATAATAGTAACACGTGGGAGGAATAATTAATAAAAGTGAGGGATTTTGAGTTGTTTTATCTATTTTAATATGGACATCCACATGATAAGATTGATGTATCCATAGAATCCACAGTACTTAAAGGATAATACCATTCTGACAGTCATCTCACAGTATATGTGAGGGGCTCTGGCAAAAACAGGCTCTTCTTGCAAAATTTCAAAATTTAGATTCTGGTAGATTTTGAGTCTGCACACCACGAGCTTTCTAAAATTGGATACATTTTTTAAATCAGATAAAAATTCGGTAAGTTATACCCTTTTCTGGGTTAGAACTCAGCAGACTGAGAAATTGAGAAAATGGCCGCCAAATATTGAGTGAATGGTTAAATTCCAGCAAATCGCTTTTTCCTCGTGGATCATACATGTACTTCAGAAATAAAATAAAACCAAGTACGAACAATCCAAACCATTAGACAAAACTCCAAGTCCTAAATACACGACAAACAGTGGTAACAGGTGTCCGGAAAAGTAAGCTTACCCTGTCTGGCACAGTGGATTTTATATCAAGAACACGTTAAATGAAACGGCATGGGGTTTACCGGTCAAACTCTTATATTCAATTCCAACTGTCAAGGGATCTTTTACGTGCAGGCAAATTTCGTGTGTACACGGGCCTCGGTTTCTCGTCCTATCCGAGCGACTAGACAGCTGTTGTTTTCAGGCCCCGGTCCTGCACGTCTACCACACCAAAGTAAAATTCACACAACTGATACCAGAAGATATATTTTGTGGGTTTGTAAGATTTGATTGGACGGGGTTCTAAAGTCCCATTGGACTCTGTATCTACGACGAGGATGGGGGATAACAAATTTCCATTTTTGCCCCCCCCCCCCTCCCCTCCCCTCCCCTCCACACTTTCCAGCCCAATCTGGGATTAGCCTCCCGAACACGTCTATGTAAGATTTGATTGAAAGGGACTCTGAATGGCTCCATTGAACACTGTATCTATACGAGCATGGGGCATAACGAACTTCCCGTCCAACTCCATCCTAGTTTAGCCCCTCGAACACGCCTGGAAAGTTTCTTAGGAAACGTTTGTCCACGATACCCCTTTCGGTGGAAGCCTACTAACCCGGATGAGTGAACCGAAAGTACACCATTTCATTGCCCCCCCTCCCCCGTGAGTTTACCTAGTTTGTGTCAAGTAGATGTTAAACCCCATTTCTCTCTCTCTCTCTCTATCTCTCTCTATCCCCCCCCCCCGTGGGTTTACCTAGTTTGTGTCAAGTAGATGTTAAACCCCATCTCGCTCTCTCTCTCTCTCTATCCCCCCCCGTGGGTTTACCTAGTTTGTGTCAAGTAGATGTTAAACCCCATTTCTCTCTCTCTCTCTCTCTCTCTCTATCCCCCCGTGGGTTTACCTAGTTTGTGTCAAGTAGATGTTAAACCCCATCTCTCTCTCTCTACCCCCCTCCCCCGTGGGTTGACCTAGTTTGTGTCAAGTAGATGTTAAACCCATTTCTCTCTCTTTCTCTCTCTACCCCCCCCCCCCGTGGGTTGACCTAGTTTGTGTCAAGTAGATGTTAAACCCCATTTCTCTCTCTCTACCTCCCCCCCCCCCCCCGTGGGTTTACTAAAAGTAATCGAATAAGGCCGTTTAGCCAAGCAACATGTCGGGCTGTATTTTCAGGAATCGCGTGTCTGCCATATCACCCTAGAAAAAAGGGGACGTTAAACCCATCCACTGAACTTACGTACACTATGTGATTACTCTATGCCCCTCCCCCCCCTGCAGGCTTCGCTCAAACTAATCGAATCATTCGACGGATACCCTAAGAAATGTCGGGGCTGTGTTCGCGGCACCCTTTGATGTTCTATATTAACTTTAACCAATATCTGATTATCTAATAATCAACTAAACATCAAAGAGAGGCCGCAAATCGCCGCCCGAGTTAGCCAAAGTCGCACTTTGAAATTCTCATCAATACCTTATAGCTGTTTCGAATCACGTGCATGACTGGGCCATATTTTATTAATTACAGATGTCCATAACAACCCCATATTAATAAACCGTCTTAACATTCGCGGCTGTCTGAATCCGAATCCTTAAGGCGGCTAACACTTCACTGGGACGTCTCTTTTCAAAAATGTTGTCAATGGCTTAGCCGCGCTCAATCATAACCGGGAACGAGTCCGTTTGATCTCCTCTCACAGAACTGTCAATAATCTCAAGCACAAATTTTCATCAACAACCCACAGCGCCGCAAGCCGAGGTTACTTGTCATTCTATGTCATTTTATGACTGGATAACCCCGACTTTTAACACCACGTGTCAAAGTTCCCAGCCCTATAACCTAGAAGTAATTGAAATGGTATTAGTATAAGAGGTGCTAGCGGCCATTTTCATTTCATCGGCATATAACCTGTTATCATATTGTGACGAGTACGTGTTGCCGGGCGATAGAACTCTCGTCGGTCTTGCGGTCGTTATACATATATGGTTAGTTAATGATCGGCTCGGGGGTTGTATGCTTTGTGGTTTCGAATCCCTGGTTGTACGTGACAAGGAGTAGGGTCGCCTGTGCAACCTCGTGTGCTTTCTCCAGGTCCTCCGGGTTCCTTCTACTGCTAAAGACCCTTACGCGCAAGCGAATTGCTGATATAAAATTAAACCATGTGTTAGTCTCTCTCTCTCTCTCTCTCTCTCCTCTCTCTCTCTCTCTCTCCTCTCTCTCTCTCTCTCTCTCTCTCTCTGTATGCTTTGTACCCATTATTCCGTTAAATCGTCCAGCACTACTAAACTAATTTTAGGTAAACCACGTTCATTACGCAGCCGTTTACCCGTTTCACTAACATATTTACAATCGGCCTGATTGAGCAAACTTTCGCGAGGCCATTAGATCTGTGTTGATTTATGAATGAAGTTCTGAGCGCAACCACCATCAATTCCTGAGGGGGTTGACGTATTTATACAATGTAACTAGTCGTTCATTAGCGGCGATAACTCTCTTTCATCTCCCGTCCATCCAGACAAACAGTTCCTTTGTCTGACAGAAGGAGAGAGGGAGCGACAAGTGTACTTAAACCTCCAAAACGATATTGTAGTATATTTTTAAAAAAATGTTTTAACAAATTAAATGATCAGCTTTAAGAAAGGCGTATTTAGCAAGTAAAAGGGTATCTGGACTACGTAATTGTAGGTGGATGGTTTTTTCGACCACAGGGGGGGGGGGGGGGGGGGGGGTGATCACGGTGGCTAAGTGGATAAGGCGCTGGTTCGCTAGCCTGGAGGTCGAGTGTTCGATCCCTGCATAGGCCGAGAAAGTTTATCTCGATTTTCCGGCGTGATTTCCCCTTGTCAGTGATGCAGAAGGGTGGCCTGACAAGGACAGCTGCCTAGTCGTTCGAATGGGACGAAAAACCGAGGTCCCGTGTACACATTGGAGTGCACGTAAAAGACACCTTGGCAGTTGGAATTCGATATAAGAGTAGGCCGTAGCGCCGCTGCCCGGGCAAAATTTCCCTCATAGCACACTGTATGGCGCTTGCCCGTCTTCAATTAGCCCAGGTTAGGTGCTTAAGCGTAGGACGTTAAACTCATTTCATTCATTCATTCGACCACAGGGCTTTTCAGGCACAGAGGTTTCGACGATCGATCACAGTTTTCAGTTTGTCCATTAATTTGAGATGCTTATGTATTTGTGATCTAATTGCTGGGCCTATTGTTGTCCTTGGTTAATAAGTAACAAGGAGGTCGAGAATGTTCTAGCGTGGCTTTCCCTTGTCAGTGATGCATGGCGTAGAGAGGGGTCGAAAAACCAAGACCCTGTGTATACGTTAGTACGTGAATACGTAAAATAATCATTACACCGATAACAAGCTGTATGTCAATAAAAAACATTAAACCCCATTTCATTCCAAACCCCATTGCATTCAAACTGGAATTAAACTCCATTT